>OX638141.1:74386993-74717319 GCA_951805005.1 Othius punctulatus | reverse complement strand
GGCTAAAGCTCTTTAAGGCGCATAAAAAAAGTGCATTCTGTACGTTATTTGTCATATCAGGATACCCCAAAATGATGAAAATGTGTTATTTCCAAATTCACATTTTTGCGGTAAATTCGTTATAACATTTACAAATATCAACCGATTTCATTTCTGCCACTTGCATCGGCTAAAGCTCGTCAGGGTGCATAGAAAAAGTGCATTTTCAATGTTATTGGTCATATCAGAGTACCCCAAAATGTTGAAAATGTGTTATTTCCTAATACACATTTTTGCGATTTTAGCTAATAAAAACGGTACCGACATGCTACCAAATGCGTTAAAAATGGTCGCGCCCATGATATGTTGGTCTGTAAAAAAGATTAAAACGATTTATCGTTCTCGCCTGCGTCACGAAGAAATTTACCGAAAATGTGCTCTAAGCCGTTGAATAAAGCTTATTTTCGGTAAATTCGTTATAACATTTACAAATCTCAACCAATTTCAATTCTGCGACTTGCATCGGCTAAAGCTCTTTAAGGCGCATAGAAAAAGTGCATTCTGTACGTTATTTGTCATATCAGAGTACACCGAAATGATGAAAATGTGTTATTTCCAAATACACATTTTTACGATTTTAGCTAATATAAACGGTACCAACATGCTACCAAATGCGTTAAAAATGGTCGCGCCAATGATATGTTGGTCTGTAAAAAAGATTGAAACGATTTATCGTTCTCGCCTGCGCCACGAGGAAATTTACCGAAAATGTGCTCTAACCCGTTGAATGGAGCTTATTTTCGGTAAATTCGTTATAACATTTACAAATCTCAACCCATTTCAATTCTGCGACTTGCATCGGCCAAAGCTCTTTAAGGCGCATAGAAAAAGTGCATTCTGTACGTTATTTGTCATATCAGAGTACCCTAAAATGATGAAAATGTGTTATTTCCAAATTCACATTTTTGCGGTAAATTCGTTATAACATTTACAAATATCCACCGATTTCAATTCTGCCACTTGCATCGGCTAAAGCTCGTCAGGGTGCATAGAAAAAGTGCATTTTGAATGTTATAGGTCATAGCAGAGTACCATAAAATGTTGAAAATGTGTTATTTCCAAATACACATTTTTGCTATTTTAGCTAATAAAAACGGTACCAACATGCTACCAAATGCGTTAAAAATGGTCGCGCCCATGATATATTGGTCTGTAAAAAAGATTAAAACGATTTATCGTTCTCGCCTGCGTCACGAAGAAATTTACCGAAAATGTGCTCTAAACCGTTGAATGGAGCTTATTTTCGGTAAATTCGTTATAACATTTACAAATCTCAACCGATTTCAATTCTGCGACTTGCATCGGCTAAAGCTCTTTAAGGCGCATAGAAAAAGTGCATTCTGTACGTTATTTGTCATATCAGAGTACCCTAAAATGATGAAAATGTGTTATTTCCAAATTCACATTTTTGCGGTAAATTCGTTATAACATTTACAAATATCAACCGATTTCAATTGTGCCACTTGCATCGGCTAAAGCTCGTCAGGGTGCATAAAAAAAGTGCATTTTGAATGTTATTGGTCATAGCAGAGTACCACAAAATGTTGAAAATGTGTTATTTCCAAATACACATTTTTGCTATTTTAGCTAATAAAAACGGTACCAACATGCTACCAAATGCGTTAAAAATGGTCGCGCCCATGATATGTTGGTCTGTAAAAAAGATTAAAACGATTTATCGTTCTCGCCTGCGTCACGAAGAAATTTACCGAAAATGTGCTCTAAGCCGTTGAATGGAGCTTATTTTCGGTAAATACGTTATAACATTTACAAATCTCAACCGATTTCAATTCTGCGACTTGCATCGGCTAAAGCTCTTTAAGGCGCATAGAAAAAGTGCATTGTGTACGTTATTTGTCATATCAGAGTACCCCAAAATGATGAAAATGTGTTATTTCCAAATTCACATTTTTGCGGTAAATTCGTTATAACATTTACACATATCAACCGATTTCAATTCTGCCACTTGCATCGGCTAAAGCTCGTCAGGGTGCATGGAAAAAGTGCATTTTGAATGTTATTGGTCATATCAGAGTACCCCAAAATGTTGAAACTGTGTTATTTCCAAATACACATTTTTACGATTTTAGCTAATATAAACGGTATCAACATGCTACCAAATGCGTTAAAAATGGTCGCGCCCATGGTATGTTGGTCTGTAAAAAAGATTGAAACGATTTGTCGTTCTCGCCTGCGTCACGAAGAAATTTACCGAAAATGTGCTCTAAGCCGTTGAATAAAGCTTATTTTCGGTAAATTCGTTATAACATTTACAAATCTCAACCGATTTCAATTCTGCGACTTGCATCGGCTAAAGCTCTTTAAGGCGCATAGAAAAAGTGCATTCTGTACGTTATTTGTCATATCAGAGTACTCCAAAATGATGAAAATGTGTTATTTCCAAATTCACATTTTTGCGGTAAATTCGTTATAACATTTACAAATATCACCCGATTTCAATTCTGCCACTTGCATCGGCTGAAGATCGTCAGGGTGCATGGAAAAAGTGCATTTTGAATGTTATTGGTCATATCAGAGTAACCCAAAATGTTGAAAATGTGTTATTTCCAAATACACATTTTTACGATTTTAGCTAATATAAACGGTACCAACATGCTACCAAATGCGTTAAAAATGGTCGCTCCCATGATATGTTGATCTGTAAAAAAGATTGAAACGATTTATCGTTCTCGCCTGCGTCACGAAGAAATTTACCGAAAATGTGCTCTAAGCCGTTGAATGGAGCTTATTTTCGGTAAATTCGTTATAACATTTACAAATCTCAACTGATTTAAATTCTGCGACTTGCATCGGCTAAAGCCCTTTAAGGCGCATAGAAAAATTGCATTCTGTACGTTATTTGTCATATCAGAGTACCCCAAAATGATGAAAATGTGTTATTTCCAAATTCACATTTTTGCGGTAAATTCGTTATAACATTTACAAATATCAACCGATTTCAATTCTGCGACTTGCATCGGCTAAAGCTCTTAAGGCGCATAGAAAAAGTGCATTCTGTAAGTTATTTGTCATATCAGAGTACCCCAAAATGATGAAAATGTGTTATTTCCAAATTCACATTTTTGCGGTAAATTCGTTATAACATTTACAAATATCAACCGATTTCAATTCTGCCACTTGCATCGGCTAAAGCTCGTCAGGGTACTTAGAAAAGTGCATTGTAAATGTTATTGGTCATATCAGAGTACCCCAAAATGTTGAAAATGTGTTATTTCCTAATACACATTTTTGCGATTTTAGCTAATAAAAACGGTACCGACATGCTACCAAATGCGTTAAAAATGGTCGCGCCTATGATATGTTGGTCTGTAAAAAAGATTATAACGGTTTATCGTTCTCGCCTGCGTCACGAAGAAATTTACCGAAAATGTGCTCTAAGCCGTTGAATGGAGCTTATTTTCGGTAAATTCGTTATAACATTTACAAATCTCAACCGATTTCATTTCTGCGACTTGCATCGGCTAAAGCTCTTTAAGGCGCATAGAAAAAGTGCATTCTAAACGTTATATGTCATATCAGAGTACCCCAAAATGATGAAAATGTGTTATTTCCGAATTCACATTTTTGCGGTAAATTCGTTATAACATTTACAAATATCAACCGATTTCAATTCTGCCACTTGCATCGGCTAAAGCTCGTCAGGGTGCAAAGAAAAAGTGCATTTTGAATGTTATTGGTCATATCAGAGTACCCCAAAATGTTGAAAAATGTGTTATTTCCTAATACACATTTTAGCGATTTTAGCTAATAAAAACGGTACCGACATGCTACCAAATCCGTTAAAACTGGTCGCGCCCATGATATGTTGATCTGTAAAAAAGATTAAAACGATATATCGTTCTCGCCCGCGTCACGAAGAAATTTACCGAAAATGTGCTCTAACCCGTTGAATGGAGCTTATTTTCGGTAAATTCGTTATAACATTTACAAATCTCAATCGATTTCAATTCTGCGACTTGCATCGGCTAAAGCTCTTTAAGGCGCATAGAAAAAGTGCATTGTGTACGTTATTTGTCATATCAGAGTACCCCAAAATGATAAAAATGTGTTATTTCCAAATTCACATTTTTGCGGTAAATTCGTTATAACATTTACACATATTCAACCGATTTCAATTCTGCCACTTGCATCGGCTAAAGCTCGTCAGGGTGCATGGAAAAAGTGCATTTTGAATGTTATTGGTCATATCAGAGTACCCCAAAATGTTGAAACTGTGTTATTTCCAAATACACATTTTTACGATTTTAGCTAATATAAACGGTACCAACATGCTACCAAATGCGTTAAAAATGGTCGCGCCCATGATATGTTGGTCTGTAAAAAATATTAAAACGATTTATCGTTCTCGCCTGCGTCACGAAGCAATTTACCGAAAATGTGCTCTAAGCCGTTGAATGGAGCTTATTTTCGGTAAATTCGTTATAACATTTACAAATCTCAACCGATTTCAATTCTGCGACTTGCATCGGCTAAAGCTCTTTAAGGCGCATAGAAAAAGTGCATTGTGTACGTTATTGTCATATCAGAGTACCCCAAAATGTTGAAAATGTGTTATTTCCAAATACACATTTTTACGATTTTAGCTAATATAAACGGTACCAACATGCTACCAAATGCGTTAAAAATGGTCGCGCCCATGATATGTTGGTCTGTAAAAAAGATTGAAACGATTTATCGTTCTCGCCTGCGTCACGAAGAAATTTACCGAAAATGTGCTCTAAACCGTTGAATGGAGCTTATTTTCGGTAAATTCGTTATAACATTTACAAATATTAACCGATTTCAATTCTGCCACTTGCATCGGCTAAAGCTCGTCAGGGTGCATGGAAAAAGTGCATTTTGAATGTTATTGGTCATATCAGAGTACCCCAAAATGTTGAAACTGTGTTATTTCCAAATACACATTTTTACGATTTTAGCTAATATAAACGGTACCAACATGCTACCAAATGCGTTAAAAATGGTCGCGCCCATGATATGTTGGTCTGTAAAAAATATTAAAACGATTTATCGTTCTCGCCTGCGTCACGAAGAAATTTACCGAAAATGTGCTCTAAGCCGTTGAATGGAGCTTATTTTCGGTAAATTCGTTATAACATTTACAAATCTCAACCGATTTCAATTCTGCGACTTGCATCGGCTAAAGCTCTTTAAGGCGCATAGAAAAAGTGCATTGTGTACGTTATTGTCATATCAGAGTACCCCAAAATGTTGAAAATGTGTTATTTCCAAATACACATTTTTACGATTTTAGCTAATATAAACGGTACCAACATGCTACCAAATGCGTTAAAAATGGTCGCGCCCATGATATGTTGGTCTGTAAAAAAGATTGAAACGATTTATCGTTCTCGCCTGCGTCACGAAGAAATTTACCGAAAATGTGCTCTAAACCGTTGAATGGAGCTTATTTTCGGTAAATTCGTTATAACATTTACAAATATCACCCGATTTCAATTCTGCCACTTGCATCGGCTGAAGATCGTCAGGGTGCATGGAAAAAGTGCATTTTGAATGTTATTGGTCATATCAGAGTAACCCAAAATGTTGAAAATGTGTTATTTCCAAATACACATTTTTACGATTTTAGCTAATATAAACGGTACCAACATGCTACCAAATGCGTTAAAAATGGTCGCTCCCATGATATGTTGATCTGTAAAAAAGATTGAAACGATTTATCGTTCTCGCCTGCGTCACGAAGAAATTTACCGAAAATGTGCTCTAAGCCGTTGAATGGAGCTTATTTTCGGTAAATTCGTTATAACATTTACAAATCTCAACTGATTTAAATTCTGCGACTTGCATCGGCTAAAGCCCTTTAAGGCGCATAGAAAAATTGCATTCTGTACGTTATTTGTCATATCAGAGTACCCCAAAATGATGAAAATGTGTTATTTCCAAATTCACATTTTTGCGGTAAATTCGTTATAACATTTACAAATATCAACCGATTTCAATTCTGCGACTTGCATCGGCTAAAGCTCTTTAAGGCGCATAGAAAAAGTGCATTCTGTAAGTTATTTGTCATATCAGAGTACCCCAAAATGATGAAAATGTGTTATTTCCAAATTCACATTTTTGCGGTAAATTCGTTATAACATTTACAAATATCAACCGATTTCAATTCTGCCACTTGCATCGGCTAAAGCTCGTCAGGGTACTTAGAAAAAGTGCATTGTAAATGTTATTGGTCATATCAGAGTACCCCAAAATGTTGAAAATGTGTTATTTCCTAATACACATTTTTGCGATTTTAGCTAATAAAAACGGTACCGACATGCTACCAAATGCGTTAAAAATGGTCGCGCCTATGATATGTTGGTCTGTAAAAAAGATTATAACGGTTTATCGTTCTCGCCTGCGTCACGAAGAAATTTACCGAAAATGTGCTCTAAGCCGTTGAATGGAGCTTATTTTCGGTAAATTCGTTATAACATTTACAAATCTCAACCGATTTCATTTCTGCGACTTGCATCGGCTAAAGCTCTTTAAGGCGCATAGAAAAAGTGCATTCTAAACGTTATATGTCATATCAGAGTACCCCAAAATGATGAAAATGTGTTATTTCCGAATTCACATTTTTGCGGTAAATTCGTTATAACATTTACAAATATCAACCGATTTCAATTCTGCCACTTGCATCGGCTAAAGCTCGTCAGGGTGCAAAGAAAAAGTGCATTTTGAATGTTATTGGTCATATCAGAGTACCCCAAAATGTTGAAAATGTGTTATTTCCTAATACACATTTTAGCGATTTTAGCTAATAAAAACGGTACCGACATGCTACCAAATCCGTTAAAACTGGTCGCGCCCATGATATGTTGATCTGTAAAAAAGATTAAAACGATATATCGTTCTCGCCCGCGTCACGAAGAAATTTACCGAAAATGTGCTCTAACCCGTTGAATGGAGCTTATTTTCGGTAAATTCGTTATAACATTTACAAATCTCAATCGATTTCAATTCTGCGACTTGCATCGGCTAAAGCTCTTTAAGGCGCATAGAAAAAGTGCATTGTGTACGTTATTTGTCATATCAGAGTACCCCAAAATGATAAAAATGTGTTATTTCCAAATTCACATTTTTGCGGTAAATTCGTTATAACATTTACACATATCAACCGATTTCAATTCTGCCACTTGCATCGGCTAAAGCTCGTCAGGGTGCATGGAAAAAGTGCATTTTGAATGTTATTGGTCATATCAGAGTACCCCAAAATGTTGAAACTGTGTTATTTCCAAATACACATTTTTACGATTTTAGCTAATATAAACGGTACCAACATGCTACCAAATGCGTTAAAAATGGTCGCGCCCATGATATGTTGGTCTGTAAAAAATATTAAAACGATTTATCGTTCTCGCCTGCGTCACGAAGAAATTTACCGAAAATGTGCTCTAAGCCGTTGAATGGAGCTTATTTTCGGTAAATTCGTTATAACATTTACAAATCTCAACCGATTTCAATTCTGCGACTTGCATCGGCTAAAGCTCTTTAAGGCGCATAGAAAAAGTGCATTGTGTACGTTATTGTCATATCAGAGTACCCCAAAATGTTGAAAATGTGTTATTTCCAAATACACATTTTTACGATTTTAGCTAATATAAACGGTACCAACATGCTACCAAATGCGTTAAAAATGGTCGCGCCCATGATATGTTGGTCTGTAAAAAAGATTGAAACGATTTATCGTTCTCGCCTGCGTCACGAAGAAATTTACCGAAAATGTGCTCTAAACCGTTGAATGGAGCTTATTTTCGGTAAATTCGTTATAACATTTACAAATATTAACCGATTTCAATTCTGCCACTTGCATCGGCTAAAGCTCGTCAGGGTGCATAGAAAAAGTGCATTTTGAATGTTATAGGTCATAGCAGAGTACCATAAAATGTTGAAAATGTGTTATTTCCAAATACACATTTTTGCTATTTTAGCTAATAAAAACGGTACCAACATGCTACCAAATGCGTTAAAAATGGTCGCGCCCATGATATATTGGTCTGTAAAAAAGATTAAAACGATTTATCGTTCTCGCCTGCGTCACGAAGAAATTTACCGAAAATGTGCTCTAAGCCGTTGAATGGAGCTTATTTTCGGTAAATACGTTGTAACATTTACAAATCTCAACCGATTTCAATTCTGCGACTTGCATCGGCTAAAGCTCTTTAAGGCGCATAGAAAAAGTGCATTGTGTACGTTATTTGTCATATCAGAGTACCCCAAAATGTTGAAAATGTGTTATTTCCAAATACACATTTTTACGATTTTAGCTAATATAAACGGTACCAACATGCTACCAAATGCGTTAAAAATGGTCGCGCCAATGATATGTTGGTCTGTAAAAAAGATTGAAACGATTTATCGTTCTCGCCTGCGCCACGAGGAAATTTACCGAAAATGTGCTCTAACCCGTTGAATGGCGCTTATTTTCGGTAAATTCGTTATAACATTTACAAATCTCAATCGATTTCAATTCTGCGACTTGCATCGGCTAAAGCTCTTTAAGGCGCATAAAAAAAGTGCATTCTGTACGTTATTTGTCATATCAGGATACCCCAAAATGATGAAAATGTGTTATTTCCAAATTCACATTTTTGCGGTAAATTCGTTATAACATTTACAAATATCAACCGATTTCATTTCTGCCACTTGCATCGGCTAAAGCTCGTCAGGGTGCATAGAAAAAGTGCATTTTCAATGTTATTGGTCATATCAGAGTACCCCAAAATGTTGAAAATGTGTTATTTCCTAATACACATTTTTGCGATTTTAGCTAATAAAAACGGTACCGACATGCTACCAAATGCGTTAAAAATGGTCGCGCCCATGATATGTTGGTCTGTAAAAAAGATTAAAACGATTTATCGTTCTCGCCTGCGTCACGAAGAAATTTACCGAAAATGTGCTCTAAGCCGTTGAATAAAGCTTATTTTCGGTAAATTCGTTATAACATTTACAAATCTCAACCAATTTCAATTCTGCGACTTGCATCGGCTAAAGCTCTTTAAGGCGCATAGAAAAAGTGCATTCTGTACGTTATTTGTCATATCAGAGTACACCGAAATGATGAAAATGTGTTATTTCCAAATACACATTTTTACGATTTTAGCTAATATAAACGGTACCAACATGCTACCAAATGCGTTAAAAATGGTCGCGCCAATGATATGTTGGTCTGTAAAAAAGATTGAAACGATTTATCGTTCTCGCCTGCGCCACGAGGAAATTTACCGAAAATGTGCTCTAACCCGTTGAATGGAGCTTATTTTCGGTAAATTCGTTATAACATTTACAAATCTCAACCCATTTCAATTCTGCGACTTGCATCGGCCAAAGCTCTTTAAGGCGCATAGAAAAAGTGCATTCTGTACGTTATTTGTCATATCAGAGTACCCTAAAATGATGAAAATGTGTTATTTCCAAATTCACATTTTTGCGGTAAATTCGTTATAACATTTACAAATATCCACCGATTTCAATTCTGCCACTTGCATCGGCTAAAGCTCGTCAGGGTGCATAGAAAAAGTGCATTTTGAATGTTATTGGTCATATCAGAGTACCCCAAAATGTTGAAATTGTGTTAATTCCAAATACACATTTTTACGATTTTAGCTAATATAAACGGTACCAACATGCTCCCAAATGAGTTAAAAATGGTCGGGCCCATAATATGTTAGTTTGTAAAAAAGATTGAAACGATTTATCGTTCTCGCCTGCGTCACGAAGAAATTTACCGAAAATGTGCTCTAAACCGTTGAATGGAGCTTATTTTCGGTAAATTCGTTATAACATTTACAAATCTCAACCGATTTCAATTCTGCGACTTGCATCGGCTAAAGCTCTTTAAGGCGCATAGAAAAAGTGCATTCTGTACGTTATTTGTCATATCAGAGTACCCTAAAATGATGAAAATGTGTTATTTCCAAATTCACATTTTTGCGGTAAATTCGTTATAACATTTACAAATATCAACCGATTTCAATTGTGCCACTTGCATCGGCTAAAGCTCGTCAGGGTGCATAAAAAAAGTGCATTTTGAATGTTATTGGTCATAGCAGAGTACCACAAAATGTTGAAAATGTGTTATTTCCAAATACACATTTTTGCTATTTTAGCTAATAAAAACGGTACCAACATGCTACCAAATGCGTTAAAAATGGTCGCGCCCATGATATGTTGGTCTGTAAAAAAGATTAAAACGATTTATCGTTCTCGCCTGCGTCACGAAGAAATTTACCGAAAATGTGCTCTAAGCCGTTGAATGGAGCTTATTTTCGGTAAATACGTTATAACATTTACAAATCTCAACCGATTTCAATTCTGCGACTTGCATCGGCTAAAGCTCTTTAAGGCGCATAGAAAAAGTGCATTGTGTACGTTATTTGTCATATCAGAGTACCCCAAAATGATGAAAATGTGTTATTTCCAAATTCACATTTTTGCGGTAAATTCGTTATAACATTTACACATATCAACCGATTTCAATTCTGCCACTTGCATCGGCTAAAGCTCGTCAGGGTGCATGGAAAAAGTGCATTTTGAATGTTATTGGTCATATCAGAGTACCCCAAAATGTTGAAACTGTGTTATTTCCAAATACACATTTTTACGATTTTAGCTAATATAAACGGTACCAACATGCTACCAAATGCGTTAAAAATGGTCGCGCCCATGATATGTTGGTCTGTAAAGAAGATTAAAACGATTTATCGTTCTCGCCTGCGTCACGAAGAAATTTACCGAAAATGTGCTCTAAGCCGTTGAATGGAGCTTATTTTCGGTAAATTCGTTATAACATTTACAAATCTCAACCGATTTCAATTCTGCGACTTGCATCGGCTAAAGCTCTTTAAGGCGCATAGAAAAAGTGCATTGTGTACGTTATTTGTCATATCAGAGTACCCCAAAATGTTGAAAATGTGTTATTTCCAAATACACATTTTTACGATTTTAGCTAATATAAACGGTACCAACATGCTACAAAATGCGTCAAAAATGGTCGCGCCCATGATATGTTGGTCTGTAAAAAAGATTGAAACGATTTATCGTTCTCGCCTGCGTCACGAAGAAATTTACCGAAAATGTGCTCTAAACCGTTGAATGGAGCTTATTTTCGGTAAATTCGTTATAACATTTACAAATATTAACCGATTTCAATTCTGCCACTTGCATCGGCTAAAGCTCGTCAGGGTGCATAGAAAAAGTGCATTTTGAATGTTATAGGTCATAGCAGAGTACCATAAAATGTTGAAAATGTGTTATTTCCAAATACACATTTTTGCTATTTTAGCTAATAAAAACGGTACCAACATGCTACCAAATGCGTTAAAAATGGTCGCGCCCATGATATATTGGTCTGTAAAAAAGATTAAAACGATTTATCGTTCTCGCCTGCGTCACGAAGAAATTTACCGAAAATGTGCTCTAAGCCGTTGAATGGAGCTTATTTTCGGTAAATACGTTGTAACATTTACAAATCTCAACCGATTTCAATTCTGCGACTTGCATCGGCTAAAGCTCTTTAAGGCGCATAGAAAAAGTGCATTGTGAACGTTATTTGTCATATCAGAGTACCCCAAAATGTTGAAAATGTGTTATTTCCAAATACACATTTTTACGATTTTAGCTAATATAAACGGTACCAACATGCTACCAAATGCGTTAAAAATGGTCGCGCCAATGATATGTTGGTCTGTAAAAAAGATTGAAACGATTTATCGTTCTCGCCTGCGCCACGAGGAAATTTACCGAAAATGTGCTCTAACCCGTTGAATGGAGCTTATTTTCGGTAAATTCGTTATAACATTTACAAATCTCAATCGATTTCAATTCTGCGACTTGCATCGGCTAAAGCTCTTTAAGGCGCATAAAAAAAGTGCATTCTGTACGTTATTTGTCATATCAGGATACCCCAAAATGATGAAAATGTGTTCTTTCCAAATTCACATTTTTGCGGTAAATTCGTTATAACATTTACAAATATCAACCGATTTCATTTCTGCCACTTGCATCGGCTAAAGCTCGTCAGGGTGCATAGAAAAAGTGCATTTTCAATGTTATTGGTCATATCAGAGTACCCCAAAATGTTGAAAATGTGTTATTTCCTAATACACATTTTTGCGATTTTAGCTAATAAAAACGGTACCGACATGCTACCAAATGCGTTAAAAATGGTCGCGCCCATGATATGTTGGTCTGTAAAAAAGATTAAAACGATTTATCGTTCTCGCCTGCGTCACGAAGAAATTTACCGAAAATGTGCTCTAAGCCGTTGAATAAAGCTTATTTTCGGTAAATTCGTTATAACATTTACAAATCTCAACCGATTTCAATTCTGCGACTTGCATCGGCTAAAGCTCTTTAAGGCGCATAGAAAAAGTGCATTCTGTACGTTATTTGTCATATCAGAGTACCCCGAAATGATGAAAATGTGCTATTTCCAAATTCACATTTTTGCGGTAAATTCGTTATAACATTTACAAATATCAACCGATTTCAATTCTGCCACTTGCATCGACTAAAGCTCGTCAAGGTGCATAGAAAAAGTGCATTTTGAATGTTATTGGTCATATCAGAGTACCCCAAAATGTTGAAAATGTGTTATTTCCAAATACACATTTTTACGATTTTAGCTGATATAAACGGTATCAACATGCTACCAAATGCGTTAAAAATGGTCGCGCCCATGATATGTTGGTCTGTAAAAAAGATTGAAACGATTTGTCGTTCTCGCCTGCGTCACGAAGAAATTTACCGAAAATGTGCTCTAAGCCGTTGAATGGAGCTTATTTTCGGTAAATTCGTTATAACATTTACAAATCTCAACCGATTTCAATTCTGCGACTTGGATCGGCTAAAGCTCTTTAAGGCGCATAGAAATAGTGCATTCTGTACGTTATTTGTCATATCAGAGTACCCCAAAATGATGAAAATGTGTTATTTCCAAATTCACATTTTTGCGGTAAATTCGTTATAACATTTACAAATATCAACCGATTTCAATTGTGCCACTTGCATCGGCTAAAGCTCGTCAGGGTGCATAGAAAAAGTGCATTTTGAATGTTATTGGTCATATCAGAGTACCCCAAAATGTTGAAAATGTGTTATTTCCTAATACACATTTTTGCGATTTTAGCTTATAAAAACGGTACCGACATGCTACCAAATGCGTTAAAAATGGTCGCGCCCATGATATGTTGGTTTGTAAAAAAGATTAAAACGATTTATCGTTCTCGCCTGCGTCACGAAGAAATTTACCGAAAATGTGCTCTAAGCCGTTGAATGGAGCTTATTTTCGGTAAATACGTTATAACATTTACAAATCTCAACCGATTTCAATTCTGCGACTTGCATCGGCTAAAGCTCTTTAAGGCGCATAGAAAAAGTGCATTGTGTACGTTATTTGTCATATCAGAGTACCCCAAAATGATGAAAATGTGTTATTTTCAAATTCACATTTTTGCGGTAAATTCGTTATGACATTTACAAATATCAACCGATTTCAATTCTGCCACTTGCATCGGCTAAAGCTCGTCAGGGTGCATAGAAAAAGTGCATTTTGAATGTTATTGGTCATATCGGAGTACCCCATAATGTTAAAAATGTGTTATTTCCAAATACACATTTTTACGATTTTAGCTAATATAAACGGTACTAACATGCTACCAAATGCGTTAATAATGGTCGCGCCAATGATATGTTGGTCTGTAAAAAAGATTGAAACGATTTATCGGTCTCGCCTGCGCCACGAGGAAATTTACCGAAAATGTGCTCTAACCCGTTGAATGGAGCTTATTTTCGGTAAATTCGTTATAACATTACAAATCTCAATCGATTTCAATTCTGCGACTTGCATCGGCTAAATCTCTTTAAGGCGCATAGAAAAAGTGCATTCTGTACGTTATTTGTCATATCAGAGTACCCCAAAATGATGAAAATGTGTTATTTCCAAATTCACATTTTTGCGGTAAATTCGTTATAACATTTACAAATATCAACCGATTTCAATTCTGCCACTTACATCGGCTAAAGCTCGTCAAGGTGCATAGAAAAAGTGCATTTTGAATGTTATTGGTCATATCAGAGTAACCCAAAATGTTGAAAATGTGTTATTTCCTAATACACATTTTTACGATTTTAGCTAATATAAACGGTACCAACATGCTACCAAATGCGTTAAAAATGGTCGCTCCCATGATATGTTGATCTGTAAAAAAGATTGAAACGATTTATCGTTCTCGCCTGCGTCACGAAGAAATTTACCGAAAATGTGCTCTAAGCCGTTGAATGGAGCTTATTTTCGGTAAATTCGTTATAACATTTACAAATCTCAACCGATTTCAATTCTGCGACTTGCATCGGCTAAAGCTCTTTAAGGCGCATAGAAAAATTGCATTCTGTACGTTATTTGTCATATCAGAGTACCCCAAAATGATGAAAATGTGTTATTTCCAAATTCACATTTTTGCGGTAAATTCGTTATAACATTTACAAATCTCAACCGTTTTCATTTCTGCGACTTGCATCGGCTAAAGCTCTTTAAGGCGCATAGAAAAAGTGCATTATAAACGTTATATGTCATATTAGAGTACCCCAAAATGATGAAAATGTGTTATTTCCGAATTCACATTTTTGCGGTAAATTCGTTATAACATTTACAAATATCAACCGATTTCAATTCTGCCACTTGCATCGGCTAAAGCTCGTCAGGGTACTTAGAAAAAGTGCATTGTAAATGTTATTGGTCATATCAGAGTACCCCAAAATGTTGGAAATGTGTTATTTCCTAATACACATTTTTGCGATTTTAGCTAATAAAAACGGTACCGACATGCTACCAAATGCGTTAAAACTGGTCGCGCCCATGATATGTTGGTCTGTAAAAAAGATTATAACGGTTTATCGTTCTCGCCTGCGTCACGAAGAAATGTACCGAAAATGTGCTCTAAGCCGTTGAATGGAGCTTATTTTCGGTAAATTCGTTATAACATTTACAAATCTCAACCGATTTCATTTCTGCGACTTGCATCGGCTAAAGCTCTTTAAGGCGCATAGAAAAAGTGCATTCTAAACGTTATATGTCATATCAGAGTACCCCAAAATGATGAAAATGTGTTATTTCCGAATTCACATTTTTGCGGTAAATTCGTTATAACATTTACAAATATCAACCGATTTCAATTCTGCCACTTGCATCGGCTAAAGCTCGTCAGGGTACTTAGAAAAAGTGCATTGTAAATGTTATTGGTCATATCAGAGTACCCCAAAATGTTGAAAATGTGTTATTTCCTAACACACATTTTTGCGATTTTAGCTAATAAAAACGGTACCGACATGCTACCAAATGCGTTAAAAATGGTCGCGCCCATGATATGTTGGTCTGTAAAAAAGATTATAACGATTTATTGTTCTCGCCTGCGTCACGAAGAAATTTACCGAAAATGTGCTCTAAGCCGTTGAATGGAGCTTATTTTCGGTAAATTCGTTATAACATTTACAAATCTCAACCGATTTCATTTCTGCGACTTGCATCGGCTAAAGCTCTTTAAGGCGCATAGAAAAAGTGCATTCTGTACGTTATTTGTCATATCAGAGTACCCAAAAATGATGAAAATGTGTTATTTCCAAATTCACATTTTTGCGGTAAATTCGTTATAACATTTACAAATATCAACTGATTTCAATTCTGCCACTTGCATCGGCTAAAGCTCGTCAGGGTGCATAGAAAAAGTGCATTTTGAATGTTATTGGTCATATCAGAGTACCCCAAAATGTTGAAAATGTGTTATTTCCAAATACACATTTTAGCGATTTTAGCTAATAAAAACGGTACCGACATGCTACCAAATGCGTTAAAACTGGTCGCGCCCATGATATGTTGATCTGTAAAAAAGATTAAAACGATATATCGTTCTCGCCTGCGTCACGAAGAAATTTACCGAAAATGTGCTCTAAGCCGTTGAATGGAGCTTATTTTCGGTAAAGTTGTTATAACATTTACAAATCTCAACCGATTTCAAGTCTGCGACTTGCATTTCAACATTTTGGGGTACTCTGATATGACCACTAACACTCTGAATGCCCTTTTTTTTATGCGCCCTACCGAGCTTTAGCCGATGCATTAGGCAGAATTAAAATCGGTTGAGTTTTGTAAATGTTATAACGAATTTATCGCAAAAATGAGTATTTGGAAATAACACATTTTCAACATTTTGGGGTACTCTGATATGACCAATAACATTCTGAATGCCCTTTTTTTATGCGCCCTACCGAGCTTTAGCCGATGCAAGTGGCAGAATTAAAATCAGTTAAGATTTGTAAATGTTATAACAAATTTACCGCAAATATGTGCATTTGGAAAACACATTTGCAACATTTTGGGGTACCCTGATAATAATAATAATAATATATATATTTGGTGTTAATACAAATAATAATGTTTACACAAGTCAGGTACATGTAGGGTACAAATGTATAATATAAATATAAAATCAAACAGACAGCAAATCAGATAGGTACCAATAATCAAATGATGGTTTAACAAATAAATTATTACTACAGAAACGCTAAAATTAACTCCCAGGCAATTACATCGGTAAAAAAAAGAAAAATAAAACAGAAAAATAAAACAAAACAAAACACACAATAATCTAGTCATTAAAAAAATCGCTAACGGAATAGTAACATTTATGAATCAGAAAGTGTCTTATGTATATCTTAAATTCCCTGAAGTTCATATGTTGTGCCCGAAGTGGTAGTTTATTATATAGTTTAATTCCCATGTAATGTGGTGATCTTTCAAATATGGAAGAATTATGTTGGGCAACCAATAGTGACGTTGAATGACGTGTGTAGTAGTTGTGAAGATCAGATTTTTTTACAAAATCTCTAATACCTTGCTTGACCATTAACAGTGTTTTATAAATATATAAACATGGGAGAGTTAAAATATTATGCCTGACAAAATACGGACGACATGAGTCTCCAAACTTGATATTAAAAATAAGGCGCATAATTCTTTTTGTCCAATAAATACCCTTTGCCAACTAGAAGCAACTCCCCAAAGAACGATATTATATGACAGGTGACTGTATATAAGTGCATAATAAGAACTTAGTAGGCCAGCTAGATCGACTGTCGATTTCAGTTGCGATATTGCGTAGTAACCTGCGTTCATTTTGTTACATACATGGTCCAAGTGAAAGTTCCACTTCAGAAAACTGTCCATCATTAAACCTAATAGTTTTGTTTTGCTTTGCGAAGATATACTTAAATTATTCATCTCGAATGCCAATTCCAAGTCAGCATTTGAATTACGAAAATAAGTACAGACTGTTTTAGAGGCGCTCACCATTAACAAATTCTTTTCGCACCATCCTTGAAATTCAGATGCAATAGTTTTAATCCTAGCACAGAGTTCGTTCTGATTATCTGCAGACACTAAGAAAAATGTGTCATCTGCATATATTATGATACCAGTAGCTGACGTTATATTACACACAAGATCATTGATAAATAATAAAAATATTAGGGGGGCCAGCACTGAGCCTTGTGGGACCCCTTCCGTATTATCTAAGTATGCAGAATATTCATTGTTTGCCTTTACACGGAACTTCCTGCCAGTCAGAAATGATTCCAGTAAGTCTAGAACCTTGCCACGAAAACCAAAACATTCTAACTTACTTAGGACAAGGTCCAGATTGAGGCAATCGAAGGCATGTGAAAGGTCGAAGAACACACCCGCTACATGTCTACCTTTATCCAGCTGCTCGTATATACCCTTAACAAATTCTGTCGCTGCAGTTTCAGTAGACCGTCCTTCCCGAAAACCGTGCTGCGCATTCTGAATTAGATTGAACTTATTTAAGAAGTTGGTCATTTTGTTGAAGACAATTTTTTCGACAATCTTCGAGAATACATTCAAAACTGCAATAGGTCTGTAGTTCTCAACGTTTTGTACATCACCTTTCTTGAAGATGGGAACTACTAATGCATCCTTGAGAATTGACGGAAAAATACCAGTTTCAAGTATGTCATTGATAAGAACCACTAGCGGTTCTATAATAACAGGGGCAACATATTTTACTATCTTGGTTGATATGTCAATTATACCGGTGCTATTTGTGTTTTTAAGATATTTTATAACCCTAAGAATTTCATATGGCTCAACGAAATCAAAGACGCAGCTATTCAGATTGCTGGTAGACAGTGTGCACTCTGCAGGCTTTCCTGGGCCAAAGCAATCCGCTAGTGCTCTTCGAGTTTTATATGCAAAGTGCACTGCAAAAAGTTCTGCAACCCTTTGAGGATCTTTAACTGTTTCATTATCGTGTTTTAATTTAGTGCCCCAGTTGATTATTGATTTCCCTAATGTTGCGTTGATAATTTTCCATAAGTGTTTAGATTTGTTTTCGGCCTGTCTAATTCTGTTAGAGTAATATTCCCTTTTGCGGACACTTATCAGTTTTTTATATTCTTTTTTATTATTTCTATATTCAGTTTTAAGAGCCACATCATTACTATGTAGCGTCGCCCAGTACAGATTTCTCAAGCGGTTACCGGTTTCGATTATACTGTTGGTGATCCAACCATTATCCTTAGATTTCCTTACATTAGACTGAACGATGGGACAGTTAATATTTATTGCCCACATCAGGGTGTTAACGAATTCACTGAATCTAGAGTCAATATCATTATTATTACCGTTGCAAATGTTAAAAACGTTGTCAATATGAGAGCTGGACAAATGCAAAGACAGTTTCTCCAGGTTACCCTTACTAACCCTTCTATAACTGTTCCTATCACAAACATGTATGTTACTACGTTTAGCCAATCTCACAGAATATATCATAGTTAGGTGATCTTAGATTTGCTTGGATAACGTTTGTACACTGAGTTGAGTTGTCTAAATTAGTTGCTATATAATCAAGTTTTGAAATACAGGTTTTACCTCTAATGTCTGTAACCATTCTAGTAGGTTCACTCGAAGTACATTTTAGATTGAAACAAGTGAAAATATCATTCAGTGAGTCTCTGTGACACGAATCTTTTAGATAATCAATGCTAAAGGCTCCACATAAAAATAGGTTGGCAGAAGTTCTAGAGCACTGATGTAATACTTCGTATAGTTTTTCGAAGAAAATTACATAATTACCGTTCGGTGGCGGGGCGTGATAAATGGCAATGATGATATAATTTTGATTATTGAGGTCTAGACCAACAGCACAGCACTCAAAATGGAATTCAGCAGAAATTTCTGAGGCAAATTTTATCTCTGTTGACAGATGCAGATAATTGTTTTTTACAAAAATAATAGATCCCCCATGGATATGTAATTGTCGAGCAAAGCATACAAATCCTGTGTAGCCAATAAGAACCATGAAATTAATTTTGTCAATATCGCACCAATGTTCAGTTATACAAATTATGTCAGGCCTCTCACAGTTTACGAATATTTCAAGGCCATCAATTTTGTTTGACAAACTTTGAATATTTATGTTGGCGATCTTCAATTTACAAAAAACATATTGAAGTTCATTATCATTATGTGCATTAATATTTAAAAGAAAAATTTATACATGTAATCAAAATCAATATGGATAAAAATGTCGCCGATATTTTCACAAAAGCTCTATGCCGAGAAAATTTTGAAAAATTTCGAAATATTTTAAGTCTATTGTAATAGGTTAAGTCAAATGTAAATGCAATGCAAATGTATGGAGGCGTATTGAGTTATATTTATGTACATTTGAATAGCAGTACCGCTGATGTGCTGTGTAGTGGGTTGTGTTGAAGTGCGCGTGCACGATGTGTTGATGGCGAGTGAGGAACACGGTGACCGGAACAGTAGTAGAATACAACACATGTACGCTGAGTAACCTCTCTTTGTAAAGTATCTCTAAGTTTAGTATAAGTAAATGTTCTCCAATAAAACCTAAGTTATATTAGCAAGATCCTCCTCTCTAATTAACCTCTTTAACAATTATCATATTCTTTTCTCCTGGGTGACAGGAAAAACATGAATCATGGTATAAGTTCATTACTAGTTTGATGAAGATATGTGGTAGTACTAATTGATCGTATCTGTGATTATTGGCTTTTCTTTTGAATAGCAATCCATCATTGTTGAAATAATAGTTATTACTATTCTCAGCCTTGCCTAGAATCTGTTGTGTATCCAAGTCGTTACGCTGAGCTCGAATTAAGTCGTCTTTATTGTATATTTAAGTAAATATTAGTGCCATTTAATTATTTGTATACGTTATCTGTCTCATCTGCAATGTATTTTCGAATTCCGTTGGTGTGTCATACACATTAGGCTCGTCCCTTAATCTTGTTAATGCGTCCACATTTCCATTCAGCTTACCAGGGCGCTATTCAATTGAAAAGCAGTATTCCATTATGCTCAACGCCTAGTGGGACAAACGGCTACTCTGGTCTTTAAGTGCAAATACGTATCTCAAGCTCCGATGGTTTGTGTAAATCTTGAAGGCCACCCCTGTCAGGCCCAGATAATAGCTAAAGCTTCCTTTTCTATCGTTGAGTAATTCTGTTCTGGTTTATTTAATGTCCTGCTTGCATAACTTATCGGGTGTTCTTTGTTGTCGTATTTTTGGCACAAAATTCCACGTTAATTCCAATTGCGACGTTACTCGCGTCGGTAACTAATATGAATTGTTTACTCTGATCTGAATATTTTAAGATTGGTGGAAATATTAACAATTGTTTTAATTGTTCAAATGCCATTTGAGCCTGTGAATTCCAGTCGCAATATTTTTTATCCTTCTTAATTAGTTGCGTTACTGGTTTTGCTACATGTGAAAACTTTAGAATAATTTTCTATAAAGTCCTGCCAACCCTAAAAATGCTTTTATTTGCTAATTATTTAAATGCTAATTTATTTTACTGTTTTTGCTACGGGAAAATTTCTTATTATTTTAGTTTTATCGGGGTCTGTTTGACATCCTTCCTGTGAAATTATGTATCCTAGATATTTGACTTCTCTTTGTAGGAATTTACACTTTGTTGGTTTGAATTGTAATCTGTTTTCTCTGAGTCGTTTAAACACTTCTTTTAATCGATATATGTGTTGTAGTATTTCTTATCTGAAGAATACAATAATGTCGTCCAGATATACTAAACAAAGTATACCTGTTAAACCTCGCAAGACATTATACATCATTCTTTGCCGATTGGCAGGTGCATTTACTAATCCGAATGGCATTCTTGTAAAATGATAATGTCCCATTGGTGTAGAAAATCCCGTTTTTTCTTGATCCCTTTCGTCAATTTAGATTTAGTGGTAACCGCTGGTTAAATCCATTGTTGAAAATAATTTAGAGCCTGACAGTTGGTCCAATGTGTCCTGGATATGTGATAGTGGAAAGAAATCTGATTTTGTAACTCATTGAAACTTCGATAATCAATGCATACTCTTAATTCTGGTATCTCCCCTCGTGAAGTTTCTTTTCAACGAGTACAACAGGTGCCGACCAAGGGCTTTGCGACTCCACGATAATGTTCATCTACCATTTTATTAATTTGTTTATCTAATTCTTTTCTTTTTGAAAACGGTACTCGATAAGGGCTTTTTGTTATTGGGTGTACGTTTTCTTCTATCATTATCCGATGTTTTACCGGTGATGTATGTGTTAAATCTCTTTTTGAATTACTAAACATGTCTGCATAATCAATTAATAAGTTCCGTAATTGCTGTTTTCCTACTGTTGTTTTGATTAATTTTAAAATTTCGAGTGCAATTTCTTCTCTCTCTCTCTTTCCTTTAAAGGGTTTCCTCGTAACTTCTTGCTTCAGGTATTTAGGTTCCGTAGTAACATTTCCTATCTGTGAATTTCATGTCAATTTTGTAGGCTCTCTGGTACCTTTAATTAACCTGATCGGGACATTTTTCTCTGCCTTGCAATACATTTTTGCCAATAACAATCCTATAGATATATTTGAACACGGTTCCACTAGTAAATTAACCGCTTCCGGTTGAGTAAAAATGTCCGTACATGGAGGTATCTCTATATCGGTTTTAATCATTACCGGATTAAGTTCTTTATTATTAGGACAGCTATCATCACTATTATAGTTCCGTGTATCATCAACAAATATCCTATTTATTTGTTCATTCTGTATTGTTTCTTCATCACACTCGCAAATGTCAATTATGCTTTTCTTGTTTCTTGTTAAAGTTTCTTCATCCTCGGGAGTTTCCAAATTGCACACTCTTATTTCTACACTTGTATTTTCAAATACGAATCCAATGCGTAATTTTACAACATTCCAATTTAACTTTTCTCATCCATAGCCCAACCGTGGTATCGATAATTTATTTATACCTTGGCGTAACATTAAATTTCTTAACGAAATTAACGCTCGAGTTAGGGAGTGCTTCGTTGGTTTATCACTTACTTCTCTTTCGTCACTAAGTAATAAATAAATCTTCCATTTTCCTTTAGAAATGCAACACACCCAACCTTTATCTTTAATTTCTTTAGTTAATCTATTTTACCAAATCTTTTCTTAAATTCGACTGCAATACCTTTACCCATGAAAAAATCTTCTGCTACGCAATACGCCAGTGAGTGATCACTTGGAGAATCAACTAATTTCTTATTTATTTCTGTTATGTAGCACTTTTTGTTTTCCTTCGTTTAGTTTTCATTTATTACTCTTCCCTAATTTATACTAACTATATTAGAGAGATTTTCATTTTTCTTAACTCCGGATTTGTTGTTGGGTTTTTCTTGTTTTTTTTGTTTCCTATCTTTAGCTACGGGAGATTGTTTAACCGTTTCTATCTTTGGCTTTCTTCGCTTTGAATGTCTTCGTCCCGAATTTCTGTTATTTCTCCTGTAACACACTTTTCCGCACAGATAAGGTCGTTTCTCGAGTTAACTTCCATACTAGGTACTTGGTGTGATAGAAAATTGGTGAAATCTAGTTCATTGTGTTGGCATTATTCCTTCTGTAAGAGTGTCTCGATTCATCTGAAATATATTTTTTCCACTCCCTACATGGTAAGTACACTGTTGTGACATTGATTTGGTGGAAGTAAGGCCCACTTACCGATAAAGGTTTGGTTACTATGAACAACGGGATGTAATTATACACTTACTTCCCTCAGGGAGGTAAGTAAATAGTTTTCTGTAGCGTTCTTTCTCTGGCACCACTCATTAAAACACTTATACGCATTTTAATAACGCCCATTCGACTTGTCCGGCAGTAGGAAGGAACAGGCAGCATCTGCAGCCTATTCAATTGTCATTTCTTGTTTATTTTCCTTGGAATTCATTTTACAACTGAACGAATGCAATTTATGACTCTCACACTTTGTTTGAATAATAGTCTTGGCAACCAAAGCCACACAGATATTTTGTTCAAGTTGCGAAAATTAATTAATCAAACACAAACAATTAAACCAACTTCCGGAGTGGAAAAACAGTTATAAGCAATTTGAGAGGTAAGTTTTGACTAGTCTTGGACTTTATTGCTAGCCCTCGATGTCGCTCGGGTGCAAACTCGATCTCGACTGGTAAACAATACTTACCTCGCTTAATGCTTAAATAACTATTTCCGCACAGATGCAATTGCCGCTACCCTTGGCTTCTACTCTCAGTACTTGATATTTTGTTAAATCATTAACAACTTCTTTCACAGTGTTACTAAGCCTATTCATACTCTCCAATTGTTCTAAAATTTTATTTTTCGAATTTATTTCACGAGCTTGTATGTTTCTTGCTAAAATTGGTTTATCTCCCTCTGTTGAATCCTCTAGTTGCATGTTTATTCCGTTAATACACTTTCTTCCTGTCTTCCAAATAATCCATACTTCATTTTTAGTTAACAAATCTAATCCCATAATAAATCTGCTTGAAAGTTTATATTTTTTGTCACAAAAACTGTATGTTCTATAATTTCACTAGGTTTTAATTCAATGTTTGTTGTTGCTACTCCGTTGATTTAATTTCATCTCCATTTATGCTGATAAGATTTAGTTTATTAATTTTTCTTATTTCTTTTGCAATTCCTGAGCGGATTAGAGAAGTTACTGCTCCTGATTATTTATTTTATTTATTTATTTATTTATTAAATGTATACATACATATCACTTACACAATCAATCAAAAAATAAAACCATTGACACTACCCACTAATAAGTTACCAAAAGAGCACCCCTCCCCACAACTGAGCGCACACACAACTACAAGCCACATCCAGAATTCCCTAGTAGATATTCTCTAAGTAATTTCTTAAAGTGCAAAATATTTGTGGCATCTTTAATTCGCGGATTTATCTCGTTGAATTTGATTAGTCCTTCATAAAATAATGACTGGTATGTAGTCTGCTTGCGTGCGGTGGCCACATGTATAAGTTGGCTTGCTCTTGTGGAATAATTGTGAATATCGCTATTCATGGTAATGGCCTCCCTGAGATACTCAGGTAGCCCGCCATTAACCAATTTATATATAAAACACATATTCATAAAATATAGTGTTTGCCTAACCGAAAACAATTGCAACTCAGCCAACATGTCTTTAACATGTGCATACCTGTCACACTGAAGTATGGAACGAAGACATTTATTATGGATAACCTGTAACTTATCCAATTCCATATTGTTTACATAAAATAGGATCGTCGGACAATAACTAAAAAGAGGGCCAATAATGGATTTGTACACCACTAGTCTATTCCGCCGGTCCAGAGCCTGACAAATTCTATGAAAGTATCTGCTCTTGTCTGATAGTTCCTGCAATAATAATTTACAATGACTTTTGAAGTTTAGTTTCATATCAATTGTTAGCCCCAAATATTTGAATTCCGTAACATATTCAAGCGCTTCGCCTAGCAAACACCGGCCGAGCGGTAATCACAGATTGTTGCTTGTTAGGTCGCTAATATGTGGGGGTTCGACATAGCCTTTTGCGAAACATAGGAGTTTCATACTGATGCATGTATGAACTAATCTTTAAATCTCACATACCTTTTAATCCCTGACATGTCGTTCCGCGGTTTATTGCGAGGGCACTATCGAGAAATGACTAAAACGGGAAAGTGACTGTACTTACGAATATAAGGTTTAACACTTATATTAAGTTAAGATTTAAATACAATAACAACCGCGATGATTTACACATGCCGCGAACATTTGATCTAACATGCGTGAACAGTATCAGTGTAACAATGTTTGTTCAGGCTAGTTTTAGGCTTTAATTGCCCCTGTTTAATGGGTAGTAATAAGTAACACTTACTACTTCTGAAGTACCTGTGTTTCCTAGATATAATGCGGTATTAAAAAGGATGCGTGCTATGCGTATAATTAACTAGTTTAACAGGTCGTAAACATCTTATCTAGTTATATTTTTTCATCTCCAATACATTTATTTACATAACGGGTTTTCTAAATGTTACCTTCATGCGATTACAAAATAACTAACACTATTGAATTGCCTGTATTTTAATTATCATCTCTTATTATTTATACGTTTGAACTTTATTCCAAATTGAAGTTATTAACCATTAAATATTAATTAAACCATTTGTAGAGTGTTAACATAGGCAACCCAATTTACACATGTATACTGTGATGACTTATGTCTTTAATTATAATTAAACGTAACATGCAAGGTACGGGAAAGGTACGTGTGTCAGCGAGGTATCTTCCTCACTGAATTTTATTCAACCGGACCACAACGGTAGCCCTCCATTCAACGTGCGACATTCCCGCATATAAGGGAGCCTAAGTTGTTTGCCTCCAGCATGTGAGGGAGCCAAAGTTGTTTGACGAAAGTGTGTACTTTCTATTAAGGGAGTAGAATATTTTTTTATATAACGACTTATATGACGATTTGCCATTAAATCTATTGAGATTGGATATTCTTTGCCGACTAGTAAGGTTGAAGGGTATTATGCAGTTTATCACAAAGGTCCGAATTTCGCTAAAAAAATCATGTTTCTGCCATTTTCCAGGTCGCTGATTACGAAAATATAAGTATTATTGCGCGGAAAAGCGTTTTCGCCCCTTAAATATCAGTCTGAAAATCCGGGAAATTTGAATATCGCGCTCAATTTGTAGAGCTTTAGCACAGTAGAGTTGTCGCAAACTAAAATGATCCTGTCACGTGATCTGCGCAGAAAACCAAAGCATTGCGGACGAGCCCACTCGGACAAAATAGGGAAGGAGGACTATCAGCTGTTCAGTCAATGCGTTTGCGTCGCGTTGCGTGTTTACGTTGTAAAATGTCTTCGCATAAAACGTTCGGACAGTGCGGCGTAATTATACATAGCCAAGCTCGCGAAATTATAGCCAACGTTATTGGGTTCATGAAAAGTGAAAATTCAAAAAATTCTGCTACAAAAATTCACTTTGCGTGATGCGCCACTGTATCCGGCGATTCTAATTTACTACTCGTTTTCTCTACGCCGCTGGCTCGGCCAAGGCCGCGCAGCTAAGCCACGCCCTCTGGATCATCTCAGTTTGCGACAACTCTACAGCAATAGATAAATAAATAAATAAATGACGAACGTAAAAAGGCAAATACATGAAGTGAAGCATCTAACTACCTCCTTCAACTTCAAAGATTAGAAACGACATTTTTGTCAATTTTATACTGAGATATGTTACCTCGATTTACACGTATAAAGTAATAAGCTACAATAGTCTGAGATCGATCTATGAACCGTATCAGTATACAATGATGAAAATTGTACACAAATGAAAGCGAAAGTAACTTAGTATGAAGATGAAACAAACAGAAGAAAAAAAACAAAAAATCCAGTCAGATAAAACCAGAGTAGGAGATATAGAATTGATGGGTAGAGAAAATTTCAGAATCAATCAAGAGTTCTCAAAATTCTGCAAAAGTTCAACGTCCAAGAAGCAGTTTGACATTGTGTCAAATTGTGCAAAGCTTGTTAGAATATTTTATTTTGTCGGAGAAAGTCACTTAAAATTCTATTAACATTTTATCTACTATTTAGTAGTAAATATTACCATCGATTATAATACCCTACGGCTATTATAATCAATGATATTACTTCGAAAATGAACTTTGTCAATCCTACATCATGCAATCAAAGTATCATCATACTACAAGAATGATTGTAATGTTTTTGGACGTTTTCGCTTTCATGACGTTGTTTAATATAAAAACTTTATATTTTTATATTTTATTATTTCATATCGTCAAACCAAATTTCAAAGCTATATAATTTATTTCCGTCTGGCTTTACTGGATAATTTGACTACCGGCCTCTATTCCGAGCGAACTATAGCTTTTGTGCCAAACCATGTAGTATAAATTTTGTTTAAAATTTTTTTCCCATCACCTTTACCCACCCGATATAAAAATTTTCAGGCGGTGCAGTGTTTACGAGATATTTGCGAAAAATAACACAAGTTCACCGTTTGGTATGTGTTTTTTCAATATTAAGGGATGAAGCTCCCACTGGGGGATGAGAATCTCGACGGATATTCGATTCTAGAGTACTTAAGAGTAATTATAATATATTTCAAAACTATATAGTTTATTTCCGCAAAAACTGCTTTTTGAGGCTAATATGACTGGACTAGTAGAGGGATTTTTTGTGGACGATAGAATACTTGAAAATAGTTCAATGATTTTGTTTAATATATTCCCGGACACGTCGTAAAATGGGAGTGATTGTAAGGGGACACGTAGGCACATACCAACACTACTGCAAACTAAGGCCATCATTTTAGAGGTACACATAACGCTGTACTCTATCTATGCAAGTACTGCAAAGGTGCAGTCTCAGTCCAGATAAATTACACGAGACGGACCGCTATTGCATTCATTGCCCATTCAATGCCCCCCTCAGCGCATTCGTGAAGAAGTGCTACAGCAGTCGCTATCAGCGAACCTGTTAAACAATTTATTACTTACAATTAAATACATGCAGATAAAATACATTAATAATACCTTCCTTTATTTAAGATCATTCTAAATATATTGTATCTAATATATTTGTATCGATTTGTTATTTACCTTGTTTTTTTTTTTAAGTTGAAAATGTGAAAAGTGAAAAGTTAAAATGTGCAACAATCATCTGTGGTTTAATAAGCAGTGTAAAAGGTATGCGTTAACACCGAAGTTTATGAAGATTAAATGCAACCATAAATCAAGTGAGGCGGCTCTAGCAGTGAAGAAGGCGTATTCCATCTGGATTAAACTGGAAATGAAGAAATGGTACAGCAGGAGGTCCAATTTAGGTGAACATTTGAAACTGTTTCGGGACGGACTAAACTTTTTATTTTATAATGTTGAATTGGAATCTATAGAAAATGAAGTGCGTGAAATTGTGAACCGTAGACACATCAGCGTTATGAGACCCAGATGTCCAAAATTGAACGTTTGTTGAATAAAAGGGACCCGTTGGTGGCCAGTAACGGTAATAATACTTTTCAAAACAGAGTTGTGAATTTAACTGATTCGGCCTTTGGCGACAAGGAGTTAAATATGTTAAACAAGGGATTAAAATATTCCCCGTTTTCTATGGATAGTAGAGTTGTCGCAAACTAAAATGATCCTGTCACGTGATCTGCGCAGAAAACCAAAGCATTGCGGACGAGCCCACTCGGACAAAATAGGGAAGGAGGACTATCAGCTGTTCAGTCAATGCGTTTGCGTCGCGTTGCGTGTTTACGTTGTAAAATGTCTTCGCATAAAACGTTCGGACAGTGCGGCGTAATAATACATAGCCAAGCTCGCGAAATTATAGCCAACGTTATTGGGTTCATGAAAAGTGAAAATTCAAAAAATTCTGCTACAAACATTCACTTTGCGTGATGCGCCACTGTATCCGGCGATTCTAATTTACTACTCGTTTTCTCTACGCCGCTGGCTCGGCCAAGGCCGCGCAGCTAAGCCACGCCCTCTGGACCATCTCAGTTTGCGACAACTCTAAACAACTTGACTTATTGGCAGTCAACACTGAACCGGCATTAAATTCTATCAAGGATAATGTATGTAATCAAGAACAAGGAGAAGTTTATTTGTGCGGATTTAATTCGTACATATGTACCTAAAAAACTAGTGTCACATGAGGTTGATAATTTAATTCTAAGGGACTTATAACGTAAATTAGGGTATTTTGCAGTTTAGGTGCATAACACGAATTTCGCTAAAACCCCATTTACTCCCCTATTTAGTGGTCGCTGATTACGAAAATGTAAGTTTTTTTCCGCGGAAAAGCTTCCTTCGCCCTTAAATAGGGGTCTGAAAATTGAGAAAATTTGAATTTCGCGCTCAAATTGCAGACCGGTTTTTCAGCTATATGTACCGAAAGCAGGCATAATTGTATTAATAGTGATGGTATTTAGTAATTTTCATCATCACTGATAGGAAGAATATTGTTTTATTGTGCGGATATGGTTTTTAACACTATTTAACACTTTAACTGTCGGTCTGGAAATGACAGACAACTGACAATCGCGGTGAAGTAAGTTTAACTGTTCTGTAATTTCTACCTTACCGGCATCTTAGCCCACGTACTTAGCCCACATACTTAGCCCACGCACGCAACACAACTGAAAACAGCACATATTTCCGGAAATATAGCCAAATACATGTTCCAAAAGCGATCCGATCAATTGGGTTTGGATCGAGCTGTGGATTTTTTTCTTCTAGCCGGTGCATTATATAGGGAAAGTGGTGATAATGAACCTGTAGATGAAGATATCGACGGCGAAATTAATGACGAATAGATGTTCTTCTGGAGAAGTGAGAGAAGGTTTAGTGGGTAGGGCCTACTTTGAAAGGTAGGAGGAGTTAGGTTTAGTTTAGGTTAGATTAGTTAGGTAGGGCCTACTTTAAAAGGTAGGAGGAGTCCCACACCCCCTGCATGGAATGGAAGGTGCTTAACGCATTCTTCTCTCAATAATAATAATAAAAAGTAAGGGTAGTTTTTCGTTAGGTTAGGTTAGGTTAGGTTTAGGTTAGGTTTAGGTTAGTTTAGGTTAGATTATGTTATAGGGGTAGAGTGAGATTCAATTCGATTTTGGTTTAAAATACATTAGGGTGAATTCCGCGTAAGTCAAAAAAACCTGTTTTTAAGCGTAGTTTAGAACATTTTGAATTAAATATTCGTGAAGTTTCAACAGAATTAAGAATCTTCGCTAAAAACACATAGAAATTCGTAAACAATTATTCCGCAACAGCCCTGTATCCGATAGGTAGCCACGGCGTGTGTGGGCGTGTGGGCTGAATGCCGACAGAAGTCGGTAACGTAGGAATTACAGAACACTGAAAATTGTGCGCGAAATTCAAATTGCGTCAATTTTCAGACCCCTATTTAAGGGTGAAGGAAGCTTTTCCGCGGAAAAAAACTTGCATTTTCGTAATCAGCGACGTCGAAATAGGGGTAGAAATGGGGTTTTAGCAAAATTCGTGTTATGCACGTAAACTGCAAAAACTCCCATTCTTTAATTGATATATCTTCTGATTTAGGCATATCACTAATACTTTTAACGTGTTCAAATTTATACCATAAACCGGCGAATATATGTAATCAATGTTTTTGGGGTTATGTATCTAACAAATATCTAATCATGATTGATTGCCATCATTTCCATCTTTTAAAAACCACACTTATAACCAACACCTTCTCATATACCATATGTTCATAAAAAAAAAACCATCAGGGGCGGATGTGGAAACTTTAACATATGTCCATGACTTGATTTACATTTATAAAATTCAAATCGAATGTCATTGAGGTGTCTGTCATGTCAAAAACATGCCAGACTGTTGACTTTTCTGGAAAACTAGCAGCGTACATTGAAAGAGCTGCTAGCCCACAGGGCATATGCAGGAAGGATTGCTGATGTACAATAACGCTTATTAAACAAACCAACAAAATCACTGAAAATCTGAAACAAGTCACGTATGTATTGGAATTTCCACAGCCACCCCTAATGGACTTTTTTTATGGGCATATGGTATCAAATTCTAATGCAATAAAACATTTTAGTAAAACTGTAAAACTAGACTTCAGTGATAATAGCGAGTTCCCAAATGAAACTGCAAAGAACTCCAGTTGAAAGTGTCAGTGTATTGCGTATAAAAAAATATTACTAACGTTTTTTGAAACACAATACACCTAATTATTTTATTTATTTTAAAAGATTTGTCTCAATTGTAACACCTTTAAATGGTGTGTAGTCCAACAAAGTCTGTTAATTTGATTACGATGCAAAGTAGACTCAGCTTTGACTTGGGAACTGAAATTCCTTTCTTCACCATGAGAATGGTCTGATGTCCACCATCAGACACCATAATACCTACCCTGTTAATTACACAAAATCAGGACAAGTACTTATGATTTATCAGGCCACTAAGTCTAATCCATACATATACATAATATATGTTTGTATATATTTATTACACTTACAAAACTAATTTACACTAATTATTTATTTGCGACAATGTTTATAATATTCTGAATATGATTAAGGTTTCCACAATCGCACCAAACCATCTTCACTGTAAGAACACAACAAGTTCTGGTGCGGATGATGTGCGATGCCAATAACATCCTTTTCGTGAATCTGAAATAGCGTTTAAATCAACAAAGCATAAAAATAATAAACATTTTGCAATGCAACTATTCAATCATCGTTTCACTCACATTCAGAGTTCTCTCCAGTTTTCCAGAATTCGTAGAGAAACAGTAGAGCACTAAATCCTCGCCTACACAATAAATCCAGTCCCCTCTCGGTGAAACTGTCGAACAAACAAAATCGCCGCCTTCTCTCTTACCACTCGAAAACGAACGTACAATCTGTAAATCATAAAGTCTATATTTCTAGCCCTGTAGAATCAGTGAAAAATATATACCTGTCCAGATAAGTTCATTATCATAACCGTATTAGTTCTGTTACATACAACGAAATGTTCAGGATTCTTTGCAAAGTTGTGAATATTGTTGACAGTTGTATCTCCAGCACCTATCGATTTAAAAGTGTGCGTGCACTCAGTGGTTTTTATACTCCATACTTTTACAGTGCCATCAGACGAGGCGCTGAAATATTAATAATAAAGTCAATTTGAGTGGAAAAGAAAACTGGAAGCATTGATGGAATAATAAATCAGTTTGAGTGGCAAAATATAATCGAGGCAAGCCCTGAAATGATAAAATTAATAATGATCAGAGGAACAGCAAATAATCCTGAGAAGCAGTGAAATGATAGTAGAATCAAAGTGAGTATCAGAAAATAATCAAGGGAAGCACTGAATAGTATATTTCATTACGAGTCTGGAAATAAGGGTATTCCCCCTTATTGGGTATTCATGCATGCATGGAAAAACCATTTCCGGACAGATAACGAACGATATTTTTTAGTAGTAGTGGTAGTAATTGAATTTGTTAGGGATATTATCCTAATCCTTATATTTTTTATTGTACTTAATTTTTTATTATATTTTTATTTTAGTATCTTTTATCTGAAATAACCTTATCGTTTTGACAATGATAGAAAGGTGACATATTCTGAACAGCGCACGGGAAAAGCGTTCAGAATATGTCACCTTCCATCATTGTCGAAACGTATGGAAACAAGGCTATTTCAGATAATGAATGAGATGACTAGCGACTATACGAACCTATGCATTATCGATTATACACGATTATACAAAGGTTGGTATAATCGCATCATTAAAATCTTCGACATCCTTAAAAACATTGTACATTCAATATTAATAATTATTGAATTTATAAATTTCCTGGGTACTTTATTGTAATTAATTTATTTTGTTCATGAAATAATCTACCTATATACAACTCGACAATCGAAAATATTCGAATCTCAGGTAATACGTCTCGTATAATCGATTATTTTCGATCGTCTAGTTGTATAACTTGCGATAATACAACCAATCAGTGAGGTATATCGTATCGGCGAATTGTAGAAAATACAAGGGGCAAATGCTGGGATAATAAAACCAAATAGAGTGACATTATAATCTGGAGGATAAGTCAACTGTTGTGTATAAATAATGATGTAGGCAAAAATGTACCTAAGGCCTGATGCAGGCATGGCGATTTTTCAAGTCGCGACGGCGCGCTGTTGTAGTAGCATTCACACATAGCGGTCTTTCAAGTCGCGTTTGAAATTTTGTAAGGCGGTGGCTTTGGTGCACACATGCAGTCGAGGTAAAGCACTGCTGTCGCGACACGTCCAGTCGAGTGCGAAGCACAATGGCCTCTACCAGATTGTTGATATCAAGTAAATTACTGATTTATTGATGAGTTATTTATTATATATTTCTAATCTTGTCTGAAATTTTTGTTGCAAGTTTATCAAATGATTGAACACTCATTCGGATGTAGTTAAAAAAACTTTTCCGGATTTTCTGTTAAGTCAGCAAAACATTTTGCAAATGTGCCTCTTAGCAATATTAGATCAGTAAAATAATGTACCCAATATCATCTTTCTGCTTCAAAAATACAAAAATACGAATGTATAACAATGTTTTTTTTTTCTATATAAATCCATTTTTTATGGCAACAGAAAACGTACTGACCATCCCTGCAAGTAAAAATAATGAAATAATGGACATTTACATCACCGCGACTTACAAAAACTCATGTGTGAATCGGAACTAGCAATTATTTTAAATCGCGCTGCCGCCACGATTCCGAAGGGAACTGCGATAAAAAATTGTAAACTAATTGACTGTGCGAGGTCGTGCCTGAACAAGTACATGTGCATCACCCCATATGAACACTAGTTTGACCCATCACACTTGCGACAACTGCGCGGCACCACGACTTGAAAAATCGTGTGTCTGCATCGGCCCTAAGACTGTAAATTCAGAAATTGTAACAAAAGAGTATTTTACCTAAGAATATTGTGTCCGTCTTGAGTGAAAATAACCTCGTTAACAAACGACGAGTGGCCTCTAAATTCCTTTAGTGTTTTTCCAGACTTCAGTCCGTGAATTCTGCGGACATAGACAGAAATATGAAATACCAACGGACATAATATTTCAATATGGAAACATATTTACCTTATTATGTGATCAAACGATGCACTCAACACTTGGCTATTGTCTCTAGAAAATTGTAGACATGTTATACCCTTTGTGTGAGCTTTTTCAATTTTTCGCAGACACTGTCCAGAACTTATACGCCATACCTTTATTCTACCGGCTTGCGATCCGGTCACTACCATCTCACTGTCACGCGAAAATGCCATACAGAGAACAGCATGTTCCATCATCATGAAATTTTCCTAATAAAACAGATCAATAAGTAAAAGTTAAAAAAATGTCCCAGAAATAGGCTGCTAGGCTGGAAAAGGTTCTTATAATTTGTGCGAATGTGCAGAGAGAGTCGTAAACAATGGGTAGGATGTACGGTGAAGAATTTTTTTATGATAGAAAATACAGTAGAGCGACGATAATCCAAACCACGGCACAAAATTTAAAAAAAAAACAATATTAAGGGGGTTACTGCGTGATGAATATGTGTGCAAAAACGTAACTGCGGTGCGGCATTGAATTCCGCTCAATCAAGTGGAGGGAGTCCAATCTACCCTACCCAAACCTAAGCTAACATAACATGTGAGCAGAATCAATTCGCAGACAAATCTTTAATTACGAATTTGAATTTTAGCTTTTTGTTTACAGAAATATATTTCTTTTGAGGTCTGGTATACAGGTGTTTCATTGATATAGATGTTTCTTGTATCCAATACTCGTATTTTAAACTATTTATCAGCGATATTTGATAATACAAACGATTTAGTAATCAGGGGCCGAATTCTCAAAATCGTTCGCAAACTTACGTATACTCAAGTTACGAATGGTTGGCATATGCATACGTATATTTTCTTGATACTTTTGCATTCTCCAATACCTTTCGTAAATAGAAACGTGTGCTTAGATTTATATTAATCGCAAGTGCAATGTATGTCTGGCAACGCTGTATTATCCGTCAAATCATCAAATGTGTGCAAGCGCAAACTATTGTTCGGTTGGGAATTCCCCAAAAATTTTCCCGAAATGGCAATATGATTGGATGTGATTACAAAGATATTATATCATAAAATACTCGTGTCTAGTTAGTTGCATCTCATTCAATGTATTTGGAAATTTAACCAAATTGTTCATAATTTCAGGATGTGTCATAGCATTGATGATCTCATTAATATTTTGTCCAATATCCAATTGGTAACTACTCGATGCGAAAAATCGCAATGCTGTAAACACCTTGAATTATATTAATTTTAGGGACATTTTAAGTAGTTATAGTGTATATTCATACCTTCGTAGGTATATCTAAATTAGCCCCATTAGTCTAAATATTTCAGCTTCCTCTAAAGCCCCAATTGCAGTCAAATTCACTATATCATTTAGGTTAGCCATCTGTCAAAACAAGACGCGACGTACTTATGCACAACCACTCGTAAAGTTGCGCATGATATTAGGCACTCATAAAGTTGCGAAAGAATTTTTTTGAAAAGCATACTCAACTATTGAAATAAGTATACGCAAAGTTTTGGTCCCAATCACTTCGGTCCCAATCAGTTCGAGTTATCGACGCTCTACTGTACTTATTTTTTACTTCTGATTAGTTTAGGTTGGCTTCAGCTATATTTCACTCGTAGGCGCCACTGTTTTAAAAATGTATCTGGCAATGACTCCACTACGAAAACTTCCCACCTGTGCTTGATACTTCAAATCCTTCCTAATCTTTCCAGTAGTAAAATTCCATACTTCAACGATTCCATCAACACTGCCGGTAACAAGGTACTGCCCGTCCGGTGAAAAGCGTGAACATTCCACATGCGATTTTTGGCCAAATTTTATTTGCTTCGCCATCTGAGTTGGATATTGCTCGTCTTCTTGATCCCTAATGGCCGCCTTACCTCGGAACAAATCTATCGTGGTGCCTGGAGGCAGGAGTCCCTGGTGTTGTTGCCATTTGAGTGCCTGCCCGAGCAGTGCCAATAAACGGGACGAAGGCACCACCGACACTTCCCCGGAAAGGGCATGAGATATAGCAGCCCTACGTTTTTCTTTACTGCTGCCATCTGGGTAGGCTTCACGAGGGTCAAAGTAAGACCGTGCCAAGAGATTTTCTGAAGTGTGAGAAGTGTGAGAATAATCAGATATTAATCACGAATGGATTGGACGTAGAATTAAAAATTATTAAGTAATCATACTCTGTCAAATTTCAAGCTGAAGCTCATATAAACTACATGCCTGATCGGGAGGTGATCAGTTCTACACAAGCATACGATTGGTCTTGCAGCAGGCTCTGGTCTACCCGGACTAAGTGAATTTTGTTACTGTAAACACTACACTAGTGTTGGACCTGTGTTGTGTACAATCTGCCCTGTAAATTGTCGCTGTTCACGTGAACAGTTTATATTAACTTCGTCTTGAAATTGGACTTATAGTAATATTAAAACACATTTTTGTAAACCATTTCAGGATGTCAGATATTTCAAATAATCAAGTATAATTCATATCAAAAAATGTTAACAGTAACGTGTAAGTTACTTGACAGCATCAAGTTCGAATGTCAGATGCATTTATGGCACCCGAATGTGATGCTGGCAAGTAACATACATGTTACTGTTATAATATATAACGCTATTAGGCCGATATGTAGCAAATAACAGGCGCGGGTTGATGTTAGTAAACCGAGGCGAAGCGGAGCGGAGCGCAGCCGAGGTTTATATTCAACCAAGCCTGTTATTTACATATCGGCCGTATGTTGTTCGATACTTTTTGTAATACCTAAATTACAAAAACTGGTCAATTTATCAATATTAAATTTCAAAATTAATAAACTAGTTATCCAGGCGCAATTTGATACCATAGCAACATCATCGGTTCAAATACAAACAAACAAATCAAAGTGAAATTAGAAAAATAATGTCAGATGTGCAAAGTTCTTCGTTTTGTGGTATCCCCGAAGATGTACTAAATGAAGCAAATGCTGTCACAATCGATTTACTTCCCCAAAAAAGCAGCAGCAGGTATGAGAAAGAATATGAAGACTTTATTGCTTGGCGGAACAACAGAGGGGTTGACAGGGTGACTGAAGAGGTTTTGCTGTGCTACGTATCAGCGCTGATCAAAAATTTTGCACCGAACAGTTTATGGACTAAAATCTCAATGCTGAAAACATCCTTTAAGTTACATGAAAATATTGACATTTCTGGGTTAGTACCTATTAACACTTCGAATTACTTATTAGTAAAAGTTATTCTTGATTCAGATATGGAAAAGTTTTTATGTTCCTGAGGCGGAAATCTGAATGTTACAAACCAAAGAAGGCAAAAATACTAACAATACAGCAGATTACAAGATTCCTTCAAGAAGCAGACGACGACAATTTTTTGCTAGAGAAGGTCATTTTAGTATTTGGAATTTTTGGTGCCTGTCGTCGACAAGAACTCTTGAAGCTACAAACAAACCACATTGAAGATACTGGTAGATTCTTAATCGTTATACTGGAAGACACAAAAAACAAGTCTAGTAGAAAATTTATTATCACAGAAGATGTGATTACAGGAAAGGTAAATGCACAAAACAGCTAGTAGGAATTGACAAAATTGGAGGAGTTCCCAGAAAGATTGCATAGTTTTTAAAATTGGAGGATTATAAAAATTATACGGGACATTGCTTTAGAAGGTCATCGGCCACAATGCTAGTTGAAAATGGAGATCTGCTTACTTCTAAAAAATTCGGCGGTTGGAAATCTACGACAGTTGCTGAACAGTACGTTGAGGAATCAGTTAGCAAGAAAGTCAAAATATCGAAGCAACTTTTTATCAGTAATAAGGAAAATGAGACGTCTAACATTGTGTCAACGTCAGAACCTTCTAACAATAAAGCTGCAACTGCAAGAGTAAATGAAATGGAAAAAATTATGTATTCGGGAAACACTAGTTGTGTTTTTAATTTTTCTAGTTGTTCCCACACAAACTAATTATCTTATTTAATTTTTGTTGTTGTTCTTGTGCCAAAACCAAATAAATTTCATAAATTTGCGTTGTCATTTAAATAACGTCCACGGCCGTTATTATAACGGCCAAGGCCTTTACGCCTGTCATATCGATCAAGCAGACAGTACTGATAAATGTCAATAACACAGAGGTATTACAAAAACAATATTTTGATACGCATTACACCTGATTGTTGGTTAATCAACATGAATAATGATTGACAATGGTTAATATAATAATATAACAAATAATGATTGATAATGTAGGTAATGGTTTCGCTTCAATAAATTCTACTGAATACTACAAAATAAAAAAAATATCCATTTATAAATGATTCCCATTTGCAAAAAAAAAACAGCTGTCAGTGCTAACTCATGGATATGTCATATGACTGATTAAATTTTGCATATTGCATATTATTGTAATATATTTTGTACATATATAGGTATTCCTCCACGTACGACCGAGATAGATTCCTAGACATCAGTCGTAAGTCGAGTAGGTCGCAAGTCAAGATTCATTCAAAAAATTAAGAACAAAAAGATTAAATGCCAATTCGTAAATTTCTTACGGTTTCAAACTGCTATCGGCATTTTCAACACGGCAAATTAGTAGATACAAAATATAAATTCCTAGTTCAATCTTCGAAACGAATCGCATTTCCTATAACATAGCAAACAGATGCAGGGATTCCCTATATGCGCATGCATGTATGAAAGAAACAAACATTAGGTCATAAGAGCGAACCGTCGTAAGTCGAGGACTACCTGTATATAATAATACATTGCATATATCTATTTGTATTAATTAAATTTTGTGTTACCCAAGTGTATATATCGTTCTGGTTCATTTTGTTTCAACATAATCATCGGATCCGTCTGGCGTAGTAAAGATCTAGCTGCACCCAATTCTCTTAATTCTATTAATTCCAGAACAATCTAGAGTATATAAAAACTGATTAATTAACACTAGAAGCCTGTACAATAAGAACATTAATATTTCCAAGGAAGCCATAGTCTATTCATTTTAAGATTGTTTATCATTAGGACCTGATCAATACTGCAATATTGATTTGGCATCAGTGGTATGCACAATTACGAATCAATTTCTGTCATTTTGTAATTATTTTAGCTGTGTTTTAAGCAATTTTGAACACGCAGTGCCAATTACTATAATCTTCAAATTAATAGACTTAATTAAATAGTTGTTTTATACTACCAAATTCACACCACGATTGATAAAGTAGAGCAAACACTAGTTCAGAGCAACATATTTCGTCTAGAGCTAACTATTCAGCTCCACAGCTAAATTCTTGGTCCTGAGTTAAATATTTAGGTTATCAAAGCTCAGCTTTCAGAATCCAGGTGTTATTGTTTTATTCGTGATTAAAGTTTAAAAATTAAAGAAACCAATGGAAATATAAACAATCGTACCTGCTCATATAAATCAATAAGCTTCTTATCAGGAAGTTTTAATGATTGTATGGCTTTCAGTACTGTATCCCAATGACCATTATTAATGTCCGAGCAGAATCCATCTACACTGTCCACGGTGTTTAATGATACTCCAGTTTCCTCCTAAAATCATAGTTTATTAAAAATCGACGATTCATATTTATATCAAACAAAAGATCTATTTTGTTTTTTTTAGGTAATTTAAAACAGGGCATTTTTGTTCCTGCAATGACATGATACTTCTCACAATTAGCACATCTATTGTTATTAGTAGTATAAAAATCTACACTAGGGCCCGGTTTTACAAGCGACCTGAAACAACTGTTCTGGGACAAGTAACTGAACAGTTTTACAATTACATGCATGCATTGAAATAACTTTCCCTGGAATAAGTCACCCAATGTGTTAGGTTGGTAGTGAAACATAACATTTTGCATCCTAAAAATCCCATACCCAACATACCCATCCGTCGTGGGTAGGTCCGGATGGGTAGACCATGAAAATGAAATCCTTTTAGGGTTACAGAAATGCAGAAGTGTACATTGTTTTTTTTTAGTAGAAAAAGTTATTGTAAACCGTAAGAAAACCACTCTATAAACTGGCTAAAAGTGCAATGGATGTATTTCGATAATAAAAATCCATTCCAAAAGCCTTTTGATGTACCAAAAATGAAGCTGTACTATATTTCAAACAGTAGATTTAAAAAGAAGAAATAGCGAACTGTTTACAGGTTCGTTGGAACTACTTTATCCAGACCAAAAACAGATTGAACCAAAAAAATATGCCGATTTGCAAGATTTACTACTATATATTACACCAGCATTTCATAATTTTTATAAGATACTAATCACAACAGCTAGTTTTAAAGTTCGCTCCACAATGATTTTTAAATTTGGGTAAAAATCGGTAATGCAATAATGGCCTTACCATGTTTTTTGCCGTAATTTTAATAAGTTGAAGACCCTCGTATTGTTTAATAATAAGTAAGGCAGTTTCATAATATCTTATAGAAAAACTAAAATATATTTAACTATAAACGATATTTAAAAAATACATTAGAATTATTATCATTCCATTCAATTCGTTCTTGCACTTAGCGCCTCATATTACCGTCCGTTGTTATCGTAAAATTAGACTATTCAAATTGTGGTTGAATGGTGAGAATGGTGGCATAAACAATTTCTGTATGTACTATGTCTCGTCCCAACAATTTATGAAGATGGGTATGCCTGTGCTGAAGTTTTCTAACAATTATGGAAGAGAAGGGAAACTGATAGCTTGACCTATCCCTCGTCTTATCAGTTGAGCTTTGCATGGAAAACAGTCTAATACGACTGCCCACTGAAGCCTGTTTACAAACTAATGATTTATAAAACGTAATGTAGAATACGAAACTAAATGCACTATGAAAAGATCGGTGGAAGAATAATATCATTATGTAGCCACCAATCTCTATTTTAAGTAGTATTTTAGCTACCTGCAACGTTTGAAGTGTTTTATACAGGTTAGATTCCTTCAGGTACTGTTGTATTAATCTTATAACACTGTAAAAGATGAAATTTATGTATTTATGTTATGCTATGCATATTTAGTCGTACACTTACTCGGCTGATTCAATTTCAATCGACATGATTATGGGTTAGAATAGTCAAATAAGCCGACAAAAATGTAAAATCCACCCTAAAATAAACACAAATTGACAAACGACAGTTTTTCTTTTGCGTTTGTAGTCAAACTTGTACATGAAACTTCACTTTGTTATTTAATGACGACAATGCTACCAATAGTATATAATTAAAATGTGATACACCTTGGCTATATGGTCGGATTTTTTCAAATGTGAGTAACCAAATCTAGTAACTTTTATGATTTTTATCTTTTGCAATGTAAAAAGAATTATTGTACGAGGTTATGTTGAAATGTCAATGTCACAAATAATAGTTGTAAATACCTTGTGAATACGTTGTTTCGAAAATTGTCTAATTGTTTTTCACCTATGTTTGCTCAAAAAGATTGCCGAGTTGAGTTAATTAAAAAAGTTTCAATAAAATTGACAATATTACATCTGAATTACCAATCGCACAGTTAGGTGAAAACAAAATAAACTAGCCAATACCAGTCACATTTAAGAAATATTGCTATGGTTACTCACATTAAAAAAAAATCGAGTGCATAGCCGGATTTTTTTTTAATGTGATTGAAGGCTGATTCATATATCACAGAAGGCTCATTCATAGACCATAACTATCGCTATGGGCATTGCCAATGCGCATTAAACGCTGTTGACCACAGCCTTCTCCAATAAAAATATTTCGGAGTGCGATTGGTATTGACTAGTTTATTTGGTTTTGACTTAACTTGGGGATTGGTAATACAGATTTAAAATAGACATTTATTCCCACCAAAATATCTATATTTTATTCGATTTCATCATAAGATAGTATTTTTTATTAAACTTTTTAAAAAAGTTGACATTTACGTTGAATTTTCAGTTGACAAAGTGAGTCTTTTTTGTCACCTAGCTGCGAAGTATTTTTATGCTCTAGAACGCCACAAAATTGTCACAATAATTTGTCAATTATTCAATTTACATTTATAATGTTATTAATGAAATACATAACAACTCTACATGACTTTATTATGAAAACGAAGCTGCCGAGACCCCATGTTTATATGAACTTTTTATCCTAGTATTTATCAAGGAATTGGCACTTTAAGTTTGTATACGTACTTAATTAACATCCTGTATGTAGGGATTTTTGTTTTGACCAACATAAAGCAAGTGTGGATCTATAACAAAAACGGACCATACTCACAACTATTTAATTAAATGTTTATAAAGCTCAATTAATAATTATAATCTCAATAAAAATAATAATTTATTTTTATAAAAAATTTATTGAACACCAAACAAACTTTTGTCTTAAGCACCCAGACCTTAAGTCAAGTCATTCGGTGGAGGAAAGAAATTAATTTTTCATGGTGACGGCTAAATTTCATTCATGAGTAAATATCGTAAATGTATCAACTTTATATCGCACTGGTTTGGATCGAAAAAAAAAACAAAGAAACAGAAGTTAATACATATATTACCATACAAAAAAAAAACTGGCATAATTAACTGCATACAAAGGAAATGAAAAAAATTGTAATTGTGAATATGAAGAATATATTTTATTAAATGCAAAAGTAAATTATAATTTAGGGGATATTTGCTAGGTAGTCCTTAACATGTGATGGGTCTAGTCTTTTGAAACCTGCTGCATCGCAGATACCAACTTCGATGTTGTCGGCCGTCATTTGTCCTTCGAAACTCTCCTTCAACGTAAGGATTGCGGTGTGCACAGCATCATCAAGTTCAAGATCTTCACTATATCTGAAAATGAGTAACAAATAGGTTTTAATTATGTCCAGTCACCGTATCTTTTTTATCTTATTCAGCATAATAAACGACTCCAAATTGGGCCGCTCATTTCAAATCACAAAAAAAATACAAAAAAAGTGTAATTTTATACTCTGATACGAGCATTATTTCATGTATATGATAGATAGTAGAAATTCTTTTGTTCATACCTCTTTTCCAAGAAAGTTTTCCCATTTATAAAGTTCTTTCCCATTGCAGTTGCTTTCCACGCGAAATAAGCACCAGAAGGATCACACTGGAACAAGTAAGGCCTGTCGTTATCCCAGCCGCAGATCAGCAGTGAAACGCCGAAAGGTCTCACGCCTCCGGACTGGGTGTATTCTTGCATCACAGCGGCCACACGTTGCACCAACTGCACCGTAGGGATGGGCTCTCTGTAGATCAGAAAGTACTGCTGTGCCATCTTCCGCGCCTGCTTTACGAGGAGGCGGTAATCGGGGCCCATCCCAGAGTATACCATCCCAATGTGCTTTGTTATCATTTCCACCTTATTAACACTGTGCTCATCATAAAGGATGGACTTGTGCTTGTTCTCTGTCGCAATGACAACACCATTGGAGGCTGAAAATGAAAACAGTTGGTTTTATGTTATTGTCTGGGTTTTGACGCTAATAAAGAATCCAATAGGAAGTATTATGCTGAAACGTATATAGTTTTATGGAGAAAAAGTATATCATTTATTTGCGGGCAAATGATACGACGCTGTAAAGGAAAGGCCGCTTGAGTACTCTATCTGCTGTTAGGTTAGGTAATATTTCTTCTTATTCCGACATTAGATTGGCTTAGGTGCGAAGCCCTGTTGGCCAGTCATAACTACTTGAAAGTATCGACTCGTTTGCGTTTGTTAAACAGTGCATATCTTTAAGCTCATTATTAACTACTTTAAGGTGTTATTCAATAATTGCTTATCAACAAGCCGTGGCTTAAACTACAGCTTTCGTAAGCGGTCATTCAACACCGCTAAGTGGTTTAAACCCGATATTATAACCTCAAAAACATTAACTGAAGAGGCCAGGAAGGCACTTAATGTATGAACCTCACATACTATTTTTTTCTCTTATCGCAATATTTTGGCAAATGTCGTAAAAATATGGAATATCTAAGAAGAAATTAGGTAATCCTGCATTTTAGGGACCTGAAGCAATGCGCATGTGCCAACTGCTGGCTGGCAATGTTTTTGTTGTTGCCAAGTTTATATATTTAATTATTTTCAAAGATAATTTCAGTAGTGATGTATCATCAATTGTTATAATCATTTTAAGTTAAATCTTTATTCATCATTATGACAACCATAATATTACAACAAATCCATAACACATTAGTTACTTATAATGCATTGGTAACTAGTTCATAATAGTATAGCAACAAAAACACTAAATTCAATAACATATATTGAAATTAGTTTTGGTTATGAACATGAATTTCAATCTTTTGAGAGGCCCCCAAATTGAATGTGATTCGTATCCATTTCTAGGTTTTCCATTATTCTGCTGTTGTGGTTCCCGGACGTGATGTCAAAACTGCCACCTACGCACGTCAAAGTTTTCTGTGTACTTGAAGACTGATCCATCGACTCACTACTATTTGGCACACTGCTTTTCAAAACCGTTCTCGCCTGGATCTTTTCCAAAATCGAGACCTTTTTTGTGAGGTTTTCTTCCAGGTACCCTCTCGAAACTTTACTTGTTTCCCACCCGCCTAGCTCTTGCAGGTCCAAAATGTCTCCACCTGCGCTGACAAGCCATAAAGATGAAGGACCATATTCAGCTCCTTGAACGTGTTCCTTCGTTCTCCATTCACAGAATAAAAAATATTCTTTCTCATATACGATCTTGGACTACTCAGGAAGCACATCTAAACGAACACTATTTGCCGATTTTAATATATGATCAGGAATATCAATATCTTTCATGATTTTCTTCAGATACACACGTTTTATTTTTGTTCACAGTAATAACTGTTTATCTGTTTTGCCATGGTTTTACAATTGGCATCCTAGATGATACGATAAAGCTTGAAATCTCTAATATTATGCCTGCCATACACGCTCCGGAAAATCTGTAAGGAAAAACTGTTCAGACCTGGCCTAACGATTTCCGGAGCGTGTGTGGGGAAAAACTGAACAGTTTGAACTGAACTGAACGGACTGTTCAGACCGTCGGAGTAGAATTGAATATGCATTCTATAAATCTGTACAGTTCTGGACTGTTAAGTCCAGAACTGTTAAGATAAAACTGAACGTGTGTCACTTCTGTCAGTTCTGCGTGTGAGGTCTGTCAGTTCCGTTCAGTTGTGAGGAAGCTTTAGAGCAACGAACATGTCTCGTGAGAACTTGAAAGAGTTTTTAAAACCCTATGAATCCGCACCATGCCTTTCGCTACTGAAAAGCAAAGAATATCACGACAGAATTGCATCATCTGACGTAGCCATGGCTGTCAAAACTGAGATGCGATGCGATCGAGATCGGAGCGTGTGTGTGCGACGGGGTATTCAGACCGGCTCCGGAAATCCTCACAGATATATCTGAACAGTTTTTCGGAAGCGTGTATGGCAGGCATTAGCGATTTCAACCGACTCGGACGTAACGCAGGTGACGACCTGGTCTATTTTTGTGCATAACAAATAATTGTTATGCACAAGCCTTCTCTTTGCTAGCAACTCCATGCATTGTCCTGGAGTTCGGAAAACAAAATGTTTGTAAGTAAATTGTTCTTCGCGTATATTGTTTAACAGTAAAATTTCTGCGGTATTAAAAATAAATGTGGGACCCTCTATTTTTACCGGCTATTTCTATGGATTAAGGAAACATTTCGTGTTTCTTCAAATCAGAGTATTGTGGATTGTGGATAATCTGGCGCATGCACATTGCTTCTGGTCCCTAAAATGCAAGATTACCAGAAATTATTTGCTGTAGACCTCCAGGAATAATTCATTGCGGCCTAGCCCGGAAATGTAATATTCTGGTACTGTTATTTTTCCCGTTACATACTATCAGCACTAAAGGAATCATCCATGTTCTGGCGTGCGTGTAGGCTAGGAAATGACCGATTATAGGACGATGGGAGAAAAAATTCTTTCATTTGGCCGCTGGGCCAATTTATACGATTCTGTAATTGCCTACCTTAATATCTGGTGCTAAACCCCACTGAATTCGATACAAACACATAAATATGACAATAAATCTAAGAACCTTTGATATATTTATCGATTTACCTTTAATTCCAACAGAAGGTGCCCCTGCTGCAACTGCTGCTAAAGCATATTCGATTTGGACAAGTTTACCGGAGGGGCTGAAAGAACATTCAGGTTAGGAACAAGTTAATCTACTGTTTTTGCAAAAGATTAAATGGTATGTGATACTAGAGAAGCTTGCTAATGTTACTTCAAAGCAAATAATGCATTTTACACTTACCTAAATGTAGTTAGTGAAAAACTATAACGTTCAGTCGCCATGATTACTTGCACTTTGAATATGCTGAGTAGCAATTGATCGAAATTTGCTTGTAAGTGCTACTTGTCAAAAACTGTCAAACAAAACAAAATCACGATGAGAACGGCAATGTGCAATGAAGGACCCTAGTGAAGTTGTACTATTCTTCTTATCGTATATCTTTGCATTTAGTTACGTTATAATTAAGCCAAGTTGACATTACTAAAGGAATTGCAAAGTGTTACTAATTCTGTTAAAACTTGTCTTTATTTGCACGACATTATCCGCGTTACGTTGCGTCACGTTACGGAGATTATAGCCGGTTTTTTTTAATGTTAGCAGGAGCGGTTGGGGCCGGCGGGAAGCCGGGAAATTTCCCGGTGCGCCGGTCGAAAATAGTCGTGAGGCGCCGGTGCAGTAGTCTGATTTTTTTTTGCGGTTTCGGCGCTGTCGCATTTATGCAAATCGCACTTTCGTGTTACCCTATTCCGCTTACAAATTATTTCGCGGAATGTGTCCTAGCAGAGAGAAATGTTCTAGAGAACATACAGGCCAGAATCATCGGGTGTCGCATTGCTCACAGCGCGGATGATTCGGTTTTATGACTACTATATGCGAGTAACTAGCTAGCTCAAAGGTAGTTTCTCTAGGTATTCAGATAATAGTCGGCATTAAGTCAGTTCCACCAGACGTTTAGTAATTGACTCTCCTCCATTTGTTCTAGATTATGCGTCCCTACGTTTACTAAAATAAAATATTTTATTCATTATTTATTTTTCCTACCAAGTGCAATTTTTTTTTTCAATGTCTTCGGCAGAGAACAGGTAACCCCTACATGCATGTCCCTTTAAAAATAATAATTTATGGTGGTTATTTTAAATTTTAAATCAATATTAATTGGTAGCTGCTTATTAGATATTAATAATAACTAATTATAAGTGCATAAACACAAAACATTAAATACTGTATTCAATACAATATGGTCAGATTGGGTTTGGGTTATATGAAAATTTGCCTTAAAAATAAAATAGAAGTATTTTACGGGTTAAAGCCTTACAGAAGAAGCAAACATGATAATAAAACCTCAAATGCATCAAGTCATTGCCAGAATGGTAAGTTGAAATTTTAAAATTCAGGCTTAATAATACCTACCTCTAATATAACTCTTGGAGGGATGGTGTAATTGCATTCTCGTATTGAGTTGTGACCATACTATAAAATGTGATTATTTTTAGGTCAATTTAGCTTTCTTTATTGTGTCTTTAAGGCTACAGTCTGGCTGTCTTCTGGTTGATTTGTGCAAAAACAATATTTGTTTACATTTGCAATCACACTATATAAAACAAAAATCTCGACATTTTTATATATGGGCTAATAGTTTCGGAGTGGCGCCGATTCGATTTTTTTTTCGCAACAAGGTACTCTGGCAATAACTATACATATTTATCATTCCGCTGCGAAAGCCAAAATATTCTATAATAAACTACACTGCTCAACATTTGAACTGGTACACTTATATAATATGCAGTAAATTTTTTTTTAAATTAAAAAAATTCTAATGCGTTTGGCATGATCCTATATGATCAGGGCCGTGTTTCGGAATGCAAACAAATGCCTATCGAATAATATTTGCGAAACAATTATTGTTTATCTGTCATCAGTGCAGTTACTGAGTTCGCGGACGCTTATACTTTATCAAGTATTCACTCAAACAGTAAGAAGAAAGCTTTATGCGATAAATTTAAGGTTCAGATCTTCTAAAAAATGTCCATTGTTGACCAGAGACCACAAAAGAAGAAGGCTAGAGTGGGCACACCAACATGCAAATTGGAGTGTTGAAGATTGGGGTCGTTGTTTATTCAGTCGCGAGACCAGAGTGCGTCTCTATAGCTCAAATGGAAGAGTTAAAGTTTGGAGAAGCAGAGAAGAACGCTATACTGAGAACCATGTGACTTACCATCAAGCTTATGGAGGCGGTTCAATTACCGTTTGGGGGGTACTTCTGCGACTCGTCGTACTGAATTGGTTATGCTTGGAAATGCTACAATGAATAGTGTCAGGTATCTTAATGAGGTATTAGAACCTGTAGTGTTGCCATTTGCCAATGAAATAGGCGATGGTTTCGTGTTTGTTGATGATAATGCGCCTCCTCATAGAACAAGGCAAATCAATGCATTTTTTGAAGAGAACAATATTGCGCACATGGATTGGCCAGCGAACTCTCCAGATCTGAATCCCATATGTCCTATAGAGAACATATGGGATTACCTGAAAAGGTTGATAAGGTCACGAGGAGTGAATCCAAACAATCACCATCAGCTCCGAACTGCCGTTTTGGAAGAATGGCAAAATATTCCTCGGCATTACATTCGGGATTTGATTTCCAGCATGCCAAGACGTTGCCAAGAGGTTATAAGAGCTAGAGGAGGTCCCACGCATTATTAATCTTTAAGTGTTTGGTTATCATTTCTTTCCAGATCAAACTTTTTTGTAATACTAAAATGAAGATTTTGTTATTTTTATATTATAACAGTTGAAATTCGTTATTTAAGTATTATTCTTTTAATTCTTCATCCTAAAAGTATTTCCAGAACCATATACTATCAATTAAGCGAGAAGGTGTTGTTCAAAAAGTAGTCAATTGTTTTTTATATATGTTCTTGTAAGTGTACCAGTTCAAATGTTGAGCAGTGTAAATAAATAGTTTAAAAATTAAAATACATTTAGCATCAGTTAATAATCGTAGAGAGTCTGAATAACAAATAGCTATACATTTTGTAGGCCTAAAAATATGAAGCGAAAGATTGGTGGTGCCGAGAGGGAGTGCGAAAAGTAGAAGGCACGTTTAGCCGAAGAGGCAAAAAGGTGTATGAAACTTGATTTAATTTTTAATAAGCAACCAATGGTTTCATCCCCTTCTGAAACCCCTGTGGCTGGGTGCAGTTATTCCATATAAAACTGCGAAACTGCATTCACACCACCATCATCCTACTCATCTTTAACTAATAAATCAACAACAATACACGAAATTGATCAAGATTCTGAAGCAGACAATATATTAGTTCAACAAGTACAAATGAACGACTGTAACTATTTTCAGAAGCCTCAACCACATGAACTGAGAAATTGTTTTGATTACCATCCAAAAGTATTCAATAACTATGTCAATTTTAATTGTCAAAAGGTATTTCTAACAAAAATTAAAACCCCACGGCAGTCGCTAAGTTTTAGTAATAAATCTGACAAAAGTTTCTTTATTATGGCATATTTGGTTGGAAGCATATATATCAACGCATTGAAGAACACCATGTGTCACAGCTACATACAAAATATTGTAATGTTTACTTTTTCTTTGAAAATAATTCTAATGTTGATAAATTTGGATGGTCTCAACAGATAAAACTTAAAGAGAAAAATGTTATGACAAATAGACAAATCTTTGATAGAATAATAAATATCATTAAACTTCTTGGAAGACGAGGCTTAAGTTATAGGGGCAAATAGTTTGAATAGTGCTACTATCTGGACAACGAAAATTTGGACCACGGCAACTTTTTAGAAATTGCACTATTGCTTGCTAAATATGATATAATTTTGAAAGACCATTTAGCTAAACCTATTTGTGAGAGTAAACGACTATAAAGTTTAAATATTAAAAATAAATCTAGAGCATTTGTTTTATTTCTGTCAAAGACTACAGTTAATAAAATTATTAATCTTATTATTGACAAAATGAGAACAATTATAGCAGAAGAAATAAATACTGCCGGAATTTATTCAAATAGCAGTAAACACGACTCAGGACGTGTCTACGACAGACCAATGCTCGATAATTACTAAATATGTACTTGAAAACCAGACAAAACAAATATTGCTTAATCTTTGTCAGTTGTCATAATTTAATGGGATTTGGTATTCATAAATTAATTGAAAACGAACTGGAATTAAATAAAATACCAATCTTCCAATGTATCGCTGATTCAACGAATGGAGCAGCCAACGTGCAGGGATCATACAAAGATTTAGTGGTAATGATGAAGAAGGAAAGCAGTAAGCATATCCATATTTAGTGTTACAGTCACATTTTAAATTTAGTTATTTGCGATTTAATGCATTGTAGCATTAAAGCTTTATCCGTATTCTCACTCATAAATAAAGTAGCAATATTTGTTAAGGAATCTTATCAACGGATGGATGTTTGGATAAAAAATAATGTTAACGACCCAAAGAAGAGAAAGCTACAAATCATTGGAAAAACTTGAAGGTGGGCTAAAGAAATGGCACTTTCAAAAATATTCGGTAAATATGGTAACATCGAATCAGCTTTGTATGTAGAAGTTTGATTGGCGTCAGAGATAATAGAGGAAACCAAAGAAATGAATAGTAATGTGAGACCTATGGCAAAAAGTTTTAAAGAAAATAGTATAAAATACGAAGTTATTTTAACAGCTAATATATTTTTAAAAATATTCAGTATTACAGAATATTTACGAACACCAGGACTAGACCTTTTGAAGACTACACAGATGGCACAAAGTGCAATAATGCAATTAAAGGAGTTTCAAAGAAATATCCTTGCAGTAAAACATCGCGCAGACGAATTTGTAGTATGGGCTGAAGAAAAACTAGAACAGCATAATTCTGAAATGACAGTTGAGACATTATTGCCCAAACTACGAAGAAAAAAATTAAGCTTATGCCTGAAGAAAAAACGTGGTGAAGAAACACCAGGCGATGAGCTTGATAAATAAAGATTTTTTTTTATATAGTAATGGATACCATAATAGAGTCCATGATAAAACGATTTCAAAAAAACTTTGATGTTTGTAAAGATTTATCTGTGCTAGATCCACAAAATTTTAATGATATTTAAGGAAATATTCTAAGAAATTGTTTAGAAACTTTAACTAATAAATTACAAAAAATAGATTCTAATATTACATTACCAAATTTAAAAGAACTAGACACTTTTATTGAAAATTGGAAGCTACTAAAACTAAATATTTGTGACGTGTTCACAGTAGACTAAAATCTTGAACTAGAGATGGACCGTGTGGAAGAACATATAGAAGACTCGATGAAGCAATTGTAGGAAACAAATTTAGCATTAGGAACATGTAAAAGTTGCAAGAACTGTGCTAGTTGTTGTTATTGTCATTTGTAAATATAATTTATTTCGAGAAGTGTACCCCACTAAGTGTGTATATTTTCTTAGAGTTTCTGTTTTCTCTCACTCGTCTCATGTGTCCATACCACCTCATTTGGCCTTCTGTTTTTTTCCTGTAGAGGTCTTATTTTAAAGTTTTTCCTGTGCGTTTCGCTCCTTATCCTTTCTCTCCTTGTATTGTTTTTTTATTGTTTTAGGAATCTCATCTTCATGGCGTTTATTATTTTTATTTGTTTTCCTGTCATTGTCCATGTTTCGCTGCTGTAAGTTAGCGTAGGTCTAATTACTTTTTTGACTATTTCTGTTTTTGTGGCTTTTGATAGCACAAGTATTTTTTAACACTTCCGATATCGCGATATAAGTTTCATGTGAAAGATCTTTCTCTAAGCTAAAGTATGTAAACAATAAATTAAGATCGACGCTATCCGATACTCGTCTTGAGGTTTTTGTGCTAATGAGTTGTGAGAAAGAGATTTTAAATTCGTAAATAATGAAGAAATTATAACAGAGCTAGGAAAATACAGTTCTCTTCTCTAAAAAATAAGTATATATATTTTGTTATTTTTTGCTTATTTAAGTTTTAAAATTTACTATTTAGTTGCGCAATCAATTTAGTTTTTTTATTGTAGAATAAATTTGCAGACGCTTTTATTTAGTTTCGTTATAACCTCTACAAATTGACACTTTACACTAATAATAACAAGTTCTTATAATTTTTGTCCGCACTTTATATATGGCGCCGGTAGCTGTATTTCCTGCGCCGATTTTGCTGGTCCCATCCGCCCCTGAATGTTAGTAACCAAATCTAGGAACTTTAGTGACTTTTATCTTGTGTTAAAGGTCCATTCATAGATTTACGCGACGCTACGCTGTATTGCCTGCCATACACGCTCCAGAAAATCGTTAAGGAAAAACTGTCCAGACCTGACCTTAACGATTTCCGGATCGTGTGTGGGAAAAAACTGAACAGTTTTAACTGAACTGAACGGATTGTTCAGGCCGTCAAGTACAATTGAAATCGTAAACGATAAATCTGTACAGATCTGGACTGTTCAGATAAAACTGAACGTGTGTCAGTTCTGACAGTTCTGAGTGTGAAGTCTGTCAGTTCCGTTCAGTTGTGAGGAAGCTTTAGAGCAACGAACATGTCTCGTGAGAATTTGGAAGAGTTTTTAAAACCCTATGAATCCGTACCTTGCCTTAGGCTAGTGAAAAGCAAAGAATATCACGACAGAATTGCATCGTCTGACGTCGCCATGGCTGTCAAAGCTGAGACGCGATGCAATCGAGATCGGAGCGTGTGTGTGCGGTATTCAGACCGGCGGCTCCGGAAATCCTGACAGATTTATCTGACAGTTTTTCCTTAACGATTTTCCGGAGCGTGTATGGCAGGCATATTAGGCCCATTCATAGATTTTTTAGGCTACGCTCCTTTAGAAATGAAAGTAGGAATATCCTAACATGCATTCATAGATAACTTACGCGTCGTAGAGAATTCTTTTTTCTACGACGCGGCGTTACGTCGAGGAGCCCACGCGCATTCTCATTCCGAATTCTAACTTCGTCTCCTTCGCGTCGTGCTATGTCATGCTGTGAATACACGTGAAGTTGCTTAGCAAAATACCAGTGTTGCCAAGTCACTGATTCTTTTCATTAAATTTTTGTACCAAACCCCACAATTTCGTTGTTTAATACTTTTTTAGATGAAATAATGAAACAACGTTTTTATATCCAGTCTTGTCAAGCATATAATTTAATATAAATTATAATTAAATTATAATTTAAATGCATTAAAAATAAATCATCTGTTTCGATTTTGTTGTTTAAAAAAACCGGTTACATCGACGAAATCACAGACTTGGCAATTTATATACCTCGCTCAGCAATAGTCGGCATGTTTTACTCCCAGTAAGGTATCGCATTAATAAAGTTAAAATGTCTTGTGAATATGTTGCTTTGTATCTTGTCTAATAGTTTTGCACCTTTTTGTTTGTTCATTTTCATATATAATTTAAATCTGTATTACCCAATCCTCAGTGAAGATTAGTAAAATTTAAGAAATAATGGGTTATTAATATTCAAGGCGACACGACATAACGACATGAATATATTTCTTACGCGACGCTACGCAACGCTGGCGCCGTGGAAATGCTATCGCTACGAGCATGCCTATAGAACATGTTCTAATGCCTACAGCAATAGCATGGCCGAAGCCTGTTACTACTGTTGCCCTAACGCGACGCGACGTAACTCTGTGGCTATGTTTCAATGCACGTTACGGCGTTTAAGTAAAGTCGTAAATCGTAAGATTAAGGACGCCACTGATTTGCCCAGAGGTATTATAAGTATCGAATTCTAGACGATCTTGTACTATTGGCAACATTAATCACATACTTCTTTGCATCTCCCACTACATTAACCAGTGGTTCTAAAATCGAGTCTTTGGAGTTGGTAAATTACGGCCCCTATCCTCAATTAGATATCTTATCAAAATATGAATAAACGCATGTTAATGTGTTCCTCTTACACACTCATTGATATACTATCTTCGAGCACTATCGGGATGCGTAATGCACATTATCAAATGCATAGATTGGGGACTGCTGATATATAGTGAACGTCAAAAAATAAGATCGAGGAAATAAATTTAGGTGGAGTAGTGGCCTGTGGCCTAAATAATAACGTAAAATAGAGGCAATAATTATTTAAGTTAGCGTTCACCATGTCGCATCAAACTGGAATACAAGGTAAAGTAACTCTCCGTGGTCTTAAAAGTGCATACATTTATTTAATATTTCAGCCAACGATGAGCTCAAAATATACTTTGCTAAATGCAGAGACGGGCAGATAAGAATGCTGAAAGTGGTTATTGAAAATGGTAAGCAATATTATTTACCTCTTGTATAAATAATGCAATAAGAGGTAAACTCGTCAATTTAAAAAAAATATCTCGAAACTAGTGATCCATGACCTGGAAATCAACTTAATCGAATCTATGTAATCCAGATGGAATATTAGTAACTTATTAACTCGTAATGTATATAGGTAGTTCCCGCCTCTATCATTACTTTTGTTCCGATCTCTCTTTGATAAATATAAAATTCGCAAAGTGAGAAAACATTTCCTTTAGCTGCAGTAATAAATATATTTTATTTAGATTACAAAGTGAAAATCTAGTAAGTATATATAGCTACTGACCATCCAGCTCCACTGTACATTTAACATTCTGTATTCTAGAAATTTAAAATTCATTGGTGGTCAAACCGGTATCGAAATATTTGTTATTTAGATAGAACTGGTTGCACTTTTATATCTTCCAACATTCTATCGGTCCATTTTGATAATTAAAATTTATTTATATTTCAGAACAACTTATGTTAGGAACTTGTATGAAACAAGAAAGCAGTTGGGATAGGGACTTCGATAATTCGATCACAGCCGTTGTTGAGGATAACGTCCCATGTTATTTGCTGTATAGGTAAGCAAAAATTTGAAATTAGTAGCTGCTAGCTGTATTAGCGGTTTGCCTACAGATTAGACTCAAAAAACTCTTCAGGATTTGACTGGCTGTTAATAAGTTGGTGTCCTGATACCGCAGCAATTCGGCACAAAATGCTGTACGCTTCAACGAAAGCCACGCTGAAGCAAGAATTCGGGTCATCACTTATCGTGGAAGAAATTCATGGAACCATAAAGGTAATACTTAGTTTAGACCAGCGTTAAGCGGATTATTGCCATTGTTAAATGTCCAAGAAAAGCTGGTTAGAATATCAACTACTGAAGCTATTTAAATGATAGGTTATAAACAGAACAACAGAAAAACACTTGTAGCAACGGTCTTTTAATAATGCTTAGGCAACCAAACTTGCTATCCAACCTTTCTGGCAGAACATCGTAAGTGACAGTGACACTATATTATGCTTATTATAGCATACTTGCATTATTCGAAATATAAGTATAGCAGTTTAATTATTTATTTATTTATTTAACGAGACAAGCCCACAGTACACATAAGATAATTTAAAACAGTTTACAGGAACAGTTTACGGCTAAATTAACTAAGTTTTACTCTACAAAATCTTTTAAACTTTGCAATGCCACAACTGAACCGACAGATATCACTGCAATACATATTTGCGAGACGCTGCATCCGCAGAATCGGTGCACTTTGGCGGAGATTTGTTCTGATGAAAGGAATGAAAAATGAAAAACAGCGGGTGTTGGCGCGTGGTACGTGGAGGGACATGGAAAAGAATTATATCGAGCAGTTTGGGACAGTCGATGAACTTGTTAATGATCTTGAATAGGAATAGTAGATCCGCCTCCTTTCTCCTATTTTCTAGGGTCCTGATACCTAGTATAGACTTAATATCCCTATAGGGGCCATTATTGAGAAAGTTCATTTAATGAGCCGCGTATCGAAGGAAAAGATGTTCTACAGTTTCAATTTTGTTCGAGTAAAGGGAGTATTGGAGGGACCAGATAGTAGAGCAGTATTCCAAGTGGGAACGGACAAGTGAGGAGTAAACATTGGTAATGGCTGTGATACTTGTGAATTCAGAAGTATGTCGTTTAACGAAACCGACCATTTTCTGGGCTTTTGATACAACAGCGTCGACATGACTGTTGAAAGATAGCTTTCTATCAAATAGGACACCCAAATCGCATGCTTACTGCAACCTAATATGATTTACTATTATACTGCTTAAAAATGATATAATTGCCATATGTGGATTTTGTTACTTATGATGTTCTGTCAAAAAGGTCTCGATATGGCTGAAATAAACAGTTGTCACTATTAAGATTTTATGACTTTGAAACGTTGTGCATATTTCTTTTTTTCTATTGATTATTATTGTGATCGATTGTTTTAAGATCATAATTTATTTATTTTTTAGAGTGATATAACATACGACGGTTACATTAAGCACAAGAAAACCGGTGTGACCCCAGCACCTCTAACATCAAGAGAGGAGGAATTGCAAGAAATCAAGAAGACAGAAATTAACACAGATGTGAATGTGGACAGTAAACATCAAACACTTGGTGGCGTGTTGTTTCCTATATCACCCGAAGCCAAGAAAGCCATTCATGATATGAGCAGGGGCACCTACGATTATATTCAGCTTAAAATAGGTATGCTTCCTACTTTCTGCGTTAAAGCGCTGTTTGAAAAGTATAAAGATACGCAACCCCGGGCCAAAGAGTGTGACCAGAAAACCGTCCGACCACTAGGTGGCTACGGCAGCAATTTAGCCTCGTGAGAAAGAGACTGGATTTTGAACTCGTATTTCTATCTCTCTCTCAATACTTCTCAGATCCGACTCGCTGCTCGAAGGAGAAACACCTCGCATGTGCAGGTAGTCAGCACGACCGGCGTCACAAACGGTCCTACAGGCGTACATACGTTGCTGGCATGCGTCATCGCAAAGGGTGCTGCAGCGTGCCGTTTCATTAATCGGCAAAAAAAATAATTAATTTTAGTCGCCATTTCTTAATTAGTGCCTTACACATAATTATGAGAAGGCTCCCGTTTTAGTCATTTTCACCAGTCTACTTTTAGAACTTTCAGGAGGGCGCGAAAACCCTAGCGCTGCTGTTGTGCTTTAAATTTCTTAAATGTAAATAAATTGAAAAGTAATGAATTGCTAAGTAGTGAAATGCAACCCATAAAATTTTATTCGATAGTAAATTTTAATAAGTATTTTAAATTCGATATTTTAGAGAACAATAGAAATTCGTATTATGCATCTACGTTTCAGCGATAATTTATCTATATTTTATTTACTGGGGAATTGGTCAGTTTTTAACAGAGTTGGTGTGATTTAAATCAATTGATTTAAATCAAAATTATTATGGTTTTTAAATTAATCATTGTTTTTGCACTGTTTGTGCATTCCAATAGGTGAACAATTAAAAATATAATGTAACTATAGAGTTAGCATGCTTTAAAGTAAATAATTGTAAGTAAAATATTTTTCTTTTCTTCAATTTTTTGGTCCATCACATGGTACAAAACACAGAAATTTATTTTAATCATCAATTGGTGTTCAAATTCAAGAATTTATTTGAAAAAAATCATGATTTAAATCATGATGTAAATCAATTGGTATAAAAAACGTCAAAACTGGCATAAACTGATCAGAAATATACAAAAAAATGAATTATATCAAATAAATCGTGGTTAATTTAATTATTTTTGAAAAATCTTCGATTTTTTATTTTTTTTAATTCATGTTTTATTCCAACCCTGGTTTTTAATGCCGAATTGGATAATTGTCAATTGAAAAACTTCTGAAGTTCACCGATAAATTCCTAGTCCAACCTCAACATTGCCACTGTTCGAGACTGGTATTTACGGTCTAAGGGATGCGCGGGTAGAAGGGGGCATGACGACTCTTTTCTGTATAGAGTTGCGTATCTTCATACCATTCAATAAATGGTTAAAGTGTGTGTAACAGGCGAACCAATATAAGTGCAGCAATCAGAATGTATGTAGGATTATGAAAACGGCAGAGTTTCAATTGGGTAGCATTGCCACCTCCTTATTGTCATACCAGACAATGGTTGTTGCTTCCCTATAATAATACTTTAATCGATAATACATACTGGCAATTTAAAACCAGCACAATACATGTTTTGCTTCTATTATTTTGCCTGTAATGAAAATAAACTTTCTTTAATTTTGTTTAGATATTGAAGCTGAAATGGTCCACTTGGAAACTGCTGAAAATATCAAACTTGATGCACTGTGCTCAAAAATTCCTAACAATAATGCAAGATATCACTTATTTAGGTTTAAGCATGTACATGAAGGGGATTACATGGAAAATATAGGTATGTAATTGGTGTTACAATGTCACTATTAGGGATGTGTGGAATATGTTACTTTTTCCTTTCAGTTTTTATTTATTCCATGCCAGGATATAATTGTTCCATTAAAGAAAGAATGCTGTATTCGAGCTGCAAGGGCCCTTTAACTGACAGTATTGCCAGTTGGGGGATAGATATAATAAAAAAGGTAAAAAGCCGCTTTATTTGGCCAAAATGCCTAGTCCCGATGTGTCCCAATTATATAAAATTTATTTCATAATTAGTAATATCCTTAAGCACATTGCTTTAGGGCAACAGCCCTCCCCCTTCGGCTTCAGGATGTTGCCAAGCAATGTGCTTTTGGAAATTGTGATAAAATTATTTTCATATTTCCCTTGGGTTATTACTACTGATAATGAACCTCAACTGCACCGGACCTAATTTCAAAAGTTTGACATAAGTGCACTCGGATAAAATAGTAGGCAATTATACTTTACCAAGTACACTAGAAAATTTTCATTTGTCTTTGTATATGTCACAGGAGTTTTGTGAAATACTATACATGTCAATTAATAGCAAGAGCCTAATTTTTGTTAATGAAGTAGGTACAGCACGAATAATGTGGGGGAAACGTCCAAATTATAACTTCCTACATATTGCGTCCTAACTGCTTATCACTTTGTAACATGTCCAAATCACTGCCATCTTTGCTATCACTGTTTAAATTAATAATTAAATATTTAGTGTGTGTCTCACACCACTGGCACACACAAATTGGTCAACTGCACACCCCCACTCTACGCTAGGTTAAAATAATTCTGCTGTATGTATGCAATTATTTTTATTTTTAGCTCGTTTTATCCGTAATAATAGCGAATGAATTATATGTGTCACTTCTGTCTTAGCTAGTTTAAATTGTCGCCCAAAATATACTATGTATGCTTTTAAAATTTCAGCTTGAAATAGACGATCCTACAGAATTAACGGAAAAATTTTTGTACGACGAAATTCATCCAATAAAGAATCTTCACCGCCCGAAGTTTTCCAAACCGAAAGGTCCCCCGAACAGGGGACCAAAACGTATGACAAAAGGGACCATCGGTGAATAGTAAATAAATTGCAATTATCTTAAACAAAATAACTTCCAAGGTATTAAAGAAACACTAAAAATGCTGCGTTAATAAATTAATTAGGAATAAAGTATTTTCTAATAAGTCTACGTCTTGGTTAATATGTACACGACTTTTATTTATGACACCTACAAACATCAACTGCTTGATTTTATGTCTATGTCATTCAGGTCCCGCTTGGTATTCCCTAATTTCTGATCGTGGTCAATCAATATTTCCATTTCTTCTTTAAGAACATGTTCCCTGACTCCTTTTTCGATTGTATCGGCTCGTTTGTTCCTCCACATGGAATTGTAGTAGTGTGTGTCTTGCATCCTCATTCCTGTTAACTTTAATAATCCTAAGGTTGTTCCGCCAGCCACCAATCCCAGACAGAAACCTTCAAAGGAAACAATGACTACAGGTAAATTCATAAAAACGCACGACAATTCGCAAAAAACTACCATGCGTTCATAATTGAATAAAAAGCAGTTGAATTTAGAGAAGGAAATAAATAAAACAAATAATTGTTATATAATAATGTTATAAGCATTAATGTTGTAAACAAAAAGAAAATGTGACCGAACTCAAGATCAAGAGACAGTTCATGAAGTAGTTCTTCACAATTTTAATTGGAAAATCTTAATTTTCTGTCTGAAAATATGATTCAAATAAAAACTTGTGGATCTCTGTGAAAGAAATTTTTATGTAAAATCAGCTGACGGCACACTTGACAGTTAAAACACGAATATGATCAAATATAACGATCGAATCGCAAGGAAGGGTGCCAACACTGGAAGATAAAAAACAACGCGCCAAATTCACAGCTTTTCTACTTTTTAATCAATCATGAACGCATGGTATTTAACTGCATGGATAATCGAAATCCTCAAAGAAACTGAATCCAGAATTATTCATTTATAAAACGTTTGTTATAATTATGTCACCTGGTCAATAAAACAAACAATGTGTCCTAATAGCTATTTATGTAATATAAAAAAATAATAATATAATAATAAAATAAAAGTACATAATTTAGGACTTAATGGATGAGCCTTAAAGTTTAAGGACCAAGCTCGCTTGCTACCTCTTGAGGATTATAAATAAGGAGAATCCGTAAAGTACACTTATGTACGCATTACATATAGGCTGTTTACATTTCAAAAGCCCTCATACACCACAATTTACCTTGAAAATATATGTGGCAATGCTGCTTAGGGGACAATGAAAAGTTAGATTAGGTTTTGTCTATTCTAACTTTATTTACAACTAGAACTCACGAGATAATTTTACAATTACATTGTTTTAGTTGTACCGTCTTCAGTTAATCTTGATTAAAATCTAAGACTATTTATTGCTTAACAAAAATCAACAGGTGGTGGGCCAATGTAATGTGACCAGTCTACATAAAGCTTTACGCTCTTAGCTCTTACTGCTCTTAGCATTTGTGGAATTATTTTGAATAAAAACTAAAACAATATATACACCAACGTCACAATTTCTCTCTTGGTGTTTCTCGAAAAAGAGGTTACGGTTCAATATGCAGTGATATTTCATTTTTGATTTGATCAACATAAAGCAACAGGTGGTGGATCTTTAAAAGAAAACGGACCATAGGCGATTTACATTAAGACGGCAGCGCCACTTAAACTAGTGTTGACCCTTGAAGTCAACTATACTCCTATGTGTTTGTTGAGCTGCAGTGTGCGATTCGTATCAAATTCGTCGACTTCTGCCGTTTATCCTACAGTTATCAATCTTGTGGTTACGGTTTAGCATCAACAATGGCAAAATATAAAAGGGTTTTTACCGTATTCGGCTCCAACGCTGGCAGCAACAAAAATTTCGACGCCAGTTTCCACCGATTTCCGGCTGCAGGTAAAAGGTGTGCGAATCGTATCCAGTATGTCGATTGATACGCATTACAACTGTACGATGAATACTGCAATGGATACGATGGATACACAACTTGGTATTTTCAAGAGAAAATTCATACCTTCTCTCATTTGAAAATAATTTTCAGGAAAAAAATGCTTAGAACACATTTAAACACTTTAATAAACACGACCGTACATGCTTTTTCATGCCCATTCTTAGTTTGAGATTCCATGCTTTTTGTATATCCATTAGCTCGGTGTTTGTCAACACTATGGCTAGTACGTAAATGCGCCACCGTGGCGCTGCCGTCTTGATGTAAATTGCCTATACTTACATATTTTAATCATGTTGTCACACTGATGTCAGTCAGTGTAGATTTAATATAAATTAGATGAAATTACAATAAATTTGGAAGAGATTGAGAGAAGAGATGTTTTTATTTGATGTTAGATTAAAACTTTTTTTAACTAAATTTTGGTCTATTAACGAATGTAAAAAGTTAGTATTTTCAGACAGTCGAACATAAAGATCTTAGCATGCATATTCTAGTTGCTCCTGGTACCATTCTGAATTATCAAATAGAAATAAAAATATGAACAAAATGTCGGGAACAGTAAGATTGGTTGCCCAAGCTATGTGGTGTCGATAACTTCTGTTTGTTTTAATGATCTTATGATGAAATTCTTTTATTTGATGCATACCTAAGCCACCACCCACTATCCATCCCCTAGGACCCATGGAAAATTTATACGTTGCACCAGTAACAGTTCCTGCAACCACATATTCTAGAATACTATTCTTTCCTCGGTACACTGATATAAGTGTTGAAATTCCCCTAAAATAAAATAAACAAAAATTGAATTGGCAAGTAACTATTTTAATAGTAATTCTTACATGTAAGTTGTTGTAAATAAAGTTAATCGCCATCCCCATCGTAATGCTCCTTTTCCGAAGCTCAATGTTACTTTATCTTGAAGTCGTTTCTAAGAAAATGATATATTTATGCATACTAGTTGAGATCTACGGCGACAGTTAGGTCGTAGTTTATAAAATGAAATGCTTGCCAGTTGAGAAAAAAATTACATCTAGTGATTTTGCTCAAAATAAATAACTAACCATTAATACGGCAACAAACATTTACAAGTCCATCTACAGATCCATGATGAACTACGGAGAAATTATACTTAAGAATGCTAGAGACAACTGCAAACGAATTACAGACGTAACTGAACGGAAGACATTGATACTAATTACTAAACTTAGGTACTAGGACAACATGTTCACAACATATCAAACAAATTTATACAACATTATCATAATCATACCTATTCAACTAAGACTTGACAAACTACGAAACAAATCCCAACAAAGACAGGACCACAGGACAATACTCCCCTACTTGCATTAAAAGACGAGACAAACGAACTACAAAAAAACACCCGACAAAAACACTCCATGAATGATACTACACTTTATAATACGCTTTCATTAAATCATTCATTCATTTATACTAGTGAATGATATTAAGAATTAAAACACTATTGTATAACCTAACGATTGAAAAAAAAAAACTCTAAAAAAAGTACCCCTAATGCGAGGCGGAAAGACTTCTTATGGGGTTGATAGCCAATAAAGATTGTCTATATACAGTCTGTTCGATAAAAAGCGCCCAATACTGTAGTGACTTCATTTATTATTTAATCATCAACAAACCATACATACTATAAAATGGGACAGTCTAAGCTATAAGTTGGCAAAAACCACCGTAATTTATTTGTTGTAGCATCACTGACATTTTTTTTAAATGGCTCGGTATAATTTTTTTGGTGTATTCTTGTAGATCATTTACAGTATTAGATCATCAAATTTTTGCAAAATGTTTGAAAAACTGATTTGAGCTAGTAGGCTGATATCCGAAAATCTTCTAAATGCTCACATTAAAAAATATCTGGCTATAGTTTTGTTAGTTATTTAATTTAAGTTGGTAGCAGTCATTTCACATGAAATAATTTAAACTTCAAATTAAACAAATGTGACATTAGTGTCACCAACTCAAATTAAATAACTAATAAAACTATAAATTATTTCTGGAAAATACATATTTATTTAAAAAAAAAAAGGTGCGAATTGTAAAAAAATAGTAGCTCGTTAATAAGTCAATTCTAGCATTCGTCCATTAAAACACTCGCTGCTTACAAATAAATAACCCAAAAATGAATTGAAGGTTATGCCATAGAACAAATTCACTGCAATATGTAAGTTTGGTTGCATAAGTACTCTATTATGATTGACTTTTATTTTCTAAAACTGAACTAGGAATTTGAACCTGTGTTCAGCGAAATAAAAAACTCATTGTATATAAACAACTGAAGAATTAGCTTTATTGCTGTTTGGGCTCAGATAATTTACCGATTACCCAGCCAGGGCCTTGTCTGATTTATGTATGAAATTATTCTGTGATTAAATAAAATTACAAATTGAAAATGTACGACTTGGACCATGGTTACTTCGTTGGCTTATCATCATTATACATACTAAATACAAAACTAGTGAGTATTCTAAAATTTCACTTGTTCAATCGGTAGTATTCATACCTTTGCTTCCAAATGGTCTTTAAAAACCGTGGCTTGGTTATTTTTAAAGAATTCCATATAGGCTCCTCGGCTCTGGATTACGCCTCCGTATATGGCTCCAACGAACATGCTCATACATCCCACCTGCAGAACCGTCTCTACTTCGGGGCTTAGTTTGCCAAACTCACTAAAAACTTAAAATAAAAAATTGAACTCTAAATAGTTTACAGTACTCACTCTGGCTTCAGAACTCGTAATAATCTGTCTCGGCCCGATTCCTCAGTACTTTCTGCAAGTAACAACTTTTCAGTAGGCGTTTCACCTCTCACCGCATCAGTTGCACTTCCAAACGTAGGAAAAATAGCAGCTCTTAATAACAATTTGCTTCCCATTGTCATTCGCGACATTTCTGTGTTATTATTTTAGTATATAAATCAGATTTTAAATTACATAACCTATAAATTTTAGTAACAAACTGAAAATTGAATATTCAACAAAAATGCTTTTGTAATACCTTTTTATACAATCGTGGCCCAAAGTCTACACTTTTAGAACATTTTATTTATGCTATGCAACAAATTAATATGAAAAGAACATCTCATATTTTTGTTAATAACTGTGGGCAACCTAATATACAGCATCAGCTGAAGCTAAATATGTAATAAATTTGGTTACTATTTTAAAATATTTGCTATACCAAAATGCCTCAAACTTAATAGTAACCTCACACTAATATATATATATATATATATATATTATTTATTTATCTATAGACAATAAATATTGTATTTTCGACAATAATTGTAATAGGCAATGCAATATACAAGGCAGTACCTAACAAATTTGTGCGGTATACATTATACAGCGAAATTCCATATTCCTACATAATTGTACACTGTGGAACAAAATGATTTTCATCTAGTGACCTTTGGATATTTTTCATAAGCAACTGAACTGTGCCCCTCGACTTTTTTTGAATTAGCTTGTTGACAAATTGACAAATTGTTGACAATGACAAGATGAATTTATTTAAAGCCAACATGGTTTTGATAAATTCCAAATTGATAATGATTAATGCCAACTAGATTGAGATTAGTGCCAAGTTGATGTTGAAAACGTATAGTAAAGCAAATTGCTGAATTTGTTCCGACTTTGTACAAAAATACGATGAGTCGAGTACGAATGAACGACCGATATACAAATGGTTTCAAGATGGCTGAGAATCAGTTGAATATGATGATAGAGTTGGAAGACGCAGAATTTCAATCACCAGAAAAAACGAGGAAGAAGTTTAGAAAAACAATTTAATATGATTTGTTAATAAAATCTTGATAGTCGTCGAATCATAATTAGAGATGTTGCTGAAGAAGTTGGTACATCATATTGTTCATGCGAAGTAATTTTCACCATGTTTTGGGCATGATGCGCATGGTAGCAAAATATTGCTTTGTAACTTAAAGAATAGCAGTTTTCTTTTACCATACCTCGTATATTTGGCGATCATGCAAATTGTGCGTATTATTTTTGCACAGGAACAAAAAATGACGAGGAAAACATCATTTCAGCGATCATGTTGCCAAAAACTTGTACACAATTTAGTCTTATTCAATATGTCCACAAATTCTGCCGAATCATAATTCATAAAACATAAGAATAATGTATACTTACTTAGGGAACGAAAAAAAAAGGTTTCCAGCAGAACAGAAATCGAGACTAAAATAACATTATCTCGAGATTCGAAGCGAGAATTTCGAATTTTGTTATTTAACTTTTTCTCTGAATTGTCATTTTCCCACAAGGATTTACTTAAGGTCTAAATTCACATTTTAGTCATTTTGTTTTTTCAAGTCGTCGAAATGAGGGACCCATATTTTACAACGGGTTGCCTAGGGATGAGGGAGTCGTATGTTGGGCCCACCAGTGTAAAAATACGCCCCCGTGCTACCGGCATATGCAGGCCCCGCAAGGCCCATTGCTACCACCAAGCACAAGCCCCGCAGGGCCCCTTTTGCTCACGGGTCTCGGGAGAAGAGCGCCTCGTCTCCTTCTAAAAGCCGCGTCTTCTCGGCCCACAATATTATCACATGATTTCTCGGAGCGCGGTGGATCAGGTTTCACCGGGGATGCGCGTTCGGTCGAAGCTTTCGTTAAGTAAAGAGCAAAAAAAAAGATAATATTTAACTCTCATAATCCTGAAATGAATTTAAAAGAAAAATATCACATTTAAATATAAATAAATGCGTTTGTTAGTGATGCAAGGTTAAATCTGTTTACATTTAAAATAACATATGTCAAATAATAATAATAATAATATTATAAGCTATGATAACATACATTTTTTTAAATACAAATGGAAAAGGAACATCAAATTAAACACACGAATAAAGCGTATGGCCGGATATAAATTTGTTATGCAACTTCATTTGTTATTTAATCATCAACAAACCAGATATATTATTAAATGGAACAGTATTAGCTACAAGTTGGTGAAAACAAATATTTCATTTATTTGTATTGACGTGACCGACATTTTTTTTAAATGGCTCGGTATGATTTTTGTAGAGCAGTTTAAGTATTTTCTTTTCACCAGTCTAAATTGTTAGTAGGGTTATACTATGAAATATTTGCAAAAAATGTAAAAAAACTGATTTGAACTATACTCTATTTAGTAACTAGGAGGAGCGATTCAAATTTGGCGTGCGAATGCCTACACCTGTGATTAGCTGAAAGCAAGCCCATTTCACAAGGCACCAAAACGCTGTTTTTAACGCATATAACCTCAATTCGAAGCGTCCGTCAGTCTTATTTTCATTATATCCCGCCAAATTTTGCAAGTAAACAATCAGTTCTGTTCAGAACTTATCTTCGCAGTGTTAATAGTTAATTTTGCTTATATTATTGTGATAGATTCTGGACCCAGTACAAGCTCAGCGATGTTTTCACGTTCACCTCCAAAAAAGCGTTTACGGTTGGATTTTGGTCATTTATCTTTATCCGAAAAGTCCGTGTTTTAGTATCTGGCAGAGTAACCAACAAATATGCCCCTTTATCTTCAATGTCGTCTATGCCCTTTTTGGCGAGTTCTTCACACCGACATGCCCCAGATATACCCTTTATGACAGCCACTTTTTTCATCAAATATATCCTATCTTCTGCCTCCGCCAAAAATCTCTTGCCTTCTTCGTGGTATAAGTTCGGGATTTCCCTTTGAGGTACGCAATTAGCTTCACGAATCTATAATATTACAAAAATAAACACATGCCTATATAATGTATGTCATTCAGGCGTAATAAATAAATAAAACTAACCTCGAAATGTCCACATTTTTGTAGGCTTGTAGGTTAGCTTTATGACTGGGTAAAAGCTGAGTAAAAATGATTCGGCCCGGAGTCTCGTAGGCCAAACTTCAGTGGGCAATCCATTACTTCGCTCACTTGTACAGTAAATGACGATTATATTATATTTGACTTGTTTAACAAAAAAAAACTAGTGATTATACAGATGAAATAATTTAAAATTGCCGCCATAAGTATCTGGTGATTTTACTGGTAACTTTTTACAGTGTAAATTTGGTTTTGGGACTTACTCCTCCTAGTTATTAAATAGTATATAGTATAGTAGGCTGTTAAATGCGAAATTCTCTGGAACAAACAATTGGTGATGCTTAAAATAAGTTTATTCGTTTTGCAGCATCCTTCAGTTGTAAATTATTAACTAGGTTGACGAAATGAATTAATAAAAGAAAATTAATATCGTAAGTAATAAAGATGTAATGCACCTTACGTAAGGACGTAATTTATATTTTCTTAAAATGTAATGAACCGTGCTAACAGATGTGTTAGTGTTACGTGAATTTTCACGAACCAACGTTTATGGTCTCTTTTTGGTGTATTATTATGATTACCAATTGTTTATTCCAGAGAATTTATTATTTAATAGCCTACTAGCTCAGTCAAATCAGTTTTTCATACTTTCTGCGAAAATTTCATAGAATAACAATACTAAAAATTTAGGCCGATGAAAAGTACTTAAAATGCTCTATAAGAATACACAAACAAAAATTATACCGAGCAAATTAAAAAACAATGTCGTCGACGTCACAACACATAAACGAAGGTGTTTAAAAAAGTTTGTTTTTCACCAACTTATAGCTAAGACTATCCCATTTAATAATATATATGGTTTGTTGGTGATTAAATAACAAATGAAGTCGCTACACTCTTGGGAACTTTCTATCGAACACAAATAATTAAACAAGAAGAACAGAATAAAATCAATAATCGAAACCCAATTCCAAATAATAAAGAAAAATCTATTCTTAACAACATAAAAATAAAATTAAGAAAAATAATTTAATTATTGTCACTGTAGACAAAAATGCATTTTTTTAAATAATTTTAAACGAAACAACATATATAAAATAGAAAATTTCATAAACAATAGCAATTTCATATTAGTATAAAAGAAAATATTTCGCAATCTTCTTTCACAATGAAAACAATGACAATTATAAAAAACGCAAGAAGTATATTACAAAAATACACAAATAACTCTAACAACTTAATATCAACGAATCCAACTACATCTAAATTGTTTGGATAACCTAAACTACATAAAAAAGAAATACCCATCGGACCAATTATTGCAGCAATTAACTCGCCAACACATAACGTAGCTAAAATCATAAACAACATCATTAATGAGTAGAGGAAGGTTAATATTTATTGGTGTTAATTCGAATTTGTGTCCATTATTAAGTAATTTACATTCTTCGTTGTTACGTGTGATATTAGGGAGGTTAGTAATTATTTGTGTTGTGTTGGTGTGAATGGTTTATTATACTCTGATTTTTCTAAACTGGCGTGCACGTCATCAATCAGCTGTGCGATGAGGTTTTTTCGTACCAACGTGATTGATTTCGAGAATATGCATAACAATAGTTTAAGGCCCAGTTTTACAATCGTGGAAGATCCTTGTTCCTGGTACAATTACCTAGGATACAATTGTTTCAACAATTGTATCGTAGGTAATTGAACCAGGAACAAGGATGTTCCATGATTGTAAAACCGGCCCTAAGAATCGATATTAATGTGAGGATCATTTGTTACATAACACTGATCACCGGTGGTTATAAATAGGTAATCGGTGTATTAACCGCGGTCACAATTTTCGCCTGCCAATCATGTAATAAATCATGTTATGTTGGCCGACGTGATATTTTTTCGGCGACGATGCCAGATCTTTTTCACTAACACATGCTCATACATGTGTGCATAACCAAACTTCTTTGACGTTTAACTTGTTACATTTGACTTCGTTACATTTGACTTCGTTACATATTTCACGTTTCTTTTGCCTGCAGCCGGGAATCGAATCTAACCTCAAGATTTTTGTCGCTGTTAGTGTTGGACCCGAATACGGTGCAAACTCTTTTATATTTTGCCATTGCAGATGTTACACCATAACCACAAGATTGATATCTGTACGAAAAACGGCAGAGAAGTCTACGAATTTGATACGAACCGCGCACTGTCGCACAAGATTGCACTGGCGCAACAGCTGATTGCAGCCATTTTTAAATACCCAGGACAGCTGGCAACCTTGTAAAATTGTGTCGTCATTATTATTTTGATGACGTGCACGCCAGTTTAGAAAAATCAGAGTATAGTATTTGTATTAATATCTATTATTTCTTTATTATAATTTTGTTTCCAAATTGGCATAGTGTTTATGTATTTCCAATTTTAGTTTGTTCTGTTTTTGTTTAATTTTATTATTCTATGCTGATTTTCTTTAGTATTTTCATTACCGCTTATAATTCCTCTATCTCTATTTCATCATTGTTTGTTTCTTCTTCTCCACCAACCTTTCCGTTTGTCTGTTCTTTTCTCGTTATTTTATTAAGGCCTGTGTTTTCTGTTTAGTAGTTTTTTATCGACTCACCCTGTATACATCAATAGTCGCGTTCTCTTTCTTCTTGGTTCTTACGTTTTTAGTAATTTGTAGAATGATTTTTCCTCTTTTCCAACTTTTCTTCGAATTCTCTCCAGTGTTTTTGTTTAGCCTCTATTATTGTTCTTTTCACTTTTGTTCTTTGTTCTTCATATGTATGGTTCATAGTTTCTGATTGTTTCACTTTTCAGGTATTTTTGAGTGTTTCTTTTATTTTCACTCCTTGCTTTATATATTCGTTCCGTCACGCTCTTTGTTTTTGTCTGCTTTGTTTTGTTGGTATCACATACCATTTTTGCGGTTTATATTATTGTTTTTTAAAATCATTTTTATACATTCCCCTTCGTTTTTTCTTCATAGACATATATATATATATATATATATATATATATATATATATATATATATATATATATATATATATATATATATATGTGTACGCCCGTGGATCGAGGACAAGCCCTTTGAAGGCGATACTTGAGCCCAATGACCACGACACGCAACTTTGCAACAAAAAGTGGACTGTAATGTAATATTTTGTGAGCGAGCCGCGGGGTTAGCTTATACTTGCTACCACCTACCTTTGATCGACCAGAAGGGCGGCGTCACTTGACTATTGGATTTGACACTATTGCCGGACACGTGCTAGACATTGTTCTCTTCTCTCACTATATTTTCTGTGTGTCCTGTTCGACGTACTTTTCGAGACTCTTTTTTCCGTGAGGCCGGGTGTCGCGCGAAATGCAATTATCGCACGCGCACTTAAGTCGCGTACCGGTCGCTCACAATTACAATATACAGGGTGGACGTCCGAACATACCGCCCACCTTGGAATATCCCATTCCAAAACAAATTGTTCATTCTAGCAACAACAAAAATTCAAAATTAAAGAATCCACCACAACCGACTAAGCCCCAAACAAAGGAGATAAACCGGTTGGAAACGGTTCATCAACGAAAACTAATAAACCAAAACAAAATTCGATAATACCAAAACTAACTCTCATTAGTTACACTACTCCCTACGAGTAGTATAAAATTCCCGACACTAAATAACGTAACAACAACGAAAGGGGTGTTACAATTCGTAACAAATAACAAACCAAAACTTATGTTTCTATATAACCATATAACAATATCCTAGGGTGCTAGGCGATAAGTTGGCTATAGTTGGACAGGGATATAGGGTACAGGAACAATCGAACTTCACTCCGCCCGGGCGATAGGGGAGACTTCGCGAAGAAAAGGTAGCCCTTAAGTGGATAGGCATGTCAGGATACGACACCCTAGGTTCCCGTACATCCCTATTTATACCTAGACTTCAGAAGACCCAGGCAAGGGGCATAATTTTACCACCGCTCGCCTAAGGACACCAGTTGCAGTTTTAACATCAGCAACTCTAACAACTCCATCTCTTCCAGCGTATACGCTTAATACACGGCCCAGTCGCCAGGAAAGTGGGGGTAAATTGTCATCCTTTATGAGGACCATGGTACCAACTGCTAAATTTGCAGAAACTTTGGTCCATTTTGTCCGTTGTTGGAGCGTGCATAAATATTCCTTGTACCATCTCTTCCAAAAGGAACTAACGATGTGTGAAAGTAACTTCCAACGAGTAGTGCCAGATCCCACAGATGACTCTGGTTCCATTAACGTCGTAGGAGATTCGAGTAATAAAACATGGCCTGGAGTTAATGCTTCCAAATCATTGGGGTCCGACGACATCTGAGTTAGTGGGCGTGAATTTAATGTATTTTCGACCTGTATCAGTACCGTATTAAATTCTTCATACGTCAGAAATTGATTTCCAATGGTATGTGCTAATAACCGCTTAGTGGATTTAATAGCAGCCTCCCATATGCCACCAAAATGAGGACTGGATGGAGGGTTGAGATGCCATTGAATGCCTCGATCCGCTAAATGCCCACCTACTTCTCGTTTACTCTCGTCTGACAACAACAACTGAGCCCATGCTTCAATTTTGCGTTTTGCACCAACAAAATTTGTGCCGCAGTCACTGTATATGTGCGCTACCGTTCCTCGACGTGCAACAAAGCGTCTGAGTGCGGCCAGAAATGCTTCCGTGGTGAGCTCCGATACCAACTCTAAGTGGACTGCTTTTGTAGCGAGGCACACAAATAAACAAATATATGCCTTGTATCTTTTGGCATTCCTAATTTTTCCTAGTGAAATTTCGAATGGTCCCCCAAAATCTATTCCTGTGGCCATAAATGCCTTTACGGATGCCAAGCGCGCCACAGGTAAATCCCCCATAATAGGTTGCAATGCCGTCGGCCGGGTACGGAAGCACTGGAGACACTGTTGTAACCGACGACGGATCACATCACGACCAGAGATTATCCAATATTGACCTCGTATAAGACAATGTAGATTTTGTGGTCCCGGATGCATGTAAGCCTGGTGATAGAAATCTACTATAAGATTTGTCACATGTGATGATTTTGGTTGTAAGATTGGGTGGCGGCGGCTGAATGAAACTGGAGCATGATGTATTCGCCCACCGACTCGAATCAACCCATGGGAATCAATGAAGGGGTTAAGATTGCGTAACCGAGATGACACAATTTTTCCCTTTCGAATAGATGACTTTTCCCGTCTAAATTCGCTAGTTTGTACAGTTCTAACGCAGACAACAGTTGCTGCGGCCAATTCCTTCGCTGTTAACATACCCTTACGCCGAGGTCCAGTTTTTTGCGAATTATGTGAAAAACGTAGGATCCATGCTACTACTCTCCTCATCGACGTCCATGAGGAGAATCGTTCAAAGGGGAGGGTTCCGTCTTCTATCGGTGTGTCCTCCACTGTAATGTGTAGAGCGAGCACCTTAGCTTCACAATCCTCAGGCTCCTGGCCCTCGATGGTCGTTGGATTCCCTTTCTCCTTAGGCCACTCTATCTCCGATTTCGCTAACCACTCCGGTCCTGTACGCCATAATGGATGATCGAGCAACTCTTTGGGAGTGAGCCCTCGGGAACCACAGTCTGCGGGGTTCTGGGCGGAAGGTACATGGCGAAATTGCTCTGGTGACATAATTGACTGAATCTGGCTAACTCTATTTGCAACATATGTTTTCCATTTGTGAGGCGAGGAGCGGATCCAGCTTAATGTGACCATCGAATCTGTCCAAACTACTGACGGTGACATTGTCGGGAATTGCGATGCCAATAATTTCCGAGCATGTTGCACTAATTTGGCGACTGTTACAACGGCACATAATTCAAGCCTAGGCAATGTCTCCCTCTTTAAGGGAGCCACTCGACTCTTTGCAATGACAAGCGAAACGACTATATCACCATTAGCGTGTTCTGCCCTCAAATACACTACCCCACAGTATCCCTTTTCCGAGCTATCTGCGAATCCGTGAAGTTGGATTTTGGAAGCGGGATCAATCTTCAACCACCTCGGTAATTGAAAACTAGATAATGAAGGTAATTCCTCTCGAAATGCAATCCACTTGCGGCAAACGTCTTCTGGAGGAGTTTGATCCCAATCCAAACCCAACTGCCACAGATATTGAATGATCCATTTTCCCATAAATGTGACAGGAGCTATATATCCCATTGGATCAAATAGCTTACAGATATCCGATAAAATGGCTCTTTTTGTGAGTTGATTTGGGCTAACGACAACTTGATACGACATGCTATCCGTAGAAGGGTCCCACACTAATCCGAGAATTTTGGTGAATGCATTCGGATCATCCCCAAATACGAGTGATTTACGGGATATTGCACAATGATTCTTTGGCAATGCTTCTAATACTTCCGGACAATTGCTCATCCATTTTCTAAGGGCAAATCCTCCTTGATTCAATAATTTAATTAGCTGAGACTGTAAATTCAATGCATCTTTTACAGTCGGTACGGACATAACAAAATCGTCCATGTATGTACACTCTAATATCGCAGCGACAGCGTCAGGTAGGTTGGCACCTTCATCCAGAGCTAATTGGTGCAGAGTTCTTATAGCGAGGAAAGGAGAGGCAGATATGCCATAAACGACGGTGGACAAACAATATTCTTTTAACGGTTCCGATGGATCCCATCGCCATAATATTTTCTGAAACTGATGGTGCTTCTCCGCTAGTCGAATATTTCTATACATTTGCTTTATGTCTGTCACTACAACTACCTGATAAATCCTAAACTTAATCAATATGTCTACGATATTCAATTGCAATTTAGGTCCCGTATGTAGGATTTCATTCAGTGATGGGCCATGTTTAGTTTTCATGGATGCATCGAATACGACACGACATTTTACTATATTATCAATGGCTGTGTCGTCAGTACGCTTGAAGATACAGTGATGTGGTATGAAGTACGATGACCCACATCCCTCTTGAGAAGGTGGTGCTAGACTCATATGTCCTTGCTCAATATAATCCGTCATAAACGCATTGTACTGCAACCGTAGCTCAGGACACCTGGTTAGCTTTCGTTCTAATAACTGAAATCGACGCAAAGCTAACTCGCGACTGTCATTCAGATTGAGAACCGAGGACAAAAATGGTAACTCGACAACATATGTACCATTACTCGAGCGAGAGACCGTTCTCTTGTAATGTTCTTCGCACTCCTGCTCAGTAGGGCACGATACAGTTACTGAAGGGGGTTCCTCTACTTGCCAAAACTTCCGAATCAGATTATCCGTATCATTTTGCAGTGTCATGCAAAATGACGATACTGACGGGTTGTTCGAACATCCCGCAGGCGGTGGCTCGATACGACCAATTAAACAATATCCCCAAGTTGTAAGAAGGGCACTAGGGGTCCCTTTAGGACCGACAATAGGTTCACCGAGCGCGATATACGGGAACCACTCTGCTCCTAACAAGATATCAACATCGTGTGGTACATGGAAAGACCTATCGGCGAGGAGTAATCCCTCCAAGTGAGGCCAATTATACTGTTCAATGTGCATAGACGGGCACTTAGTGATGTTTCGAATTTCCATAGCATCTACTTCTAAACAAATATTATCGACAGGCTCAAATGAACACTTAATTGTGCCACTAGAGATCCCTACTGGAACTTTCGCCAATCCGAATATTGGGACTTGTGCGACCTGTGGTGTCAACCCTAGTCGTTTTGAACAGTGCGCACTAATAAATCTGCCTTCACTAGCAGTATCGAGTAGAACTCGTACGCGTGTATACCGTCCAGAATGATCACGTACGTATGCTTGTGCAGTCAACAATAACACACAAGACCTAGTAGACGTTTGTAGCGATGATACCCTAGGGAGGTTGCGTACTAGGGCCTCATTAACGTGCTTCACTGAATTCTCATTGACTTCGGGGGAGGGTGACTTATCCTCCGTTTTTACTTCCACAACCTCTTTATGTGGCATATGGAGTAAAGTGTGATGGCGTTGGCGACATATCCTACATGAGCCTCTAGAGCAGCGGTTCTCAAAGTGGGTGCCGCGGCACCCTGGGGTGCCGCGGGCGTATGCCAGGGGTGCCGCGGCAATAATCAAGAGAAGTTGCCTAAAAATGGTGAAATTATTAAATAAAGAAGGCATAAAGATACCTAAAAGTTAAAATTTAAGTTGTCTTCCATCGCCACTGTCAAAAAGAGTTTATTTTGTGTTTCACCCTCAGTCATGTTTATATTGTATGAAATACCAACCGCATTTCTTTAAAAACCGCATTTCTTTAAAACGGAAAGGTGGAGAACTCACTGAAGCTTCTCAAGCGACTGATTCAATGACAACCAGCATCCCAGCATCATCGAAGGAGACGAAATGTGCCAGCAGACACATGCGAGCCTAAGACATCCAAGTTCCTCTGCCTCAGTTCGCGGAAAGGCACTCATGACCAAAATGAACAAAATAAGAAAATATGATCCTATCTACCTCACGTTGTTAGGCTTTGTTCAGGTTGGGAATGAACAGGCACCGGAAGGGCAATGCGCTAACTGTCTTAAAATTGTTGCTAATGGCTACATGGTTCCATTCAAATTAAAGAGTCATGTAAAATGCAATCATTCTGATTTAGTATATAAAGGTCAAGCAATCTTCAAACGCCACGCCTTATCTCTTCAGGCAGGGTCATCTATGATGGAGAAAATTTATAAAAATGAAAATAAAAACGCAACTGAAGCTTCATTTATTGTCAGTTTATACATTGCAAAAGCTGGGAAGCCCCATACTATTGCTGAGATACTGATTAAACCTTGCGTAAAAGATGTTATGTTGTAAGTTGCATGATACGTCCAGACATGGCCAAGAAGATTGATACTGTGCAGCAGTCAAATAGCACTATAAGCAATTGAATTTATAAAATGTCCGAGTCTGTGGAGAACGAGCTAATAAGATTGAAAACTTATGAATTTTTGGTTTATAGCGTGATAAAAGTACGGACGTTGCAGCACTTGCTGTTCTTCTTGTGTTTGTGAGGAATCCATTCGAAATGCAAATAGAAGACGAACTTTTGATGAGACAATTTTCTTGAATGGTTGGAAAAGTGAAAGGAGCCGTGTCTAGGATGAAGAGAGTCGGATGGAAATGCCACTAGCGGCCATTGTGTCATCCATCGTCATTCTTTGGCAACTTGAAGGATGCCGCAATATTTAAAAGTCGTATTGGATGGTGCTGTAAAGATAATCAATCATGTTAAGTGCCGCCCGCTTCAAGCACGCCATTTAAAACTTACCGCCGAAGATCTCAGTTAGGATCACTTCCATCTCTTGCTGCTCGCAGAAATTCGGTGGCTATCAAGGGGAAAAATTTTAGCCAGATTGTTTGAACTAAAAGATATACTGGTAGTGACATTTACACAGGAGCTATTTATCGAACAATTAACTACTGTCCATTGGATGCTTCAATTCGGATACCTTTCAGAGATCTATGAAAAACTAAATGAAACCACCACATCTCTTCAAGGGAAAGGAGGAGCACAATTAGAGAAAATTGAAGCCTTGCGGAAAATAATTACATTTTTTTAGAGCGTGTGTTAAGAGCAGATACTCGTACATCTCCAACTTCTCTCTCGGTTATAAAAATTTGTCAAAGCAAATCAGATCAACCTACAAACTAACTTCCTCGAAATTATTATTGCCCACTTGCAAGGTTTGGAAAGAAGCATATTTGATTATTTTCCCGACATTGACTCTGATGACATCTACAGCTGGACGATGAACCCATTTTCTATTACCCGAAACATAAACCTGTTGAAATTTTTCAAAATCTGCTTGAGATCGGCAAAGACAACGGTTTAAAACAGAAATACCGTGAAGGAAGCCAAGAAGAGTTCTGGATGGAGGTATATTCAGAAAACAATGTTGTTGGCAAAGCTGCAGTGCAACGACTTGTGCGTTTCACGTCAATTTATCTTTGTGAGCCTGCATTCTCAACATATGCTTACATAAAAAACAGAAACAGGAACAACCTTCTTGGGACAACGGATTAGAGGTTTAAATTAACTGAACTACCCATAAAGATAAACAATATAATGGAAAATTCTTCAAAACAATTTCATTCATCACATTAAAGACAACTGAGGATTAAATTTGCACTGATTTTTTTTTTCCTTTCCTAAATGTTCAAACCGCTTTAAGGCTAGGTGTGCCGCGATTTTTTTTTGCCCGACAAGGGTGCCGCGACGAAATAAGTTTGAGAACCGCTGCTCTAGAGTCACAACGCGCTAGATAATGACCCGAGTTTAAACAATTAAGGCACACACGCTGCCTCTTTGCGAATTCAAATCGATCGATTATGGATTTATGTATAAATCGTGCACACTGTGCTAAATTGTGATTATCGTTACATAGTGGGCAGTGGGACAGATCCTTTGCCTTTGTCTCCATGCGAACTACCAACGACGTAGTTGCCTTTCTAGCTGAAGTAAACCTTGCGGGGGCGTTCGAGAACTGTTTCTTATTAATTATCGATTTATAATTAATAGAATCACCGCAAGATTCTATTACTCGGCATTCACTTGACAAAAACGATATAAATTGCTTCAATGTACCTACTTCACAATTGCTGACGGCTTGTTCCCACTTTTCTCTCATTACGGGCGTCAATTTCTTTTTAAACAAGTGTAATAAAGGCACCGACCAACTCGCGACGTCATGACCTAACGCTGATAACGCACCAGAATACTCCATGAATTTCCGCATGGATGTGGGATCACACGTGAGCGTTACGTTAAATAATTCATCCAAGTACGAACTAGTTAGCAATTTCTTATCGTTATATCTATCCTGTAAGGTATCCCATGCAACCTGATAATTATTTGCGGTGAACGGTAGCGACGAAATTTGTGCGAGGGCGTCTTCATGCAGTGCCGATCGCAGGTACATGAATTTCTGAACGTCCGACAAATTACTATTGTGCACGGTGGACGTGTACATATCGAAGAAGTTGTGCCATTGATTTAAATCGCCATCGAATTCAACTAATTTTAATTTCGGAAGCGCGACTCCGGAGACGGCGTTTGAAGATTGCGTAATCGGACCCACCGAATGGTCGCGATTGCGATGAAACTCAGGAAATGCCATTGCAATAATGGCTTTGGCATTGTAATAAGACGCTTCTACTTCTTCTATGTCTGGTTGGAGATCTTTCGGTGTTTTTAACTTATTATAACACGCCGATAATCTACCAATCGCGTCATTAAATTCCCTAAACAAATCCTCCAAGCCTTCCGACATAACTTTAAGAAGCGCTATTGACTTCTTATCATCGGGGTCGGCGTCTACCGATTGTGCGATTAATTCGACACGCAAAATCTTTCGACGGGCAGTTTCCACCTTGAATACCGCTTCCTCGAGAGACGGCATGTTGCTAATTTTAAAATACAAACTGAGCGAGAAATGATAAGAAGAATAAGAAGATTATAAAGAAACCGTCGCCGATAAATATCGACGATCACAAAACATACAACTGTTGGAATCGACCAGATGTACCAGATGTGGTGAGAGAGAGACCACACAACAAGGTCAAGAGAGAACAAATGCTAGAACGATTAACAAAACGAGCGACGGGATCGAGAACTAACTTATTAATAAGCGAAAAACTGTAATTAATACAGCGCTAATTATCACAATATAAACCAAATCCGGTTCGAAGGACCAAAATGTACGCCCGTGGATCGAGGACACGCCCTTTGAAGGCGATACTTGAGCCCAATGACCACGACACGCAACTTTGCAACAAAAAGTGGACTGTAATGTAATATTTTGTGAGCGAGCCGCGGGGTTAGCTTATACTTGCGTATAAGCTTGGTCCGGTTCGAAGGACCAAAATGTATGCCCGTATATCGAGGACAAGCCCTTTGAAGGCGATACTTGAGCCCAATGAACACGACACGCAACTTTGCAACAAAAAAGTGGACTGTAACGTAATATTTTGTGAGCGAGCCGCGGGGTTAGCTTATACTTGCTACCACCCACCTTTGATCGACCAGAAGGGCGGCGTCACTTGACTATTGGATTTGACACTATTGCCGGACACGTGCTAGACATTGTTCTCTTCTCTCACTATATTTTCTGTGTGTCCTGTTCGACGTACTTTTCGAGACTCTTTTTTCCGTGAGGCCGGGTGTCGCGCGAAATGCAATTATCGCACGCGCACTTAAGTCGCGTACCGGCCGCTCACAATTACAATATACAGGGTGGACGTCCGAACAATATATATATATATATATATATATATATATATATATATATATATATATATATTAAGCTACATCTAGTTCTATTGCAAGGAGTGTCAGATTGATGGCGCATATTTATGTCTTTTGTGTAAAAATTGTATTTCTTTGTTGTTAAATTGTTGTTCGAAATATGTGTTATTTTTGTTTGTGTGTCATAATTTTCAGATCTTGTTATTCTTCTTAAATTGTTTTTCTTTTAAGAGATCCGTTCAAGTATTTTTCAGCTTCTTTTTGGATTTGTTTTAAAGTTTGGTTGTTTAATCAATTTTTCAAACGCTGATTAAATTGCGATATAAGGTACGTTTTATTCTTTCGAGTAACCAGTCACAAGGGGCCCCCGAAGGAATGCCTCCCTTTATCAACCTGCGTTCCGCTTCGCGTAACTACGCTAATTTGGCCAAATCACCGCATACGTGCTGCAAACAACGTAGCGAATCCAGGAAACATTCCTTGTACAATGTGGCGTTTACCATGCGCAAGTTTACATTTAATAAAATTAACCTACATCAACATTTTAAAGAATTAAAGGAATAAAATCTAAGAAATTAACGTTAATGAATTTATAAAGTTAAAGAAAGTAAATTTGTGAAGTTATAACGACGAATTTGATAAAAGGCGAGAAACTAAATTTATGAAATTGGGAAGTATATCAAAATTGTTTTCCCACGTAAATTCTATACTAGAAAAGCGCCTGCGTGAGCACGACGTCAACAGGTGGCGCTGTATAGTTTTGCGGATACCGCTTTGCGCGTACCGAATTTAAGGGGGGGGGGGGGGGGGTAACAAGTAAAAAATCATTAATTACATTTTGAGCAATGTTTATTATTTTATGTGATACATCTTAAGCGTCGATAATTTTTATTTTATACCTCATAAAAATATATTTTACATGTGGGAAAATAAAGTTCCGTAGTAATTTATTTTTGTCCAGTCAAAATTCTAATTAGCGCCACGCTACAGATCGTCTAACGCGCCCCTTTGGTTTTTGTAAGAATAACATTTTGCTTTATTTATTAATTCTATATTTCGTTTCGGGATATTTTTAGTAATTTAAATTAAGTATTCCCGAGTTCACCCTACCCCCTTGTAATTAAATTAAATTACTTGTAATTAAATTATGCATCGCCAACTAGTTAAGGCGTAAGGACTGCACACGCCGTCTTCACTCAGCTGGCTAAGGCCCAAGTGAATTTGGTTTAGTTGAAGATGTCAAAAAATTGTGCAACTTGCCTGATAGACCATCCATTTTTAATTTTTCTATTATTCTTGCTATATTAAAAGCACTAACTTGATGGGCTCTTCCAAAATGCGGCTTATTATTAAGTAACATGTAGGTATGGGCGATTGTAAATTGCAGCAATGGTCAAGGGTTTTATAATCCTTGCATGTAAATTGCAGCGAATGGTCAAGGGTTTTATAATTCTTGCATGTAAATTGCAGCGAATGGTCAAGGGTTTTATAATCCTTGCATGTAAATTGTAGCGAATGGTCAAGGGTTTTATAATCTTTGCATGTACATTGCAGCGAATTGTCAAGGGTTCCGTAATCCTTGTATGTAAATTGCAGCGAGTGGTTCAGAACCGAGGACACATAATTATGTAAACTGCAGCTGGGATTCTTACCTGTTAGTCGTAGGGATCATATGCACACACATAAGGGGATGTTTAGGTAATTCAATAATATTTTGAACATGTTACTATCATGTGTTTTTATTTACCTCGACAATACTTACAAACATGGCGCAAATAATTTTAATTTGCAAAATAATGGCACAATTGCTTTACAAATTGTAATCTGGTTATTTGTTCAGCATCATATAACTTTAATCTTACAATGAAGAAATTCATTTTCTTTAAAGTTTGGGAGATTAGAACCCTACGAGTTTCAACACTGTTTAGTTTAACATATGTATCCATTTGAAACTGTAACAGTAAAGATGTACGAAGACGGATGGCTATTACTAAAATCTTCATTAAAGTGAGAAGGAGCGAGAAGCGTTAATTCCAGGGACTCCAGCAAATGTGCCTTTTTCCGCAAAGTGGATTATCTCCAGTACGTCGCTATCGAAAGTGGATTGTCTCCAGTACCTCTCTATCGAAAGTGGATTATCTCCAGTACGTCTCTATCGAAAGTGGATTATCTCCAGTACGTCGCTATCGAAAGTAGATTATCTCCAGTACGTTTCTATCGAAAGTGGATTATTTCCAGTACGTATCTATCGAAGGTGGATTTTCTCCAGTACGTCTCTATCGAAACTGGATTAGTTCCAGTACGTCTCTATCGAAAGTGGATTACTTCCAGTACGTCTCTATCGAAAGTGGATTATCTACAGTACGTCTCTATCGAAAGTGGATTGTCTCTAGTACGTCTCTATCGAAAGTGGATTATCTCCAGTACGTCTCTATCGAAAGTGGACTATCTCCAGTACGTCTCGATCGAAAGTGGATTGTTTCCAGTACATCTCTATCGAAAGTGGATTATCTCCAGTACGTCTCTATCGAAAGTGGATTATCTCCAGTACGTCTCTATCGAAAGTGGATTATCTCCTGTACGTCTCTATCGAAAGTGGATGATCTCCAATACTTCTCTATCGAAAGGGGATTACCTCCAGTACGTCTCTATCGAAAGTGGATTACCTCTAGTATGTCTCTATCGAAAGTGGATTATCTCCAGTACGTCGCTATCGAAAGTGGATTATCTCCAGTACGTCGCTATCGAAAGTGGATTGTCTCCAGTATGTCTCTATCGAAAGTGGATTATCTCCAGTACGTCTCTATCGAAAGTGGATTGTCTCCAGTACATCTCTATCGAAAGTGGATTATCTCCAGTACGTCTCTATCGAAAGTGGATTATCTCCAGTACGTCTCTATCGAAAGTGGATTATCTCCAGTACGTCTCTATCGAAAGTGGATGATCTCCAATACGTCTCTATCGAAAGGGGATTACCTCCAGTACGTCTCTATCGAAAGTGGATTACCTCCAGTATGTCTCTATCGAAAGTGGATTATGTCCAGTACGTCTCTATCGAAAGTGGATTACCTCCAGTACGTCTCTATCGAAAGTGGATTACCTGCAGTACGTATCTATCGAAAGTGGATTATCTCCAGTACGTCTCTATCGAAAGTGGATTACCTCTAGTACGTCTTTATCGAAAGTGGATTATCTCCAGTACGGCTTTATCGAAAGTGGATAATCTCCAGTACGTCTCTATCGAAAGTGGATTATGTCCAGTACGTCTCTATCGAAAGTGGATTACCTCCAGTACGTCTCTATCGAAAGTGGATTACCTGCAGTACGTATCTATCGAAAGTGGATTATCTCCAGTACGTCTCTATCGAAAGTGGATTACCTCTAGTACGTCTTTATCGAAAGTGGATTATCTCCAGTACGGCTTTATCGAAAGTGGATAATCTCCAGTACGTCTCTATCGAAAGTGGACTATCTCCAGTACGTCTCTATCGAAAGTGGACTATCTCCAGTACGTCTCGATCGAAAGTGGATTATCTCCAGTACATCTCTATCGAAAGTGGATTATCTCCAGTACGTCTCTATCGAAAGTGGATTATCTCCAGTACGTCTCTATCGAATGTGGATTATCTCCTGTACGTCTCTATCGAAAGTGGATGATCTCCAATACGTCTCTATCGAAAGGGGATTACCTCCAGTACGTCTCTATCGAAAGTGGATTATCTCCAGTACGTCTCTATCGAAAGTGGACTATCTCCAGTACGTCTCGATCGAAGGTGGATTGTCTCTAGTACATCTCTATCGAAAGTGGATTATCTCCAGTACGTCTCTATCGAAAGTGGATTATCTCCAGTACGTCTCTATCGAATGTGGATTATCTCCTGTACGTCTCTATCGAAAGTGGATGATCTCCAATACGTCTCTATCGAAAGGGGATTACCTCCAGTACGTCTCTATCGAAAGTGGATTATCTCCAGTACGTCTCTATCGAAAGTGGACTATCTCCAGTACGTCTCGATCGAAAGTGGATTATCTCCAGTACATCTCTATCGAAAGTGGATTATCTCCAGTACGTCTCTATCGAAAGTGGATTATCTCCAGTACGTCTCTATCGAATGTGGATTATCTCCTGTACGTCTCTATCGAAAGTGGATGATCTCCAATACGTCTCTATCGAAAGGGGATTACCTCCAGTACGTCTCTATCGAAAGTGGATTATCTCCAGTACGTCTCTATCGAAAGTGGACTATCTCCAGCACGTCTCGATCGAAGGTGGATTATCTCCAGTACATCTCTATCGAAAGTGGATTATCTCCAGTACGTCTCTATCGAAAGTGAATTATCTCCAGTACGTCTCTATCGAAAGTGGATTATCTCCAGTACGTCTCTATCGAAAGTGAATTATCTCCAGTACGTCTCTATCGAAAGTGGATTATCTCCAGTACGTCGCTATCGAAAGTCGATTATCTTAAGTACGTCTCTATCGAAACAGGATTATCTTCAGTACGTCTCTCTCGAAAGTGGATTATCTATAACAGCAGGGATTACTTTAAAGTTCACTTTCTTCTACCTGCTGCTGTATTTTGGATGCATTTTGCCTTTGTATTTTTAGATTCGCTATATATAGTTTTTTTTTCTACTTCTTCATATATTTTTGCTAAATTTGATAAATTACACGTTTGGGCGATTGCAAATTGCAACGACGGTCAAGGGTTTTATAATCCTTGCATGTAAATTGCAGCAAATTGTCAAAGGTTCCGTAATCCTTGCAGGTAAATTGCAGCGAGCGGTTTCAAAATGTTACTATAATGGGGTTTTATTTTTCTCGTCAATATTTACAAACATGGTCCAACACATTTTCCTTTGCAAAATAATGGCACACTTGCTTACAAATTGTAATCTAGTTATTTGGTTAGCATCATATAACTTTAATCTTACATTTTAGAAATTAATTTTCTTTAAAGTTTGGGAGTTTGGAACCCTACGAGTTTCAACACTGTTTAGTTTAACATAAGTATCCATTTGAAACTGTAGCAATCTTTGAATAAAGATGTACAAAGACGGATGGCTATTACTAAAATCATCATTAAAGTGAGCTTGAAATGATTCCCATGCATTCGTTGTAGGACACATACTAGGCGAGGCACATGCCCAAATTTCCGAAGGAAAAATTGCATTTTTAGGTGTATATATATACATTTACTAAATAGTAAAGTTACTAGTAGTATAATCTACATATTTGGTAATTATATCGTCACGAGGTTGAATATCTGCTACGTCAAAAACGAGGCAATCCCCACACTTTCTCGGGTTTCGGATATTGCAAAGCTTTCCGGTTACAAAAAAACACTAAAAATGTGTTTTGTATTTTTTTCTCGTCACTCCCATGATTGTGTTTTCTTAAATCCATTCGCTCAGATCTATCTTTAATAGTATATAGTTTTGCGGTACACTTTCTTGAAGTAGAACACCACTTCACTTCTCCCGACTTCAAGGTAACTTTTTGAAAAACTTATTTATTATTTAGTTATTTCGATCATGATGAATTGCAAGAACAGAATTTCATTACTTTATATACGGGGACAACTTATCCCAACAACCAATCAAAGAAATCTTGTATTGTTTAGCTTTAATTTCGGAATATCTAATCCGTAGAATGTATTTAGTTTGAACACTTACTAGAAAAATGGATTAATGATAAATGACCGCTTTGACCATCGCTGCAATTTACAGGTAAGATTAAAATTACCGCGTTGACCATCGCTGCAATTTACAGTATTTGTTAGGGTATTATTAGGGGTTAAAGATTAGGGATTAAAAACCGCTGCAGTTTACATGTGCCCATAGGTATTTATGTTACAATAACAATGAGATGTTACTTGATTTTTCTTTGCAGAGACTTATGATTTGATTACACACTCAATTTTAGGCAAATTCACTATAAGACTGTCTCACTTTTTTGGCCGCGACCGTACATTCCTGAAAAGTATGTGTGTGGCGAGTTCCTAGCTGCAACCAAAGTGTGAACAGGTGTAATAATTGTATTTAAATTTAATAAAAACACAGCATTGTATACAATGAACATTTATTCAATTTATTCTGCATATATACATTTATTCTGTTTACAAATATATTGTACATAGTATATTGAACATCAAACAAATTGCTTAATATAATCTTGCAGCTACGTTCGCCTGCAATACACCGTACAAGTTTACACATGTAAAATATATGACAATGTAATTTGTTGAATACATAACAGCTTATACAAAACTCTCGTTAAATATTAATTGTTTGTCTTCCTTATTTAATACTGACGTTCCTGATGGTATTCGAAAATATACTTCACCTTCCGGTTTGGTTATCTGTTTCTTGCATTCTAAATTTGATGACGTTTCCCTGGCAGCGTATGGATGGCGCAATTGACTTTTAGAATATCTGTTTAGGAACGAGTCGGCGGTGTGTTGCGTTGATGTGTTCGTGGATGATGTATTGAAAGTATTCCTACGGTTTATGTACTTATTTTTGTAGACAACGTGGAAGTAGCGTATGCCGCATATGCGTAAAAATCCGTTCCTAAATTTAGAGCTCATAACATTGTACAAAATCGGATTGATGGCCGAGTTGATATGAAACATTATCCTGCAGAAGTACAATAAATTGTAGTAGCTCTCCAAACCAATACTGAAAATCGTGTTTGCCGGCATTATTATAATCCAGAGAGTGAACGCTCGAAATGGCAGCAGGCATACGAAAAACGCAAACACCACCGTGCCTAACATGAGAACCACTTGTTTGCGATATTTAATTACACACTCGGATGGCATTATACTGTCCTTGCAATGGGTAACAAGATTAGGGTGGTCCATTAAAGTCTTCGCGATAAGGGCATATAAAACGACGAGGACAAACAATGGGAAGAAGAAAAATATCAACATCGACACAATGAAATACAGTGATGGTAATAGTGTCTCTACCATGCTGAAGCATACTGGGACCATGCTGCGATCGAAGTACTCCACGACGTTGTATTGCGTGATGGCCAAAATCGGACTGAAAATGTGAATAAAAATAAATTAATATATTTATCATTATTATCACAATTTATATTTTTGTAATATTTATAGGGACAGTTACTTTAAAATCTATTCACAAAACTCTAGAATTATTTTCTTTAGAAAATATTCTTACAGAAGTTAATTTCAAGATATATTTAAAAGATTTCCAAAAATAATCTTAAATTGTTTTTACTCCTCCTTTGAACTATTCCCAGAATGTTTTAACACAAAAAAATCACCGAAGTCAATTGAATTCTGGATTCAGCGTTGTTTTTGTTTTAGATTTAAGCCAAACAACTTTGTAACGTGACTTACCTTAATTACCAAAACTACGATTTTAATAATAACTTAATTAACAACAATAATAATGTAACTTCATCAAAAAATTGTAATTATTGATGACAAATCTACAGCCGTTACAATACATTTACAAAGTTGCATAACAATAAATAAATAAATAAATATATAAAATAATAATAATTAAAGAAACGTTTCAATGTTTGGTTTGTATGGTTGTATTTATACATGGTTTATGTCTTTATGTAACCAAATATCGAACAGCACTTCGACGTTAAATTGTGTAGATGAGATAAATATGACAAAATGAGATCTACATTTCGATTCAAATCTGCTCCGTTTTTATGTTTTGTAAAACTTTCAGAGGTTGGCAAAAGTTATGCAAGTTTGTACATATTATATAACTACGTTGCCTCAGATTTGGGTGCAGATTAGCATTCACTTGGCATCTTGCCTGCAATTGTTTGACAATCAAAATATGCGAACCATATCTTCATTTTTTTCAGCTTTTGTAAAACAATTTCCACTTTATTTTCCAGTAACTTCAATTCTTTACCAATAACAGTAATAAATTAAACAAACATACAATCAAATAATTATTATAGCTTTCTAAAATAATTAAGAATCCGTTACAAACTTGTTTGTTGCATAGAACAAAAAAAAAACAAATACAATGCTACTTCCCCAAAATTTCATAGGTTTCACAAGCCTATGAGCCAATTATGGCTTTATTATATTCACAAACATCCAATAAAATACAGGGTATATCCTTTTAACAAAAACCTTTACTGAAATCGCTGCTCTTTTGTTTTTAATTGAAAACTTTCTATACTAGACAGTTGAAAATAGTGAAAAAAACCATATACAGGGTGTCAATTTGAAAAGTTGCCACCGACTTTTTTCATAGAACTAATGATGATTTTTAAAATTACCCAAAACCGGTTGGGGGGTTCGGAGGGGGAACCAAAATGGCGTATATAGAATCGACCCTCTACTCACCCTTTACGCCACAGCCACCTTCATCTAAAAAAATTAAATGGCACCCCCCTACTTATGATACATCGTTCATAGATCTTGAAAGCTCTTGAAGAATGTTTTCCAGTCATTATTAATACAATATGATTTGGTCAACTAGTTTTGGAATTAAGTGCAAACAAAGTGCAAAAATGTTCAATTAATTAAATACAAATAACATGTTAAAGTAAATGTTGGAAATGGTTTCCTTGTTTTCTAAACAAAAATATGGCCTGCTTTCAAACTCCTCGCGAACTTTCTAAAAGGTTTGGCTAGTAATTGCTCGACATTATTGTACTATTCTTTCTCGTAATTGTTCAATAATATCTGGTTGCGTTTTATAAACTACAGACTTTAAGTGACCCCATAAAAAATACCTAGAGGTGTTAGATCTGATGATCTAGGAGGTCATTTGATAGGCCCTCTTCCCAGGGAAAGGCCCAATCCACTGATTTGGATAGTGACGCTCTAACCATGCTCTAACTGGAAGTAGATAGTGAGGAGGTGCACCATCTTGTTGAAAATGTAATGAAGTTTCGGTAAGTCCATAATTTCCATTTTCATCAGTTTGGATTTTAACCTCCTGAAGTACGAGAGGCAATTAGCATAAATTTCGCCGTTCAAATTTTCATTAATTTCAACAGCGAATTTTATTAAGGTATCACTTGAAATCTGTAGTTTATAGAACATAAATGAAAAATAAAACGGATACTATTTAACAATTACGAGAAAGAATAATATAAGAATGTTGATTAACTTCATACTAAAATTACTAGACAAACTATTACTATTACTATTACTAGACAAACTCTATTACTAGACAATTACTAGGCAAACTATTACTAGACAAACCTTCAAAAAGTTCGCGAAGAGTTTGAAAGGAGGCTATATTTTTGTTTAGAAAATAATGGAAGCCATTTCCAACATTTACTTTAACATATAAACTTGTATTGTAAACTTCTATTTATCTTAATAAAGAAATAAATAATTAAATAAATAAATAAATAAATGTTATTTGAATTTAATAAATTGAACACTTTTGTACTTTATTTGCACTTTATTCCAAAACTAGTTGACCAAATCATATTGTATTAATAATGACTGGAAAGCATTTTTCAAAGAGCTTTCCATCGATATATCACAAGTGGGGGAGTGGGGTGCTATTTATTTTTTTTAGATGGAGGTGGCTGTGGCTTAAAGGGTGACACTACCTACGACGAAGGGGGTCGACACTACCTACGACATTTTGGTTCCCCCTCTGAACCACCCAATCGGTTTTGAGTAATTTTAAAAATAAACATTTGTTCTATGAAAAAAGTCGGTGGCAACTTTTGAAATTGACACCCTGTATAATCTGTAAATGACTGGTCAGTCTAGTATATATATATTTATTTAATGAGTACCATTGTATTGGGATTAACATAGATTTTCAAATAAAAACAATTAATAAATTAGGATAATCATAAATTGAATTGATTAATTAATGTTAAATTTTTGATTAAATTCGTCTTGCAACTTATAAGTTACACCAATTTACTTGATAAATGATCAATGAAGTATTCATAAATAATGAATAACTAAAAGCCAGGTGCAGGATAAATGAATGAATGATAATTAATAAACAATTAATATCTAAATTAGTGCAAATTGCATCATAAATTTTAAATATGATACTAATTTTATATGATGAGCATTTGCAATCATTATTTTTCTTGTAGATTATCGGTTTTGTGATGTCACATTCTGAATTTTACAGTGAAACATGTGCATGGACACAAAAGTTATGATATCACCTTTTGGTATTTTGTGTACCAGGGTCAATGATGTCAAGGTCATAACACTGTCGAGGGTATACAGGGTAGGCCATCTTAATCAATCTACGCCAATTACTCCGAACATATGTTAGTTAGCGTACATTACCGTGAACAAAAGTTGTATTGCTAAAAGGCGGCTATCTGCTAATGAACTTGACCTTGGAATTGACTTTCAAAGTCATTTCAAGATTAACTTGAAAATTTTAAATGGTAACCATACTTTTTGAATTATTATTTTGACAAAGGGTCACCACATACTGCATCATCAAAATTTTAATACCTTACATAACAACATTTTCGAGAACAATATTAAAAGACACTCCTTTATCTTCCAATAAAATCAATTTATTTATAAAGTACTGTCCACTCAATTTAACAAAAATAATGTAAAATCTCGTGCTTCCGCCAAGACACGCTTAAGCAGAGTCCCGCTCTTTTTCATCCCTCCTTTGGACATCCCTTGGGCCTCCACTGTAGGCACCGCCCTCTCTCCGAGTTGCCCCGTTCTTTGACGACCCCAACAATACGTTAGAAAATTTGACCAAAACACTTATTTTATATTAAACGTTCGCTCAAAAATTAAATTATTTATGTATTTGAAGTAACATGATGATCATCCTTTATAATAAGAATTTAAAAATCAGTGTTGCCCCAGAAATATTATACTTTTTCCTCGAGTTCTCACGCATGTGGTAATTATAGCACCAACAAAAGAAAATATGATAGATCCGCCAAAATGGGAGAATGCAAACTGCCCCAATAGTCAAGGTATAATCCTTTCGAACTCAAACTGGCCGATAATCCGACTTGTAAACTGCGCCAATGTCCTCTGCGGTGTTACGAGATACTTAATTACAGTGCTTGTACCTGTTTCTGCGTAGCTCGACTTTAAACACAAATCCGGATAAAAACCGGAAATGAAAGAGTGTACGTAAATACTTCACACAGAATAATAAATATGTAACTCGCAGTATTACCGCGATCTTTTTGAGGAATTTTTCTCGATTGTTTTGCGGGAGAGAACACGTGTGATTGGTTAGGTTAGGTTAGGTTAGATGCGTACAAACGATTTGATTATCAACGCAATTTACATCTAAGATTAAGAAAAACCATTGACCATCGGCACCCCCCGCGATGCACGACCCTTCCTTCCCATCGGGAACCCAAAATATCCCAAGAGCAGTATTGTTAAGAACAGTTCAGGATTTTCAGCGTTGAATTAATTTATGTATCCAGCAAAATGGAAACGTCTTGAGTATATTTTTTAATTCTTCTTAATAAAGGCTCAAAAACTTTATAAATTCCTTTATTGACTATTGTTAATTATTGCCAACGGCTTGCCATATTACGGCTTTATTATGTTGCTAGCCGAAAATATCGTTTAGTTTCCTTTCTAAGTGAAGTTTTGAAGTATTGCATTAAAGTCATTTAGTATACTTTTCTTTCATTTTTCGTTATGAAAATTTTGTTATGTAAGATCTTGCATTTTTTACGTTTTACGCAAAATAAAAAAAAATAAAAAGTATTCTTACCAATTAAAATTTTCAAGTTGGCCTTGAAATGACCTTAAAAGCCAAATTCAATGTCAAGTTCAGGGTTATCATCAGATGTCCCCCTCCATACAACCGTTGTTAGGGCCAATTTATGTTATCGAACATACATTCAGAAAAAAGGCGTGGATTGATTAAGATGGCCTACCCACGTATATCCTGGACAGTTTTATAATTGTGATTTATTTTATACCATGCGCATAATGTTCGAAACTAAGAGTTTTGCGTACAGATTACATATAAGAAATTGTTAATCATGATAAATAATGATTTATTGTGTAATTAATAATAATCTACCAATCATAATAAAGATGAAAATGTAAGTTTATAGTATAAAGTGGTGAATATTTAATTAATCTATAAATACATTTTATTAAATTAAAATGCGTTATAGCCCTTATATTGCCCGTTATGGTCTTATAATTCCCGATTAAGTTTAATAAGCGTTTAATATCCTTGTGTCTCATTGTTGACACACTGGATGCCACGGCATCTAACCGTAGGTTAAAGTTAATAGGAGACTACAAGACTGGCGCTTATTGATATTATATTCACGTTCGATGCAAAAGGCGTAGTTGTTGTGCGTAAAAAATATTGTTCTAATTTCATACCACATGATATTTTGTATTTATTTTGAACATCGTTATGTTACGCTGACTACAGTAATTAAATACAATTATAATTTTGTTTTCAATATTGATATTTAGAATTTAAGATTATAAAGGAAACACCACTTTATACTATAATACGTAAAAAAAATACTTACTACAAGTTTTGTAACTGAAGGATGTATATGTTTCAGCGCAAAGTGATGGTCGTTTCTGATGAATTATAGCTTCATATGTTATTAGATTACATGTTTTAATATATTACTTATCTATATTTATACATAACTCTCTTCGTTGTTTGGCATTTTCGTTTTACAGACACTATCATCAACGTACGCTCTGCAATTGTTGTCTTCGTTTAAGTAATTGGATATAATATTAAATTTTGAATTAGCATTGTGCTGCTGGTACTCTAACATCCTAACATCATCAAAGCAGTACTTCTGATAGCTCTGTGTGGAGCAGTGGCACAATTCCGAGCAAGATGCCATGGAACATATAGAAGCGTCTCTACATTGCTTCACAATAATTGAACTATTATCAGTTTTGAAGCATATTTGACATCGATCCCTATCAAATATATTGGCACGATCCGGTGGCCTGACTTGATCGAAACTCTTATTCCGTGAGCGTTTCCAGCCAAACTCGTACCTAACCTCAGAGCAAATCATGAAACCTGTACGGAATTTGGAACTCATAAGATTGTACAGAATAGGGTTTATAGCGGAATTAATGTACACCATAATTCTGCAAAAATATAATATGTTATAGTACTTTTCAAGTCCCAGCTCGTAAATCTTTTCAACTGGCGCTATAATGATCCAAATTGTAAACACACGGAACGGTATGAGGCAAATGAAAAAGCTGAGGACGACCGTTCCGAGCATAATAATGACTTGCTTCCGCGCCCTGATGGAGTAACTATCCAAATGCTTGTTGAGGACAAGATTCGCCGCGTTCGATATTAACTTCCTGGCTATTATGAGGTACAACACTATCAGTATCGTGAGGGGGACCATAAAAAACAGAAAGATACTGCTCAGAAAGTACATGGCTGACCAAATGGTGTTAGCTAGTGTATGGCAGACCGGTGCCTTGGAACCATCGAAGTAGTCAACTTGGTGAAACTCTGCAATGCCAAGAATCGGGCTGTAACATTGAAAGTGCCAATAGATTAGAAATTTTGGAAAGCTTCCAAAATATAACTGTAAGCGAATTTTTTGAAGCATTGCAAACACTGAATTTCCTGTATATTGGGGATTCTTCAGATTCTTTAAAGCAATATGTTTTGCCATGCACTATATAGGTTATGTAATATTCTTAAATGTATGTTTTCTTAATTGTACAATTTAAATATATCGAAACCAATAATTGTTTCAAAAATATCATATTCTTATTTTATACAAACTTATTTTGTATGCCGATTTTCATATCTGTATTAGTATATTTAAATACAATCAAACATATTCATTTCCGCCACCTAGAAGCTAGCAGTATAACACATACGTAGGTACGTATGAGACCAAAAAGCATAAATTAATAACATACCATTTATTTATTATGCAGTACTTATATTATTCCTTGCAATAGTTATTTAAACTAAAGCAAATTCTGGTTGCATAAAATACAATACTCGAATAATAATTCAGATAGTTTCTCTGAATATGAAATAAAAGTGCAAATCGTTATATTTTGAAAACCGCAACAAAATAATGTTTCACTTTGCTATAAAATCATCAACTTCAGAACAAATTACTTCTTTATTTCAATAACTTGACTATCGTCACATTTTCTCGGATGCATGTCAATGGCAGCAGAATAAGATAATTCAGTATTTAAACACCCCAGGATGTTATCTAGGTAACTAATAAATGCGTTGAAGTAATGTCTGCGACTTCATTACAAAATACTTGCATGTTTAAATGAGTTAACTGTAGTCGCTTGACCTTTAAATCTGTGATAACATAATAAAACAATTCAGTATTAGGTTTAAGTAGTTTTTGCGCTAAAGTTGCGTTTATGAATCCAATAGAAAAAACCTCCACGTTTATTTGATTCACTCTATACTTCGTCATGACCTTTAGTATTTTTTTAATTAGTTACATGGTGTCACTTTGCCTTAAGCTGATATCAGTGATTTTGTAAAAAGCACTGCTCACTGCTCAATACTGCATCAATATACTAAATGCATTAAAGTGTCATCAGCGACAGCGATGGCAGTTCTCTGTACCTACCTATCATAATTTCAACTCGAATTGGTATTACGAACATCACTGCAAGGTTCTATCAATGCAATTAAAAAATGATATAGGGCATCTTTTTAGACTTATTTGTTTTAACAAAATGTTAACAATCGTGTCGCTTAAAATAAAATTATTTAACCATCATAATTCTGCTTTAAAAACACTTCCATGTTTTAATGCTTTGCTTTGTGAATATCAGAAGACATTGTCCAGTATTTATCGAATTAAATAGTTGTTAATTTGCTATAAAATTACATCAGTGGAGTCAGAAAAAAAAATTTATACTCGAAGCTAATGTACCATATGTTCATTAACAACCACTACTGTGGCTACTGGTTTATTCATGGCGTCTAACTTAGGAACAAAATAAAGCTAACTATGTGTTACCTTTTAGATTATCAATGGGTCGCAATTTAAAATTCAACGGGCGATTAAAAAGTGTTATAAAAAATATGCTTTAATTAAATTTCAGAAGTTACGAGTTAAAGGAGAAGCTAAGAGTAGATTGGACTGTAAGATTGGGATTGCTTATTAAATGATTTGAAGTGAAACAATCCTGTCCAATCATATATTTATTTCGTCAAACGTGAACGCTCGCAAATTTTCCAATTTAGTCATAAAACGACTGTGGTGCGGCAAGGAAACTAATATCTTGCAACATTATTTTCGTTCGGATGGTCTTTAAGTAATGGGTCTGCTCGGTTAGTGTTCCGTTCAATACTTGTTCAAAGAATGTCCACATTCCATTCAGACGTAGGTACATATTATTTGGTAGTAAAATTTGTTGCCACTATATAAATATTAAATATATAAATATTCACGATCCATATTTAATATTAATTAAATATAATTATATATATATATATATATATATATATATATATATATATATATATATATATATATATATATAACAAAAACGCAAATGTAAAAAGGTTTTAGAAGCGCACGAGACCACCCACATTTTCGGACATTCACAATTGAGAGAAAGCGGACAGATATAAATGAGAACGCATAACTCAAATTTTAAAACGTCAACCCAAATTTTACTACCTAAATCTACCTAAAATCTACCTAAATCGTCAAATAATGGGACGCTGAGCTCGCAACCGGCGTGGTAACCTTGGGTGGTAGACATATGCAGAGAGAAATGAAATTCAGAAAAATAAGCGAAACTAGGGCCGGGGTGGTAGAATGTGGAAGGAGAAATAGTATAAATTCAGAAATTCGGCACATATTAAGATCAGTTAGAAGTAACCACCAGCCCAGAACGTTACTCTGCTCGACGAAGTCTTAGAAGTCGAGCATTAATTTCGCAGGTAATTATACGAACGATGATATCAAATGTGCAGCTTATTAACATACTCTAAAGTCAATTTCCTTACTAATGATGGCACCTATCTAGTGACATTTCGACGCGATGGCAGTAGTGTAGCAACACCGATTCGAACTCAATTTCCCCATAAGAAATACATGGGCCGATTTCTCGCAACTTTCCGCCATTTTGTTTTTGTACAACGGGCTGCCTACGGGCCAAGAGGACTTGTTGACGGTATGTGGGGTTGCCTATGTGTAGTTTTGGCAGCGCACCAATTTTGAATTATGCTGAGTTGATTGTGTACGTTGGGCTACATACATGTGAGCGAATTAATCATAGATATATTAACACTATTCTTCATTTGATATTGAAATAATCAGAGTTTATTGACGAACCATGGGAGACAAGCGTATTGTTGATTCGAAGAAATTACAGCGGGCACCTGACCAGATACCAAGCGAGAAAAAGGTGAATCCCCTCTACTTTCCCTAGGTCAGGAGACGACCAACGCCAGACAGGACCGAGGTTGAGTAGAGCCTGCAAGGGGACAGCCTCGCTCCCAGACCATCTTGTCATGCTGAATTACGCGCTAAATTTGAATTAAGCCATAATCATGCAATCTGCCATCATCTGTTGACTCTATGCGTTTTAACACCAGACGACATTTTGTAATGAAGGCTTCACCTACAAAGATATCGGTTTTCCTGTAATTGATTAAAATGGGGTAATCAAAGAAGAAGTTACATATCTAAAGTATTTATTTATAACAATACATAATAATACAATACAATACATTACATAATAAAAAAAAGTGAAAACTATACATTTTATATAATCAAAGTTCTTTATATAAATTTGATTAAAATCCTATACATTCTAATAGATACTTATAATTTTATATTTAAACAATATGTTACATATATAAAATATTTATTTATAAAAATACATAATTATAATAACACATAATAAAAAGTGAAAACTCTATATTTAATAAAACCAAAGCTATTCACATAAATTTGCTTAAAATCCTATATATATGCTAATAAATATTTACTATTTAACATTTAATAAAACAAAGATATTAATGTATCCATCCTCACAACATTTAGATGCTCGCGTGGAATGCATTATCATCATCATCCATGATACCATAGTATCCCCACGGTAATGTGTCAATATTATTAGCGCAGATTCGACGTTTATCATCATAAGGACTTAAAGATGTTTTAGGCTGTCTGATGCTGTAGACTTGATGGTTAAATGATCTAATAGAATTTTGTGTGTGTTCCATCTCTATGTTATTAAAGAGGCAATCTAGATAATCCTCAAAAGAAATGTGATTTTTAACAACATAGCTCTTAACACCTTTCGCCTTTTTCGTATCTTTTTCTCCGACCACCCTGCATGCATACATTTTGGCCCGGAGACCCACGAATTCTTCCATAATAGCACCTTTGTTTTCATCCTTCATCAGACCCGGGATCTTCTTATTCATTAGTGGAATACCATATGCATTATTTGGAGCATATTCAGAAGTATCAAATTTATGCAAGTCCTTTTTTATGTCTCCGTATACATCTTCAGTCTCTATATCATATATTAGCGAATCTGTATCCGTATAGCAAAGAGTGCACTTAGACCCATATTTATCTTTCATATAGCTATAGTGTAAGTCATACAACAGTGTTTTAGATATATCTAAGATGGCCATACCAACGTATATAGGTTTATTGAAAACAGCTTCGGTTTTAAGTAGCTCAATCAGAACAAGCTCTTCGCTAATTATCTTCTGAGAATGGAAATTTGGTTTAGATATCAGTGCTTCGGCTCCATAACGACCATCCCATTTTGTTACCACCGATATATTACGCCGATTGCGAACATTCTCCATCGTCTTGCCGAAAACTGCATTATTCATTAATTTAAAAAATACCTTTTCAAATTCATTATTTGCTGCCTGCCGGAGCGTTGTGTTTAAATCAATGTATTTACGTAACCATGGTTGTTGGGAAAATTGGAGAACCCTATGGATTTTGGTAACTATGAGTCCTTCGGCCACGTATTGCTTCAGGTTACGATAATGAACAACGTATTTTTCTTTATCGAAAAGTGTGGCAAGCATCTTTTGCTGCTTAGAGCCCGGAGGAGTTCCTTTATTAGGAGCCATGGGAAGATCTTTATGCCTATCATGGATGGCCTCAGGATACTCCAGGTCAACCTCTAGAATGTATCCAATTGGGCTGTCGTCCGACCGATTATAGTTAAAGTTGGAGATATTGCCCTCCACCCATTTCAAATCGCCGGTAGGGAGATATTGGGACATTGCCCATGCATACATCGCGTTAATGTCGTAATACGTAAGAAATTTAGATATTTTGCTCGAGTCATAATTTTTAATATACTTGTTGTTGGCCTTGGCATGTCTCTTCGAGCATTGTGTTAACCCTCCACGAACCCCCTTTTCTACGAACATCAGAATGTCTACATCTTCTATAAGATCTAGTTCAATTTGTGTCATGTGTAACATTGCATCCCAGCTCAGTCCCGGAGCGGTATAATAATGGGCTGGGTCAAGTTTGTAAGCATTTAGACATATATCTCTGAAGGCCTCAAAGACTTCAGCAAGCAATAATATATCGACTTTGAGGTATAGATCTGTATATTCTCCCAGTGTTTTGATTCCGAATTCTTCCCACACTCTTTGCGCATGTTTATATTCTTTATCGGAAATGTCGCTCTGGCATAACGTTGAATAGAACTCCTTGTGAGATGGTAATCGAGTTTCTTCCATGCACGCCCAGCTTTTCATGTAATCGTAGGGGTATACACCTTTTCTTGTTAGTAATTGTATTTGTTCTTCGCTGCATTCGGTAAATTCATTCTTGATTATAGGATGCTGGTTCAAATAAGAGCTTAACTTCTCCAAAGATTCCGGCATAAATCTAATTGAATCTATAAACTTGAATTTTAAACCGCTTTGGGGAGCAGTCTTTATCATAGAGATAAAATTCTCTTGGTTATTAGGAATCAGCTTAAGAGCTCCATCTGTTTTCAATGCAATGTCTTTTAATAAAAAAATGTAAATCATAACCGCTTAGGTTATGGAAGATTACAGGGATAGTTTTGCTGTCCTGGTAATTCAGGTTGCATTTTTCATGTGCAGCTCCTCTAAATTTGCCCGTCAAGTGGCAATGATCCCTAACTCGATCGTCTCCCAGCAGTTTCTCGCAGATATGACATACAGAAGCATGCCTGAATATTATTTCTTCTTCTTTATTTAGTTCATTCATGGGAATAGGACATAAATATACTGTTTCCATCTCTTCCGCCAACTGCCGTAATTCATCTGCAAACCACTTTGCACATTCAGGTCCTCTGTATTTTCGGTGAAAGCTGAGATTGTCGTCGTATGAACACTTAAAATAGTAGCCGATTGCACAGGCTTCATGCTCTTGGGTTTTTGAACTTTGTAACCCGCTCGCTTTTTTCACTCCAAATTTGCTATTGATGGGTTTTAATAGAGATTCAATGTCTCCGTATATGACGAAAGGACATCTCTCTCTATTTTTATAGTTTGTGAACGATATCTTTCCGCCCGGCAATACTACCTTATACTCGTTTTGTTTTTGACAATCCTCCATGTGCAGGTTTAGTTTTACTTCGGATCTGAAATAGTGCAGGCAGCGATCACAGAAGAACTTCTGCTTACCCTCCTTGCTCAACTGTGTTGAGAGCAGCCTGGAGAGGTTTTTAATCCATACGTAATGGAATATTATTGGATGTTCTAATGTTTTCTCTTCACCGTCCTCTATGTATTGGTTTTGAATCAACAACAAATTTACATGACGGTTTCTTTTCATGGGGGTTAGTCGGGAGGGAGAGACTGAAAACTTTGCCTTCTTCTTAGTGAGAATGTAAACATTCGCGGATATATCATTCATTCGTTCAAATTTTGCGATCTGCTCGCAAGTAACGGGAAATGTCATGCCGTCTAGTTTTAAGATCTCAGAGTAATGCGGGTACCAAGACGCCCTCTCGGTATTTTTCTCGACTGGATGTAGCGCTGACGTGACCGCCCAAGCGAAGCAAGCCTCGTCGCTGTTTCGTACATTGACGCAGGCTTGTTTACGTGCAATTATCTCGGGGAGTTTGACGTAAGATGATCCAAGTTGCGGTGTGTATTTATTTATGGCCACGGTCAAATTTACAACACAATGTAATGCCCATCCAGAGTCTCGTTCTTGAAATTCTTCCAGCATTTCCATAAGTTTTATTAAAACGTTCTCGGCATACCATTCTGATAAATTAATATCTATATTAACAACTCCAAACTTCGTGTTGAGGTACTTGATCTCTTCGATTTGTTCATCGACTCCCGACTTGATAAATATTCCACAAAACACGACGTTGGTTTTCAGAAAATGCTCCGTCTTTAATGCATTTGATATACGACGCGTAAATAACGGACCGCAATCTTCTAGAAATTCCATGGGATCCTTGTGGACCAAGTTAGTAATAACACCGGTGCGTATTCTTCCACCAAAAATTGACTTTGCGTCCTCCCACCTTACACGGTTCTTCGACCAAGATTTAATGTTAGGACGAGTCATCTTGTATGCACCTCCGCGAACCGCTATTGCTTTTAGTATCGTTCTGCTCCCCATCAATCTGACAACAGTAGCAAGCAGGCGATGCTTTACTCCAGAACTTGCACCGTTCTTGCAGGCATCATTTAGAATCTTTATGTTCTTGGAGCACAACTTGATCCAATTATTAAGCTCCATAGGATCACGAACTCCTGTCTTTATAAACACCGCGACAGTATTTGCAAAAGTTTCGGCGCTTTTCGCAGACATTCTCGATAATTTTCGCTGAAGCAAGAAGAAGTTGGTGAATACTACGAGGAGTGATGTACACTGGGCTAGATAAGCGCACCGAATGATGATTTGTTGAAAGGCTCGTCTTTTATACCATCGGGGGTGCAAACTTCGACGTTTTAGCGTTTCTGAAAGTGTGAAATTGTTAAATTATTTAGATCCAACCTATGATATATAAGGTTTTGCATTCATTATTTTAAAATTCGAAGAATACATTTAAAATATGAGAACTCGTTTGACAACAATCAGCACAAGCTTCTTGTCCATCAAATGACATCAATGACTATAACTAATTGAATTTAATAATAACGATGCAAAACTCGCTGCCTCCATCTGGGCTGTTAACATTTAAGAGGATATTACACCAAGTTTAAATAAAATTATCATGGCATATTTTATATTATTGTATAATTAGATTTTCAAACAAGAGATGGTGTTCATACGCTTCTCTCATGCTTTACAAGTATTCTCCGAATTTAAAAATAGTGTGATTTATGGGTAGTTACAGCATGCCACAGAGGAAGGCCCCCCTTCGGGGGCGCAAACTCTGAAACAAACACGGCTCCGCCGCCGCCGGGTAGTTACAATTGTGTAGGGTAGTTACAATTGTGTCAATTACAACATAATAAAATCAGGTACCAGTTTTCAATTGAGATTCATGAAATTATATAATGAGCAATTTCTACAAATAATGAAATCGTCATGACTAATATTAGAATTTCAAACGAGTTCTCATATTTTAAATGTATTCTTCGAATTTTAAAATAATGAATGCAAAACCTTATATATCATAGGTTGGATCTAAATAATTTAACAATTTCACACTTTCAGAAACGCTAAAACGTCGAAGTTTGCACCCCCGATGGTATAAAAGACGAGCCTTTCAACAAATCACCATTCGGTGCGCTTATCTAGCCCAGTGTACATCACTCCTCGTAGTATTCACCAACTTCTTCTTGCTTCAGCGAAAATTATCGAGAATGTCTGCGAAAAGCGCCGAAACTTTTGCAAATACTGTCGCGGTGTTATAAAGACAGGAGTTCGTGATCCTATGGAGCTTAATAATTGGATCAAGTTGTGCTCCAAGAACATAAAGATTCTAAATGATGCCTGCAAGAACGGTGCAAGTTCTGGAGTAAAGCATCGCCTGCTTGCTACTGTTGTCAGATTGATGGGGAGCAGAACGATACTAAAAGCAATAACCTAACATTAAATCTTGGTCGAAGAACCGTGTAAGGTGGGAGGACGCAAAGTCAATTTTTGGTGGAAGAATACGCACCGGTGTTATTACTAACTTGGTCCACAAGGATCCCATGGAATTTCTAGAAGATTGCGGTCCGTTATTTACGCGTCGTATATCAAATGCATTAAAGACGGAGCATTTTCTGAAAACCAACGTCGTGTTTTGTGGAATATTTATCAAGTCGGGAGTCGATGAACAAATCGAAGAGATCAAGTACCTCAACACGAAGTTTGGAGTTGTTAATATAGATATTAATTTATCAGAATGGTATGCCGAGAACGTTTTAATAAAACTTATGGAAATGCTGGAAGAATTTCAAGAACGAGACTCTGGATGGGCATTACATTGTGTTGTGAATTTGACCGTGGCCATAAATAAATACACACCGCAACTTGGATCATCTTACGTCAAACTCCCCGAGATAATTGCACGTAAACAAGCCTGCGTCAATGTACGAAACAGCGACGAGGCTTGCTTCGCTTGGGCGGTCACGTCAGCGCTACATCCAGTCGAGAAAAATACCGAGAGGGCGTCTTCGTACCCGCATTACTCTGAGATCTTAAAACTAGACGGCATGACATTTCCCGTTACTTGCGAGCAGATCGCAAAATTTGAACGAATGAATGATATATCCGCGAATGTTTACATTCTCACTAAGAAGAAGGCAAAGTTTTCAGTCTCTCCCTCCCGACTAACCCCCATGAAAAGAAACCGTCATGTAAATTTGTTGTTGATTCAAAACCAATACATAGAGGACGGTGAAGAGAAAACATTAGAACATCCAATAATATTCCATTACGTATGGATTAAAAACCTCTCCAGGCTGCTCTCAACACAGTTGAGCAAGGAGGGTAAGCAGAAGTTCTTCTGTGATCGCTGCCTGCACTATTTCAGATCCGAAGTAAAACTAAACCTGCACATGGAGGATTGTCAAAAACAAAACGAGTATAAGGTAGTATTGCCGGGCGGAAAGATATCGTTCACAAACTATAAAAATAGAGAGAGATGTCCTTTCGTCATATACGGAGACATTGAATCTCTATTAAAACCCATCAATAGCAAATTTGGAGTGAAAAAAGCGAGCGGGTTACAAAGTTCAAAAACCCAAGAGCATGAAGCCTGTGCAATCGGCTACTATTTTAAGTGTACATACGACGACAATCTCAGCTTTCACCGAAAATACAGAGGACCTGAATGTGCAAAGTGGTTTGCAGATGAATTACGGCAGTTGGCGGAAGAGATGGAAACAGTATATTTATGTCCTATTCCCATGAATGAACTAAATGAAGAAGAAGAAATAATATTCAGGCATGCTTCTGTATGTCATATCTGCGAGAAACTGCTGGGAGACGATCGAGTTAGGGATCATTGCCACTTGACGGGCAAATTTAGAGGAGCTGCACATGAAAAATGCAACCTGAATTACCAGGACAGCAAAACTATCCCTGTAATCTTCCATAACCTAAGCGGTTATGATTTACATTTTTTTATTAAAAGACATTGCATTGAAAACAGATGGAGCTCTTAAGCTGATTCCTAATAACCAAGAGAATTTTATCTCTATGATAAAGACTGCCCCCCAAAGCGGTTTAAAATTCAAGTTTATAGATTCAATTAGATTTATGCCGGAATCTTTGGAGAAGTTAAGCTCTTATTTGAACCAGCATCCTATAATCAAGAATGAATTTACCGAATGCAGCGAAGAACAAATACAATTACTAACAAGAAAAGGTGTATACCCCTACGATTACATGAAAAGCTGGGCGTGCATGGAAGAAACTCGATTACCATCTCACAAGGAGTTCTATTCAACGTTATGCCAGAGCGACATTTCCGATAAAGAATATAAACATGCGCAAAGAGTGTGGGAAGAATTCGGAATCAAAACACTGGGAGAATATACAGATCTATACCTCAAAGTCGATATATTATTGCTTGCTGAAGTCTTTGAGGCCTTCAGAGATATATGTCTAGATGCTTACAAACTTGACCCAGCCCATTATTATACCGCTCCGGGACTGAGCTGGGATGCAATGTTACACATGACACAAATTGAACTAGATCTTATAGAAGATGTAGACATTCTGATGTTCGTAGAAAAGGGGGTTCGTGGAGGGTTAACACAATGCTCGAAGAGACATGCCAAGGCCAACAACAAGTATATTAAAAATTATGACTCGAGCAAAATATCTAAATTTCTTACGTATTACGACATTAACGCGATGTATGCATGGGCAATGTCCCAATATCTCCCTACCGGCGATTTGAAATGGGTGGAGGGCAATATCTCCAACTTTAACTATAATCGGTCGGACGACAGCCCAATTGGATACATTCTAGAGGTTGACCTGGAGTATCCTGAGGCCATCCATGATAGGCATAAAGATCTTCCCATGGCTCCTAATAAAGGAACTCCTCCGGGCTCTAAGCAGCAAAAGATGCTTGCCACACTCTTCGATAAAGAAAAATACGTTGTTCATTATCGTAACCTGAAGCAATACGTGGCTGAAGGACTCATAGTTACCAAAATCCATAGGGTTCTCCAATTTTCCCAACAACCATGGCTACGTAAATACATTGATTTAAACACAACGCTCCGGCAGGCAGCAAATAATGAATTTGAAAAGGTATTTTTTAAATTAATGAATAATGCAGTTTTCGGCAAGACGATGGAGAATGTTCGCAATCGGCGTAATATATCGGTGGTAACAAAATGGGATGGTCGTTATGGAGCCGAAGCACTGATATCTAAACCAAATTTCCATTCTCAGAAGATAATTAGCGAAGAGCTTGTTCTGATTGAGCTACTTAAAACCGAAGCTGTTTTCAATAAACCTATATACGTTGGTATGGCCATCTTAGATATATCTAAAACACTGTTGTATGACTTACACTATAGCTATATGAAAGATAAATATGGGTCTAAGTGCACTCTTTGCTATACGGATACAGATTCGCTAATATATGATATAGAGACTGAAGATGTATACGGAGACATAAAAAAGGACTTGCATAAATTTGATACTTCTGAATATGCTCCAAATAATGCATATGGTATTCCACTAATGAATAAGAAGATCCCGGGTCTGATGAAGGATGAAAACAAAGGTGCTATTATGGAAGAATTCGTGGGTCTCCGGGCCAAAATGTATGCATGCAGGGTGGCCGGAGAAAAAGATACGAAAAAGGCGAAAGGTGTTAAGAGCTATGTTGTTAAAAATCACATTTCTTTTGAGGATTATCTAGATTGCCTCTTTAATAACATAGAGATGGAACACACACAAAATTCTATTAGATCATTTAACCATCAAGTCTACAGCATCAGACAGCCTAAAACATCTTTAAGTCCTTATGATGATAAACGTCGAATCTGCGCTAATAATATTGACACATTACCGTGGGGATACTATGGTATCATGGATGATGATGATAATGCATTCCACGCGAGCATCTAAATGTTGTGAGGATGGATACATTAATATCTTTGTTTTATTAAATGTTAAATAGTGAATATTTATTAGCATATTTATATGATTTTAAGCAAATTTATGTGAATAGCTTTGGTTTTATTAAATATAGAGTTTTCACTTTTTATTATGTGTTATTATAATTATGTATTTTTATAAATAAATATTTTATATATGTAACATATTGTTTAAATATAAAATTATAAGTATCTATTAGAATGTATAGGATTTTAATCAAATTTATATAAAGAACTTTGATTATATAAAATGTATAGTTTTCACTTTTTTTTATTATGTAATGTATTGTATTGTATTATTATGTATTGTTATAAATAAATACTTTAGATATGTAACTTCTTCTTTGATTACCCCATTTTAATCAATTACAGGAAAACCGATATCTTTGTAGGTGAAGCCTTCATTACAACATGTCGTCTGGTGTTAAAACGCATAGAGTCAACAGATGATGGCAGATTGCATGATTATGGCTTAATTGAAATTTAGCGCGTAATTCAGCATGACAAGATGGTCTGGGAGCGAGGCTGTCCCCTTGCAGGCTCTACTCAACCTCGGTCCTGTCTGGCGTTGGTCGTCTCCTGACCTAGGGAAAGTAGAGGGGATTCACCTTTTTCTCGCTTGGTATCTGGTCAGGTGCCCGCTGTAATTTCTTCGTATCAACAGTACGCTTGTCTCCCATGGTTCGTCAATAAACTCTGATTATTTCAATATCAAATGAAGAATAGTGTTAATATATCTATGATTAATTCGCTCACATGTATGTAGCCCAACGTACACAATCAACTCAGCATAATTCAAAATTGGTGCGCTGCCAAAACTACACATAGGCAACCCCACATACCGTCAACAAGTCCTCTTGGCCCGTAGGCAGCCCGTTGTACAAAAACAAAATGGCGGAAAGTTGCGAGAAATCGGCCCATGTATTTCTTATGGGGAAATTGAGTTCGAATCGGCGTTGCTACACTACTGATGGCGCCTGTGGGCGGAATGAATTTAATAAAGGTAGGAATGTAGGTTTCTATAGCTGTATCAGCGTAGTCGAACTTTAACTACATTTCATATCTAGTCCTCAAAATATTTTTATACGACAGTAGAATATTGTAAATTTCATCCCTTTTCCTCGTCGCAAAACATTTGATAATCGTACGTATCCATCGATTAGAAACGTAACTAAAGATCTTACCGATTCAGGTGAGAACGTAGGGGCGGTCATAACACCTTATTGACATATTTTAAAGTCAATTCCTTACTAATGATAGCACCTATCTACCTATCTAGTGACATTTCGACTCGATGGCGTCTGTGGACGGAACGAATTTAATAAAGGTAGGAATGTAGGTTTCTATCGCTGTATCAGCGTAGTCGAACTTTAACTACATTTCATACCTTGTCCTGACAATATTTTCATATGACAGTAGAATATTGCAAATTTCATTTCTTTCCTACTTCGAAACGATGAAGAACGATGTAACTAATCAAGTTTGTTTACTAAAAATCTAACGATATACGTACATATAATAGGTATATAAATCTCCCAATAAAGATAATTCAATGATATTCTGGGTAAACGTAATCTCGTAAATAAAATTGCCAGCGCTCCGATATTCAGGCAATCTTAGCATTCCAAACAGAACCAATCGTATGAATGAATGTACGAATGTATAGATAAGCGTAGTAGTAGAATTGAACATGATAATACTAAACTGGAATCTGTTTTATTTAAATAATATTACCTCGTAAAGTTCTGATGAAGTCATTTATGTGATTTGTTCCTATCCACAAGGTGGCGTTGAAATACATTGGTAGACACAACTGCTAATAAATTTCTATGCAGTGATGACAAGTATTCGTACATGAAATCGCTAATTTATTTCGCTTTGTAATTCCAATATTGATTATTAACGATAACCAATTTTACAAAATAAAGTCATTCAAGGTCAGAAATTATAACTAAAGATTGAATAATTATTAAATAAAATATTTGCAAAATTTGAATAAAGTAAATTAAAGAAATAACGCCTAATTTGAATGATAAAACTGAATTTTATTTACCTGTCGTTTGAATAAAGTAAATTAAATAAATAAAGTCCAATTTGAACGATAAAACTGTACTTTATTTACCTGTCACTTGCATAATTTTTCAAAATGAATAAATCTCACTGAATCTGTACATGGTCCGTCATTTCACCTCCCTTCTTCTATAGCTCAGTTACTAATTGAGTTAGGATTTTGATATTTTGCAGACCTTACTTGAATTCTGGGCGTATTTCAGGAAAATATTTTTGATTATACAGGGTGTCCCAAATAAGTGTGACGTCATCATTATGTATATTTTTAGATTGCATGGTATACTTTTCGTTGCTTATTTGGGTGCCGTTTATAGATGCGTACATACCCATAAATTTTTATTGAAATCGGTTTAGTGACATTAGCACAAAAAAATAAAAACTGAAAAAAATCAGTTTTGCACCATTGGTTGAGAAAATTAATAAGGGATAAAAATAGTGCCTCGTTAATAAAACCATACAAGATACTCATTAAATAAGGCCTGACAGTTAATTTTTATTATTATTTATTATTTTTCTTATTTTAAATTGGAACCCCTGTATATTTAAATGTAATTCCATGCGGAATTCAAAGACCAACATTTTTCCTAATTACAACCCTATCTCAATTCCTAACACATTAAAAGATGTTTGCAGAAAACTCGTTTTATCAGCAATTCCAATGGCCATTTTAATTAATTAAAATCGTAGGTGGGTTAGAAAAACAATTTATTGACATCCAAGTTTAACAAAGTGACAAGAGCCAATGTTGACTGTAGTAATATAAAAGTTTAAAACTTTTTTAGCTAAGGTATTTATACCCAAGATACCAAAATTATTTTTGTCATGGACAATATGATTTTCATAATATGACAAATATTATGACCTATATTGACAAATTAGAATATGATTTTCATATTCGCATTTCAAAATATTACAACCAACCTGTTACGAAGAGTGGCAATGTCATTTCATTCTCGTCTTCGTTTGTGCCTTCAAGAGGGCGGAAGATATATCGAACATAAGTTCTAGCAATTAATTAATTTTAGAAATGCACAGTTATGTTATGTGTTTATGAAATGTTATTACTAAAACTATTTTTTATACAAAACTTAATACTTTTACGATGTGTTATAGGTTTAGACGAGGATCTGTGAAACCTTTAACACTTTCGAGATATTAATTGTAACTACAAAACATGTTATGTCAATAAATTGTTTTTCAAAGTCACCTTCGAGTATTATTCATTAAAATGGCTATTGGAATAGTTGATTATTCGAGTTTTCTGCACATAACTTTTATTGTGTTAGGACTTTAATCCCACATGGAATGACATAAAAATATACGTGGGGTCCAATTTAAAATAAGAAACATACAGTGCTTTAAAGTTTGAAAAGTTTGACACTAAATTTTGGACACTCTGTATAATGCATATTAATAAAACTTGGTTAACGCAACTGTCAGACCTTATTTAATGAGCACCTTAAACCCACGTATGGGTTTACTAATAAGGCATATTTTTATCTCTTATTAATTTTCTTAACCAATGGTGCGAAATGGATTTTTTTTTTAATTTTATTTTTTTGTGCTAAAATCATTGACCCGATTTTAATAAAATTTGATGGCTATGTAGGCATCTATAAAGGGCACCCAAATAAGTAACAAAAAATATACCATGAAATTTAAAAATATACATCATCATGACGTCACACGTTTTTGGGACACCCTGTATAATCAAAAATATTTCCTGAAATACGCCCTAGAATGCAAGTTAAGTATGCAAAATATCAAAATCCTAACTCAATTAGTAACTGAGCTATAGAAGACGGGAGGTGAAATGACGGACCCTGTATGTGTGTTTTACTTACTAACAAAAATTACTAACAGACACATTATCCGTTAAACGAACCCAATTAAGTTGTCACGATAATGATTTTAAAACTCAAACATAACGTAAAGTACTATCACTAAATCACGAGCCAAATAAATATTACAAATTATGAGAATTTGTATAATACCTGGGTGCGAACCGAATACATGATTATTTATTCTTCAAATGACAAAAAGAGGAAAAATATTCAATATCTGAAGAACACGTTCTTTGACCGTTTCAGGCCTGGTTTTTCTTCTTTTTTTCTCCCTACCTCTAACAAAGCACATGTGAACTTTGCATTTATGGCAATATAGATGACTGCGACCCTTACAGGATTAATTTTTGCATCATGTGGTCTCTTTATTGATGTCAAATCTTGGAGTATGGTCTACATGGTCTATTTGAATTTCTTGAAGAGGTCTTCGTTCTCCAGATATATCTCCAGAAAGATGTTATTACAGAGGGGGTGGAGAAGTTGGGGCTGAAATGGGAAGAAGCAAGGCGATTGGCGCAAAATAGGGGCAAGTGGAGAGAAACGTACAGAAAATTTAAGAAATAACAATTAACAATTATCAAGGTTGTAATAAATCATGTTTAAAAAAATCAAAAATCAATAATTAAAAAAAATCAAATAAAACATGATCTATTTGATTTTTTATATATCTGATCGGTTTTTGCTAGTTTAGATGTGATTTAAATTAATTGATTTACATCACGATTTAAATCATATGATTTTTTTTAAATACATTCTTGACTTTAACAAGAATTGACGATTAAAAGTGTGAAAAAATTCTCCTTTATTTTTCATTTTTAGTTTTTGAAAAATTGAAATAAAATTGCAATTCTTATTCATAATTATTATTATCTTTACTATAGTTATTGACCTCAATTGTATGCAACTTTTGATTGCAATTCTTATTTATTATTATTACCATCAAACATCATCAAACCTTAACATCAAACCTGCAATGCTTGCACCTTCAAGGTAAGTAGATATTAGATTAAGAAACAACAATCAACTGTTAATGTATTTGATAGTAGACGATTACGATTATTCTACTAGATATCAATGAGGCTTTTGATTCAGCTTCGATCTAAGGTCTTATGTATAAACTAAATGCACTTGAAACTCCCCGTACCGTATTTCCCTGATTAATTCCCTCCTTAAAAATTGATCAGCAAAAATCTGAATCCGAAACACATTCTCCCAGCCAATATACAGGCTGCTAGACCAATGAAAATTGAGGAAATGTCTGATTGGAAGTTATTGGACCCTTGATGTGCTACGTTCTAAAAGTATTTTCGAGTGTACAGAGTGTACCATAAATCCGGGACACAACATTTGATCTCATTTTTAAATAGGACCCCCTGTACATTCTTTCCTTTTTGGAATCTGCTTCATATGGGCTTCATAAATCAGTTTTATTTTTAGAGAGCAGATGCAACGTTGCCAAGTTATTCACATTTTAATCAAATTTAATGAAAAATCATGGACCTGAAAAAAAAAATCAACAAAACCTTATTATAAGAGATCAATGAAAGAATCTGCATACCCATTTTGACTTGATTCTTAAGTTTGTGCGATCAATCCAAGAAACCTTCATTTTAATGGTTTTTCCGCATCTTAAATATTATAGATATCGTTTTTTTTTAGAAAATCGCGACTATCAGTTTTTTAAATTGTATCCAAACAGCTCGCAATTAAAAAAAAAACAATTTAATCAGAAGTAGTATACAAAACTTAAAATTTTTGTAACTTAACCGCCTTTGTAACTTTTACGGTTTCCGAGATCCCCATGCTGTTGGTCTTTATCTTGGACACCCTTTATAGGTGTGGTATTCGATCCTTCCCAGCTCAATTGTAAAATTTCAACTTCCCTTCAAATGTCATTGCTTCAGCATATTCTACGAAATAGACGATGATAAAACAAATAATAATATTAATAATAATATTTCATCAATCAAGTGCCATTTCATCGTCAATCCATGAACGTACAAAATTTGAAATGCCATTAATTGCAAGTATATATTATCAGACAAATCAATTCAATTGTGGTTAAATTAATTTCATGAATAAGAATGTGCAGCGTCTGATAATGGTGATAATATCTGCAATGTGTCTCATTCTAAATTTTGTAATGCAAATTGTGTAATCAATCATTAGCTTACAATACTCAGATCATACGATGTACGTGTAGATAATGATTGACTTTTATTGCAGAATAACCTTTACACATAAATAATGATTGAATGTATTGCAGAAGACGACAGACATACGTACGTGGGAAGAGATTCTTATTCGCAAGTGCATGTAACTAACTGCAGTCGTGTACTGCTCTATGAGCTCTATGTTCTATAAACAAATGGAAGAGATTCATTGTAACTAGGTGTTTGCCAATTGTGCACCATTATCTCTGGGAACAGATCTTTAGAATTTATATGTACATACAGGTATGTACAGTAGTGTTTTCATACTGAATATGGCTGCATTGCGACCGATATGTAGGTACATTTAGTTAATAAATATCTTTGTGAAAAAGTTGTTCTGTATTTTATTTTCTTCCATACTTTCACAAGCTCCACATCATCGGTTATGTACAATACTATTCAACGCAGCATTTACAAAATGAGTTTTTAATTTTAGAAATAATAATGGCAATATCATGTAAATGAGTATATTTGCTTGTCGCTATTTTTGTAGCTATGATATGTAATATATAGCCAGTAGATTTTTTTTAATAGTTCTTGCGATATTATTCTCTGAAGGCAACCTTCATAAAATATATTGATTTGCACTGTGACAAGAAAAGAACATCTACATTTCAAATAAAAACAGAGACAACCAACGTTGATCATTGGGATCTATCAAATCCCAAATTATTCATAATAATTACCAGAAACACTTGAATGTTCATATTCGTATCTATTTATAATTCAGCAAGTAATACATATCCACTTTGAAAATCGTTTAGTGGAATTGACGTGATTGTTGTGTGTACATACATCTGTTGAACGTCGTAAACCTCATAAACTTATTTTATCAGACCAAAATTGCTTATTGCTTCGTTCTAAAAACGATAATCAAATTTGATGCTCACACGGTATTTGCTTTGCCAGGGAAAGAAAATACATTGCACCCTGTGACCCCTATAAACATATTCACCGATTGTAAAAAATATTGAGTTGTTTTCCGGTTCAGGTTAGAACAATGGGGAAAATTTCAGTACTTTATGTTAAAAACTTTATTCTAGGTGGCACTGAACAATGACCGAGATAAAATAATACAAAGAAAATTGTTTTATTTTACTACAATTTTCGATGACATATAAAATTACTTTATTTCATTTTCTTCCTAATTGTAGATTACGAAGACACTAAAATAGTTGAATAAAGTTTTAAATTAAAATCAGTTTGTTAAATAAAAAATGAAGTATTTGGAACAAAGCACATTTAACTTATAAAGGTATTTGTAGCCCTTTTATGATTCGGTATACATTTCCAATTTCTACTGTTATATACATAATATGTACATGGAAATGTATCGGAATTTATATATTTCATGATTGAAATATTCTTTTATGATTCATTAGTTAACCATTATACTGTGTTTTATTTTTTTTAAATACAAAAATTAAAATTTACATGTTTATTAAAAATATAGGGGGATGCTAGTCACCCAATTTAAATTTTAACACAGAATATTATGTCTTCATGGCTTGGTCTGACCCTCGCATTATGTATCAAATGCATCACGCCTCGCTGCACTATTTGTGATGTAATATTTAAATAAAAATCGGATTTAGGTTATATTAATGCTTCATCTATTCATACAGACATGATTGAATGCATTTCACGTCTTATTTAACTAAATTCAATTGATACGTAATATGACTATGATGACATGATATGCTATGATATGATGACCATTTATTTTATTTAATAGGTATAAATGGAAAGTTCATGACTAACCATTTTGTGCGTAACACAAAAAATACATTTTTTTAATACACCGATTTTGGATGTTGGATGTTTGATTATATGTATTTTATTTCCTACCAGTATATTATTTGACAATAATTGCCCTATTTGAAGGTATCTTACATACAAAATAACTACGGCAAGTATTTATTTATAAGAACCCTAGGGCCATTATAAGAAAATAAACACTATTTGTTGTCATGGATATAACTTTTATTTTAATAACCATAGATGTTATAACCAGTATTCAGTGACATTACTAATATTATATAACTAATAGTCAGTTTGACATGTTAAATTTACAACTAAAATGACATGAAAATTAATTAGATAAGAAAATTGGTAGGACATGAAACGTTAAAGGCACCACGGGCATAATGAGCTAAGCGCCCTCAATCGATGTATGTACACTGTACAGCCATGCTCACATAAATCTAGTACAATAAATTAGGTAATAATAGCAATTTTATATAGCAATGTAAATTTTTTGTACTAGATTTATGTGAGCATGACTGTACTTACATCGCTCAGGTTACCTGAAGCTACAGTGAGAGTTTTGGGAACACACACACATAAAAGTGTATATTACGAACACAAAACTACTACTTTACGCATTGCCAAATTTCTATTTAACTTTTTTCTACAGAAATATAACTGCTTTCTGGAGGATGAAAATGGCTATTTGGGTTTATTTTGAAACTCCCTGTATTTCCACCATCTGAAGAGAGTAAAGTGACAGTTGTCTGTTCTGTTCTTTACCAATGCCATTGCATTGTAGCAATGGCAATAATATTGAAAAATAAATATTTTAGTAGTGGACTTTGATTATTTAATTTTTAATTTTATAAGTATTGTATACCTGCAACCAGAATCGAAGTTATAGTTGTATTAAATAGTGAATGAAGATTAATTATGTTTTTTTAATGAGTATGAATATGTTATGTACTACACATGACATGATAAGTGCAACCAAATATAAGTCCAAGTCCCAGTTTTACAATCCCGGGTTAACTTCAATTGGAGTCCTGTTAACTTTAGGCTATTAGCTTCCATACGATTCTGTCAAGAATTACATCCAATGATTATGAATTTCTAATTAAAGTTAACTAGAAATTGTAATACCGGGTCGAAATCATAAAAGACCTCATACCAAATATAAAAAAATCTGGGGATTAACGTCCACAAAATCACAAAAAGTTGTTTTTGTTATGGTATGAACTCTGATGTAATTCGAAGACTTGGTAATAATTCTTACTATATACAGTAAAATTATAAACAATGTAAATGAAAGAAGCGTTGTTTTAGTAACAATGCTACTTTACAGCCATACCTGGTAAAAATTGCAGCTGCAAACCATGCTAGCAGACAAATCAATGAGGCTCTTGCTTTCGTACATATGTAGCCAGCCTTAAGTGGTTTACAAATTGCGTAGTATCTTTCAAAACTTATAGCCAAAATTGTTAATACTGATGCGTGAGCCACCGTTAGCTCGACGAATGGTACAGCTTTACCTGGAACAAAAGTACAATAATTAATTAAATAATTATTCGTTAATTCAAGGTATCTAGAAATGCTTGTTATTATACAATCATGTCAATTCATCTTTGCCTTATAAATTTGTGTACAGAATAATGTGTTTGAAAACAATTTTCAATGGGTAGGCCATCTTAGTCAACTCACGCAAATCACTCCGAAGTTATGTTCGATAAGGAAAATTGATCCTAACAAAAGTTGTATGGCTATAAGCAGGGGCTGCCAATTTTGGCAGCCGGCTCGCTATTATTTCGAAGCAAAAAAAAAAACGGCAAATGAGTACATTGTCTTCATTTATTTTTGTACAGTATAAAATATATAATATATATAACAACACAAAACATTTATTGCACAAAATAAAACAAAACATTTATTGCACAAAAAAAACTGATAAATTCCAAATTTAACATACTGCGCTATGTATATGCATAATTAATTAATTAATTATTTAATTAATTAATGTAGAGTCCATATGCCTTGTTCATTTGTAGAAACATCATTATTGTGCCCTTTTCTTACCCTTGTTTCTATTGCTTACCTGTGATTCTGCTTCATCCAAGATGTAATAAAAGGAATGTCATCGAAATTTGCTATTGGTTTCCCCTATAAATTTATTGTCACTAGATTGGATATATGTTCCACAGTAAGGCTGGTTTTTAATTTTGATGCAATTCAATTCATAACGCTAAAACCTCAGCTTCTGAACTGCTAATAGAAATTGTGCTTGCTATTTTTTTAGCCCTTAAAATTGAATTAGGTAACTGAACATTTTTCAGTTGTATGTTTGCGTCTACAAAGTCACGAAAATCATTAACATCTACTTGAAACTTTAAAATTTCACATAATTCTCTAACCATTTCTTCACCTTCTAGCCATGGTGATATAATTTCATTTAATAACCAGGTAGAAGGATCTAAAATCTCGAAGAGCTGCACAAATTTTTCATAGTTATCAGTGTCATTGTTCTCATTCTTATCCTCATCCATATTTATATGACTAGCCAATAAAAGTCTTGCTTTCATATTCTTTGCCACACTATCTAATATTTGCTCTCTGGGAAGAGCTACAAATTTATTATTGTAATCAAATGGTATGCATTTGAACTCATTTGATGACATTAAATTTTGAATTTTTTTTTTTTCGTATACACCAACATTATCATTCTTGTGTAGTTCTATAGCTCTTACTAAACGCTTAATTAATTGATCAGCTTTAGATATGGTAATTTTTCTTGATTGTAGCGCATTGGATACTATTGACAATTCTTCTAAGATATCTATCATTAAAGCTAAATCTTCAATAAAATGTGTATTAGCTAATCTTTTGGCCATTCCTGAATTTGATTTGGACTGGACAAAATGTTTATACAACGCTGGGTATGCTCGCCACACAGCAGTAGCTGCTCGTAAGCTACAGGATGCCCAACGAGGTCCAAAATCGCGACCAATTTTTATTATTTCTATGTTCAAATCGCTAGAAATAGTGTCGAATTCGGCTTGGTTTTTATTTGACTGATGATATATCGCATATATTTTGTCTAAAAATATTTTAAAATGATTTACTTGTTTAACATTTCACATTTCAGTTAATTTTGTGGCTACTCCAGATTTTCTTCCTAACATTGTCGATGCACTATCTGAACAGAATCCTGTGAGATTTCTTTGTAAATAATTTTTATCAAATCCATAGTCAGTAAGACAGTCTATTAACGCCATAGAAATATTGTCGGCGGTTGTTGACGTCAATTTTTTTACATCTACGAAAATCATGAGAGGTTCAACTGCAGACTGTACTTTACACTGTAAAAATATTACCAAAGTATAGTGTTTTCATTTGAAATTGAAAATGTACCTGCAATGAGGGTTTATTACGGTCAAGGGTTCACCATTGTATGGCGTGCTGCGAAGAGGCTCTGGACTCTGTTCTCTTCCCATTACCCGTCATAAAATTCCGTTCGCACAATGGACCGCAATAAACACCCTTCGTAGGTAGATTTTCAAGTTCAAGTAAAAACACTATACTGTTTTTAGCAAGTGTAGAAGCTTCGTCAATTATGATACAAATTTGTGAAATTTGATTGATAATGTTTTTAAAAACAGTTTTTTTACTTGTGCTGCGATCTGAATCGCAATATGTTTGACAATTCTAGTGGCAGTCCGTCTGGAATGTAAACAATTTCCAATATTAACACCATTTTTTTCTTGAAATTCCAAAGCTGGTTCTACATCAGACAATGGTCTGTTTCGTTTAACAAGACTATAAACTGTGTTAAATTTTTTTATAGCATTGTTAATTGCTTCAAAATTAAATATTTTAACTACATTTGGTAAAACTTGCTTGTAAGATTGAATAATAGTTTCTTGAATTTTTAAATGTGAGCATGAAGTGGAATGTTCTTTATTTTTTTTGCGTAGAGAAGCTTGCCTTGTGTCTTTTTTAATTCCATTAGGAATTATTGAACATGAAATCCACTCATTTGATACGTAAATATGTTTTTTGTTTTCTATTCCTACAGTTTTCATTTTTGAACAGTCTTTGAAACCTAATTTGCCATCTTTTACCACTAACCATTTATATTGTTCTGTGAACAAACTCACTTGATTTTCTGTTCAACAATCTGGTAGTTGACAATTGCGTACTGTGCATGATTCCAATGATGTTGTAGAAGATGCCGATGAACATGAAGCTGATGTTTCATTGGAAGTTGATTGTATAGGTTCAAAATCTGCAGAATTTATTGTTTTCTCTAGTATTTAGACTGAAGTTATAGTAGTATAATTTTCGGATCAGTATGTCATGGGAGACACAGTCAAACGCCTTGCTTAGGTCAAGGAAGGATGCCATTGCAAAGGATTTACTCTCAAAACACTCAAGAATTTCCCCAATAAACGATGAGACAGCATCTACTGTGGATTTATTTTTTCTAAAGCCAAATTGGCTGTCTGACAGGTAATCATTTATTTCCAGAAAATCAATCATTTGGGTGGCTATAATCTTATCAAGTATCTTTGAGAAGACTGGTAGAATTGATATGGGTCTTTGGTTATTCATGTCTGTTCTGGAGCCTTTGTTTTTATAGATTGGTATTACCTTTGCCTTTTTCAAACATTCTGGAAAGCAATGAGTTGTGAGACATCTATTAATTAAGTTAGTTAATGGTGCAATTAGTTTATCAGTGGCGAATTTAATTACATGTGTGCTTAAACCATAGATATCCTTACAGTGGCCATTCCTGAGTGTTCCATATACTTCGCGCACCTTCGCTTGGGATACTGGTTTGAAGTGAAAATAGTTAGTGCTGGGGATATTTACATTATGTAGGTAAGTAATAAGGTCGTATGTGGCTTGAGGAAGTTCGTTATTTATGTTGGTTTCTATTTTTGAAAAATAGTCATTCAGGGCGGAAGGATCGATATTTTCAGAAAACTGACTCTGGTTGATTTTTCTATAGGAGTTTATGATATTCCATGAAGTCTTAACAATATTATTTGAGTTGTTTATTCGTTTGTCCTTAAAATTTTGTTTTGTCAGTTTTATATTGGTTCTATATCGTGCTCTAAGTTTTTTATATTTTAAATTTATACAGGGTGAGTCAATAGGACGGGCAGGCTCGATTTTTAAATGGCACCCCCTGTATAAATTTACATATTTGAATTTGCCCTCTTTTGGGCTTTATAAATCCGCTTAGTTTTTGCAATTCGCTTTAACCGTTCAGAAGTTGTTTATGTTTTTCTAAAATTTAATGCATTTACAGGCACTTATTAAAAAAATCGCTAAGCACTTGTTTTTTAGGCTATGGGGTTGGGACTTTTTCAGATCCTAAATAACTGCATGGAGTTTATTCTGGCGGCAAGATCGTCGATTTGCATTGTGGCATCACCTTGCTGTGGTACATTAATTTTGGTAAACTTTAAAGTGCCATAACTTGATTTTTTTTAAATAGCACACCCTATATTTCATTACTTAGTCGCATTCAGCATCTCATTTTAGATCTGTTTCGCTCCTTATATTTTTTCTTAAAAGTTCATAGTTTGAGAAATCTCAAATTATATATATGAGATATCTATCTCAATGGATATTTTTTTAATTTTTGTAGGAGGTAGCCATAGCCGTTGCTAGTCCATTTGATTATTACCATGGTGGAAAGAAATTTCCTTCTTAGGTTCAAGGGGGGTTCCTCCACCTCAATAGAGAGAGCCTATATTGCAGATTACCCTATCAATCCGACACAGTTGCGCAAAACTTTGTTCTGGAGCATCTGTAGCATTTTCAGTTGGCTGGAGTTCGATGTTCCGTAAATGGCGCAACCGTAGTCGAAATGTGACTGTATACAGGCCGCAAATAAACGTTTGCACACCTTAAAATCGGTACCCCATCCGATTTTTGAAATACTTCTTAAAACATTTAAAAACCTTTCGCTCTTGGCAGTTACTTGGAGATTGGGTTTGTTCCATCCTAGTTTGTGATCAATGATAAAGCCCAAATATTTCTGTTCCTGTTGAATCGGAAGTTCGACGATTCCCAACTTAATTTTGTCAGTGGGGCAATTTCGATGTTGGGGGGAAAAGGAACAGAACTTTTGTCCTTTGAGAACTTGAAGCCATTGTTTATTACCCATTCCATTGCGCGACACAAACTCACAGTAAGGTTGTTCGTTACTCTAGCGATTTACCTGATGTGCACACAGTTAAGTCATCGGCATACTGAATAGCGCGCATGGATTGTTTAAAAATGTTATGGAAGTGGGTAGTATACAAATTGAAGAGTATCAGGCTTAAAATTGAACCTTGTGGAATACCGGTCTAAACGACCCTAGGTCCTACCGGCTTTCAGTCACGAGTTCGTATGTAGATCTCTGATGATGTTGGTAATGGGTTTAGCTACTTTCCGGGGGAGCTTCAGTGACACTATTTTTGCTTCTAGCAGTTCTAAGTTCACGTTGTTATATGCACTTTAATGTCTAGGAATATACACTAGGGTGGGCCTTATTTCTCGACCTTGAATTTTTTTTCGGGGCACCCCGTAAAATCATTCCATCTGGTGAATAATTAGTTTGTGCAAAGTTTGAGTCCAATTGGATAATGATAAAACGTGCCATTTTATGATTTTATTTTCAAATTTTGAGCTACAGTATGTCCCCGGATTCAGTTTACAAGAGGAAAAACTTTTTTTTCTTTTATTTTACGCCAAAACTGCAAAGGAATAAGATTTTTTGCTTGTCCTGAAACCAGCAAACCTCTAATTAAAACTTAAATATTCTGACTCAGCGGAAAGAAAAGTTCACCTTTCTTTTGATTTCGGACTTTTTCTGCTTTTTAAATCCCATCACAGTGTCCGTTTTATTTTTTTACGATATCACTTTGACAAATGAGTTTACGCAAGTTAAATAACAAAAATGTTTGTGAAAAACATAATTTTAATAAACAGCAACTCAAAAAAACAGGTTTAAGATAAAAAAGTTATTTTTAACAAGAACAATCATTATTCAATTAACCCCCCACCCAATTATGCGCACAATTCTACTCTAAAACGAAGCTCATCGAAACTTCTTTGAGTTTCTTCGATGGACAATGATGCCACGGCGTCTCTTATTCGATTTTTTAATTCTTCGGCATTATTAGGTAGGTTATCCATATACACAATTTGTTTTAGAGGTTCCCACAAATAAAAATCCAAAATTGTTAAATCGGGACTTCTGGCAGGCCACAATACTGTACTAATTCATCCAATCCACAGATCTCCAAATTTAACATTTAACCAGTTAGTAAGAATGCGAGAATAATGTGCAGGATAACCATCCTGCTGAAACAACATTGTACGTCTGTAATTAATTTCTAAAATATGAAGCCCATCGCTAAGAAAATTTTCTAACATATCTAAATATGTGTGCTGATTAAAGTTGTTATAAAAAAAGTATGACCTATTATCTCGTGATAACCATCGGTACACCACACTGTTAATTGAATAATGATTGTTCTTGTTAAATATGACTTTTTTATAAAGCTGTTTGTTTGAGTTGCTGTTTATTAAAATTATGTTTTTCACAGACAGTTTTGTTATTTAACTTGAGTAAACTCATTTGTCAAAGTGACATCGTCAAAAAAATAAAACGGCTAATGTGTGGCATTTAAAAAGCAGAGAAAGTCCGAAATCAAAAGAAAAATGAACTTTTCTTTCCACTGAGTCACAATAATTAAGTTTTAATTAGAGATTTGCTGGTTTCAGGACAAGCAAAAAAACCTATTCCTTGTAGTTTTGGCGTAAAATTAAAAAAAAAGTTTTTCCTCTTGTAAACTCAATCCGGGGACATACTGTTTATATATATATATATATATATATATATATAAATAACGATCTTTATTAAGGCTATCGACCCCAGAAGGAGTCTTTCCGCCCTAAAAAAAATATGTATTTATACTAGAAATGCGATTTTATACTTAATAAATTAATAATTAAATATTAATAATATAAATAAAATTAATAATACACAAATATATTGTTCTGATAATAAAATACTTTATTAATGTAAAATAATATAATATAATAAACTAATGATAACATTAATATTGTCTATTTAATAGTGTTTTTTTTCTACTATCAGGAAATCAACGGCGATAGTCGCTTAGAACTAGCAAAACAGATTGTCTTTGCTCTTCATTATTTGTTAAAATCTTATTATAATCCTCAACAAGTTTTATTCCTCTTTCTGCCGTATCATTTACTACTCGTAGCTTCGCCACAGCTGCCATTGTGCCATTGCTTCATTATAATAATAGTTTTCACTCCATGTTAATGGATCTTGTTGGAGAAAATCATCTTCTGGATCCAAACGTTTGAAACTGAAAATCGCACCCCGAAACTAAGTACCATTACATGGGTAATTTATTTCGCTTTATTACCAAGCCAGATTTTTCAAGGTATGATTGATTTAAATTTATGTTAAATATAATGTTTAAACTCTTGTAAAATAACAGTGAAATAATAAAATCATTTGAAATAAATGGTACTATTTGAAAAAAAAGTCTTCTACTGCAACCAAGAAATTCATGAAAATGTCGAAATTAAATAGCAAAGCGGCACGTTTTCCTTCAATTTTGTTGCTTTCAAACTTGGCACACGATATTTTCTCAAAAAATGGAACTATAATACAGGGTGCCGCAGGGTGCCGCTAATACAGGGCGTCCTAAATAGAGTGGGATTGCATGGGTATCTTTCTTATTCTTAAAGCTAGAGATATGGTTAAGTGGGTAACATTGTGCAGATTTATATGCTGGTTCAGATTATGATGAAACATTTTCAAAAGTCGGAGCACTTTAGAAGTTATTCTAAAAAAACTAAACATCGCGATTTTCTAAATACTCCGATATATTCATAATTATTAAAGAGGCAGAAAAAGTTTAAAATGAAAGTTACTTGGTTCGATCGCACAAACTTGAGAATCAAGTCAAAACAAAATTCAAGACGGCGATTTTCGAGATATTAATACCAACTTTCTTATTTTAAATGGCCGCCATATTTGATTTTTATACGTCTAAATAGACTTTCTTTTCCTCTTTTCAACGATGTATAACAACCTGTCAAAAATGAAATTAATGTCAAAATGAAAAATATGTTAAATATTAATTATTCCAATTTTTATTTTTATTTTTTAATTATTTTTAAAACAAATTTAAAAAATCGTAATACAACTAAGTAATAAAATAACAATAAATTATAAAAAGTGCTCAAAATTCTGACAGTTATTGCCAAAAACAATTGTCAACGTTAAATGCTCGCTAATCCGAAGATTTAAACTCGGCAAATGGAAAATCAAGTTAACGTATCTAAATCTAGAGTATCAAAAATTTTAAAAAAGCACAAGTTTTACCTTTTTAAATTGCATATTTCTCATACTTTACAAGCAATTGATAACATCCGTAGATTAATATTTTGAAGAAGGTTAATCAACACAATTACGTAAAATGGTACTTTTATTTTGTAGGGTACTTTAAAAAACAAAATTTATGAAAGTAACTTCCATTATAATAATGTAGATGAACTTCGTGAAGCGATGAGAGAGGCAATAAAAGACGTTATTCGCAATACATTGCGATGAGTAACTGCCAATATTCTAAAACACTGTCAATTGTGTTCTTATTTTTGGCAATAACGGTCAGCATTTTGAGCATTTTTCTATAATTTATTGTTATTTTACTACTTAATTGTATTACGTTTTTTCATTTGTTTTAAAAATAATTTATAGAATAAAAATAAAAATTGAAACAATTGATAGAGCCTTTTTTTTAAATTTTGACATAAGTTGTTATACATCGTTGAAAAGAGAAAAAAAGTCGATTTAGTCGTGTAAAAATGAAATATGGCGGCCATTTAAAATAAGAAAGTTGCTATTTATATCTCGCAAACCGCCATATTGACTTTTGTTTTGACTTGATTATTAAGTTTGTGCGATCGAACCAAGTAACTTTTATTTTAAACTTATTTCCGCATCTTTAATAATTATGGAAATATCGTAGTTTTCAGAAAATTGCAATTTTTAGTTTTAGAATAATTTCAAAACTGCTTGGACTTTTGAAACTCCGAGAAAGAGTTTGAAAATTTTGAAAATGTTTCAACATGATCTGAACCAGTATACAAAACTGCATGACATTGCCCATTTAACCAGATCTCTAACTTTATGAATAAGAATAATACCCATGCAATCCTACTCTATTTAGGACACCCTGTATACACCCTAAGTAGGCGTTTTTTGAGAACCACAATTGTACATCTGTCACCAATTCTGCCACCGCCTCTATTGTCCCCTTAGATTTTCTGTACCCATATTGTTGGTACGGGAGAATGTTATTTTCGGCCCAAAACTCAATTCTGTGTTTGATCATGAATTCGTATATGTTGGTTAGGCAGGGGAGCAATGATATAGGCCTGTATTTCGTTTTCTATCTTGGGTCATGTTTCGATTTCGGGATGGGGCCACCACAATTTACTTTAAGTTGTCGCTGATTTGATGTTTTAACGATTTCACAGTATTGTAATGTAACTAGATACATGTATCTATATACAGTTGCTACATACATTTCAAGTATACATATACATATCTAGATAAATTGTTGCTTGAGTACCTAAAGTTGTATCTAGATACATTTTTTCTGAAGTATCTGCATTGTATCTAGATACAAAAAAAATCTATCTGCTACACGTTATTAACACTGCATTTCACGTTAATTACATACAATTAGCAATTGATTCATTATTAAGAGGATTATTTTTTTACAATTGTTACCTTGGGACTTCGATTAATTTTTCTCGTATTTAATTTAAGTTTGAGTCAGTAATTTGCTATTTCTTCTGTATTTTTCTTGTATCTATTACGTATCGTAGCCCGTCGAAAGCTGATAATGACACATGCTTTTTTGAATAAACCATCGCGTTTTTAATGCTGGTTCGTGTGCTTAAACTACATGAAATAGAATGAAATGAAATTAGAAACGTATGTCGAATTCATGCAATATGGATCGATGAGTCATTGTCAGGACGGGCGAGTATACCAGTAACTATAAGCAGACGATAAAAAATAAATTTAGTTTTGCACATTTTATTAAGTACTTATGAGCATTTTCTTTTGCATGTAAAATACTTATGTAAAAAGAAAACAATTTTTTGTTTGATTTTCCATGTATCTGAAATATATATAGAAGTATCCAGATACTTTTCAAATGTATCTGTATCTGTAGCCAGATACATTTTAAAATTTGTATCTAGATATGTATCTAGATACATAATAGATACATAAAATGTAATTTTTTTCTAACGTATCTGCATCTTTATCTAGATACAAAAAGCCGACGATATCAGAGTTATTTATGTGTATGTTTGATGCCCTGATTCCAAAAATCACATTAGTTTTGCTGTATCAGCTATATACAGGGTGTCCAATATAAGGACGAACAGCTGGCGATCTCGGAAACCGTAAAAGTTAAAAAAGCGGCTAAATTATAAAAAAAGTTGCACAATTTAGTGGGTCAGTAATATTCTGCTGAGAAAACTAGAAAGTTCCGCTTACTTCGGGAGATATTCGATAAAATCCGGAATTTTGTGATTTCGTTTTTATGTTTTTCTGAAGTTATTTGAAAGGGTATAAGAAAAAAGGGCACTTTCTCGTTGCTACTTTTTTAGCTCTACAAGACAGCGTTTATAAATTTTTAGAACAACGTTTCGTTTCGGAGAAACCATTAAACTTTATGTTTTTATATGGTCCGTTAAAAAACTGCACCCTGTATTATTTTCCCTGTATTATTTCCTATTACCAATTCAACGATTTATATCACCATATGATATCTTACGTTTTTATTCAGAAAAAGACTTGTTAATACATTTCGAACATTTTGGTGTAGTAACTGTTTATACAAAATAAAATTACAAAGCGATAAAATACAGGGTGAGTCAATAGGACGGGCAGGCTCGATTACACCTACACCATTAAGGATATCGAAATGAACCAAAATACACTGCAAGCGGGAGGCAAAATAATTTTACAAACTGCACTCCTCTTTGCAGTGTATTTTGGTTCATTTCGATATCATTAACGGTGTAGGTGTAATCGAGCCTGCCCGTCCTATTGACTCACCCTGTATGTGAACTTTATCGAAATCACGAAAAAAACAAATTCGAAACTACCCTCAAGATTTTTGTTGCTGTCAGTGTTGGAGCTGAATACGGTGCAAACCATTTTATATTTTGCCATTGTTGATGTTATACCATAACGACAAGATTGATAACCGTACGATAAACGGTAGAAGCCGACGAATTTGATACGAATCCCGCACAGTCGCGCAAGATTGCACGGTCAACGCTAGTACGTAAATGCGCCACCGTGGCGCTGCCGTCTTAATGTAAATCGCCTATAGTTACCAAGTAGACTCAAAAATTTTCATTTGTCTTTGTAAATGTCACGGAAGTTTTCTGAATACAATATACTGCTGTTTAACATTGGGCAACTGCAATGAGGTCAATGATTGTTCAATTTATATAGGCCATTTGAAATGTTTTTGAAGTTTCTAAAAAAAATATAATAAAAAAGATCTAAAAACTCTTTTTTTTTAATTAAAGTTAATTAAAGTAAATTTAACGATTTCCCTGTAAACGTTACATAACAAGGGTCAGTATTACTATCACAACCAACTTGTATCTATAGTTGATGATATCCAATGAAATGAAGCCCCAATTAAAGGCAATCGCGGATTGTAAGATACAATGTCTTATTCCTAGTTAGTGTTTGTCGTCGTTTTTTTCCCGTAGATAAAACTGTATTAAAATTGGTTTCCAATGTAATTAAAATTTCCTGGAGAATTGTACAACTCAAGATCAGCATTATAAAACATCATCAACTATCACTTTCGTAATTGAATTATACCAGATGCTTCAAATATAAATAAAGTAACACTAAGTACGCCATATGCCATACATCAAGCCATCAAGCCACTGATTTATTTTAAGTTGAAATGAGTTTGCTCTTTCTTAACCCTACGGAGAACAGAAGGAGCCCGTTTGACTCGTAAGTTTTTATTTGTATTACTTCAGGAAGTGGAAAAGCATGTTAGTGATTGTTCTGTGTCATCGTCTCCCGAATGCCCTATCGGACTCACTTTACTTGTATCTTAACCACCCTTAGTAATAATCTTGCATGGAAATGTAATACAAAAGAAGAGTTATACCTCCATCAAATAATAATCAAATCAGTAGACATAAGAGAGACAACGCAAAATTAAAATATTCTAATAATTAAAACTTGTGTATTTTTCAATGTATTTTTGACAAATTATTTAAACGAAAATATTATTAACAATTTATGACATTGTAGTAGAAAGTTAAGACTGCTACTATTATTAAATATTTGAATATATAATATAAAATTTCGATTTTCTTCCCTAATTATTTTAATTGTTATGCCAAGTTCAATTATCACAGCAATGGACAACTTCGATATTTTGTTTTGAAATCTTTTAAAATGAAAAATAATTCAATTTCATGGGAAAAAATAATTTTTTGGACCGTTTTGTCAGACACTATAATGTCGACGATTTTGTAATATGTATTATGGAAATATGATGACAAAAATTAAATAGGGATGCATTTTGATAGAATATTCTCATTTGAATTTGAATTATGCATTACAATATTGGGATTTCCATGTAAAAAAATCGTGGATATTATAGCTTCCAAAAGAATAGCATAATAACAAAAAAGTAAGACAATTTAGTTGGCGATTTCGTATTAGATTATTCGTTAAAGAACCCGATAGGGTTGAAGCAGTAGAGACATAGGTAAAATTTACAATGTATTATTATAATTACATGACTTTCGAGTATTCCCCAGATATTGAAAATCTGTTGTTATATTGACGAATGCTAGTTTTGCCCCAATTAAAATTTATATTTATGCTAAACGTTGGCATTGTCATGTACATATGTAATAAGTATGTATCATTAAACAGGTGATGCATGTATATTGTTTTCGAGCATCATATGAAATTCCCATGCCAAATAAATTATACGTAAGCGCCAAATTAGTTAAGGTCACATGAGCATTTATTACTTTTTCGTTTGATTTATTTGTTCATACATCATCGCCGGATTATAATTAGATCCATAAAACCGTGGATGTCGGTTGCTTAAACTGTGTCACGTTAAATATTACGATCTCCATCGCTGTGAACAATTTGAAGCTTTTTTTAGAGATCACATTTTTTTTGTTTAATAATAGAACTGGATCCGTTTATTGTTCGCATGAATCAGCCGCGCGGCTGGGACAACCCCGCAGGCGGGAGTTTCGACACGTTCTCTTACTCGTTAAACAATTTTATGTAATTGTTATTGTCACTTTTGCGGCGAGAGTTAACTTTGTTTCCTCTATTGAGTAATTTGTTTAAATGTATTGTCAGACTGATTGCTATCATTAATTTGGCTTGGGCGTGGTATCAGCATTTTATCTTCGCAAGTCTCTTATAGCAGATTAGAGGATGTGCTTTCAATTAAAATACAGATTTATTTTAACCGCGATAAGATCAAATTCCATTATACAATGTAATTCTTCTTTAGCTGTAATAAAATCTAACGTTATTTACGTAGAGAATAGTACTTTTAAGTTTAAGTCTCTAACAACGTATACTGGATTGGATTATTCAGCCACGTATATTTCTGTCGCTGCTATTTTACATTTTTAGTTTCAAAAACATTCCATTCATATAATTTATTTTCATGTGGGTGTATTTCTCTCGGAAATAAAGAAAACTTTCTCCTATTACCCAAGATAATACTTTTTCGGAATTGCTTGACAAGATATATCGTTGACCTATCAACTTGATATGGCATATTAATAATATTATGCTAATAACCATGTTTTAATTAGTCATATTATAAATTTATTAGCATACGATAAAAATTCTAATTTGGCGAATTTGATCAATGAATTCGAAGCTGGATATCAATAAAAGATCACGTAAAACTTTTTTAAATTAAATTATTGTAAATATTGTTTATTAATAAATTCGAAGTACTTTAAAAGAACACGGGATTACTAGTCTCAATATAATTTATAACAAACGGCACTTTATTATACAAGAATTTGAATCGCTCTAATATTTTCGAATCTCTGAGCTTTGAGATTGTGATACATATTTATGGGCGTATTTAATTTCAAGTCTTGCGGTTAATATATTTTGGGGATTTATGGACCAATATTTTCTGACGACTAATAAACTGAAATTGCCGTTTTTACGACGAAGCATAGAAAGTACTACAGTACAACCACACAAAGGTCTACTTTCAATTATGTGCATTTTATTCAAAGCGAGGGAGTAAATAGAAGCGATAAGTTATAAGCAAGTCAAGTCAGGTTCATACATTGCGCTCAGGACTGTCATCATATTTCAAAGTTCTTTAGAGAATTTATAATTAATATAAAAATTCATTAATTATTGAATTAATGAGGCACATGCGTGGTTGACTCCATGTTACGCGATGTTATAACAAATATTAATATAATATTGGCAAGTTTTATTAAATTTAAATCCCATAATGAATTATTATAAGCGCTAATACCACAATAAAAGTAGTTAAATTAGTTATAAAATATTATGTAATAAAATAAAATAATACAAAATATTTGAATTTTGTATCGATCTTTAAAGGAGGACTGAAGTTAGAGGTTCAATGAATTAATTTTTCGTGATTTAATGAAAAAAATAATTTTAATAACTAAAATGATAATATTTAAATCTGTTTAGATCCATTCTGATTAAGTAGGTTTGAAGAAGTAGTTAGCACTATCAGGTAATGCAGAACTCGTCTTTAATTTATATGGACTAGTTTCGACCCGGGGGTTATCATCAGCAGAGTCCAAATCTTTTATTAAAGGAAAAATTTCATACATAAATTGTGTAACGTTGTAATAAAATAGTTAAACTTACAGTCATAAATGAGTGGCGACAAATCAAGTTATGCTTTCGGATGACATCTTAAAGGTACTGTTGATGGATAGATAGAAAAAAATCCATGATGTCGTAGTTTGGTTAAATTTAAAAATTAATTATATTATTAAATGTAGTTAAAAATTGACATAATAGTTAAATTTGAAAGTTTGAATTGTATATTTAAATGAAGTTTTGGAAAAAGTGAAAATGAATTGTAATAATTTCATAAGCGAGAAGTGAGTGTGTAGGTGTTGTTTAAAATTTGCGACATAAAGTCTAGTTGTGTTGTCTCGATATCTAGTTGTTTTCACAATAATTATTTCCAAACTTTTTTTGTAATGTTGTAAATGGTTTATTGAACGGTTTATCATTGCATACAATTAGTCGCATATTCAATTATTGGAGAACGAAAAGTCAGTACCGTTTAGATAAAATTATAGCTTTAGAAGTTATGTTTTTAATTTGTGTGTGATATTTATGAAAGGGACACAACAAACGGTTATGAAAGGGACGGTTTTCTCAAATACGGATTTGGACTTGATAAATGATAAAAACTTTGAGACTCTGAGTGAATTTCGTACTGAATCTGTTACACATACAATATATGTGGAAGTGTTAATTTTATCGAATTATCTTTAAGAAAATAAATATTGGACTGGTTTATAATTAGTTTTAAAAATGTGATTTTAAAGTATAGATACTTAATAGTACACATACTTATCGTCTAACGTGTACGTTGACTTGTGATTTAGTATGTGTAATGTAAAATACCTGTATATACAAGATGATTTTCCTTTTTATTACGCACTGTCCCCTTCATAAATTATTGTGTCTAGTGTGTCTTTCAATACGATTTAGTGATGAAAGGGACAAAATACACCTTTTTTTAAAATGAATATATACAACTAATAATTATAAAAGGTTCATTATTATATTTTCTTTCTGTAGTGAACTAATTGAAGTTTTCAATTCTATTCGTAACTGTTCAAATTATTTAGTCATTTATTTACTAGACTCTTTAAAACAAAAGTGTCCCTTTCATGCCACCTCTCCCCTAATAGTTTTTTTTAAATATTTTGGTATCAGTGACACCAGAAAATTATTGCGCTTTTAACGATACATATTAAATATTAAATAATTTTCATCATTTTTGTTTGAAATATATTGATTTAAGACGAGTCGCTCCGGACCATGGCCTTTTAATCCCCCAAGGAAGTTAGGAGAGATTTTGTCGATTTCTCCCGGAATATTTACGCTGGAGCAGAAACCGGCAACCAATTGAAAGTTAAATTTCAATATAGGCATTAACACACTTTAAAATATTCTGTGTATTATCTCATGTGATATAAAAATAACATGAGATTAACAAAATCGTCATGTTTGACGGGCATGGGGAGGTGGGGGGTGACTTAGCACTTAGGGGAGAAAATGTGGATCTTTCTTTTTGGCACCCCGCAAAAGGCGTTTTCTGAAATTTTAAAAAATCTGAAAAATTTGATTCTAACCTAAAAATCGAACGCGTCATTGGAATCAAAATTTTCGATCCGATTCAAGTCCTACTTGAAGACGCTGATTTTTTTCCATTTTATCAACAAAACCATGTCACCATGGTTCGAGGAGGTGGGGGAGGGGGTTCAAATTCAAATGGGACACGGATCCCTCGGAGATGGTCCTTGGATATTTTTTGCATGAAAATTGGTACAAATGTTTTTGAGAAACATGAATTAAAAAAATTTCATTTGCAATTAAATTTTCTCACATTGGGATGATCATATTGTCGGTATTTTTTTTTTAAGTTGAACATATCTTAGAATATTCTATATTTTAATAATATTGATCAGATCCATCTGTAAACGGCACATAACACTATGGAAATTTGAAATATAAGTATATACATAATATAAGCAATATGGGTACAATAATATACAATCTTTAATTTATCTTAGGTACTACACAGACAGTAAATTATACAAAACACATTAACTGCAATCTATAAAACGTAACGCATGTCTCAAAAGTTTTCGGAAAAAGCTAAAAAACGTTACTTTTATATACAGGGTGTCCCAAAAGTAACTAATAAATTCATCATATTCGTAATAGGAAATATTGGATTTTTTTTTTCGAACAGGTGGATTTCTAATTATGAATGAAAATACACATTTTAGCACAAATCTAAAATTTTTACTCTTATTTTGTAGCTGTGATGTGATTGTAATTTGTTTTAAATTGAAACCCTGCTATTTTAAATTTGAATTCAATAGATTTTATTTTTCTGGATACTCTTGTTAATAAATTTTGCCACCATACATAAGAAAAGATTAAAAAAGAATAATATACCCTATTCACTACTAAAATCAATACAATTATTCCAATCTCGGTTGGCGCTGAAATAATTGTTCCATTAAACTTGTTCCAAAATATCATTGCAAAGGCTTATCTTAGCGAAAAATAGAAAATTGAGATTCTAATGATGATTAGTTTCGAAGATAATATGCGTAACCAAAAACAAGTTGTTATGTTCTCCGCCAGATTCATCTATAACTTGAATCGTTGTAATTCTTTAGTTTCTTAGCTTATGAAAAACGCAATTATTTGCTAGTTATGTCTCGTTGACTTAACATGAAATATGAAGACATGAAACATTTCTCGTTAGACGCGTCGAAAAGAGATGCGCATGTTTACTAACTTGTTGTGTTTCGCTCAGATTAATCGTTTCTCAGTTGTAATATACAGTCTGGAAATTAAGTAGCGGATAAATTCGGTAACTCCGTTAATGTGTATGAGAGAGAAAAAATCTAAAAGGGAGATGGCGATATAAATTACTGCGCATCTGAAAATATTTTTGTTCAGATTTAAAAACACAAAATTTTAAAAGTTGTGACTTCATCAATGTTTTTTTAATGACAACCTATATTTTTTATTTTTTATTTCGGTAGAGTTTTTTAATCTGTGTTATAGAGTGTTACATAAGAAAAAAAATAAAGAAAAACGGCCATAAAGTTAAAAAAGTAAAGATGAATGAAATTAACAAAAAAAAAATATTAAGGCTTCGACAATTACTGTAAATGTTCAAACTGATGACCTTGCACCATCTAGCAATACCCAAGATGGTAATAAAATGCATTCACCACGTTTTGAAGCATTCGAGGCGTTATTAACCTACACTCATGCCGAATTCTTTTTTTCCTCTAAATTAATAGGTCGGTTTTTGTAAACCATGTTTTTTAAGTGCCCCCAGAGAAAAAAATCTTATGGCGCTAGATCAAGGAACCTAGTCGACTATTCCACTGGACCCATTCTTCCTATCCATTTTCCTGGGAACACTTCATTCATCTTTACTTTTTTAACTTCAAGGCAGTTTTTTTTATTTTCTTCTTATGTAACCTATTCAAAATGTTATATGGTTGAAGGCAGATTAAAAAAACTTCCGAAATAAAAACTAAAAAAAACATTTGTCATTTTGTTGTCATTTAAAAAACATTAATGACGTCACAACTTTTAAAATGTTGTTTTTTTAAATCTGAAAAAATATTTTTATATGCGCTGTAGTTTATATCGCTATCTCATTTTTTTAGATTTTACACTCTCATACATATTAACGAAGTTACCGAATTTATCCTCTACTTAATTTCCACACTGTATGTTGTTGTCAACAACAATTTATTATTTTAAAATTATCGGTCGATTCCGGACGGATAAATCGACCTGTATGAGAAGTGCCCCATTTGAACAGCTGTAATTTATTTGTTTGGAGAGCTATATGTTTGTTTTTTTTTTTATCTGGGGGTAACATCTGGAAATGTCCATGTCGATTTTAAATACGCTTTGATGTTGATAACCGATCGAAAAATAAATTAATAAAAAATTCAGTAAAACATAAATGTAATAGGACTTTCCTAAAAAAAACAAGCAAAATAGAGGGATTTTAAATAAATGAACCAACACACGATAGACAATTTGAAAAACTACATTTTTTAACAGTATTATCTCTAATTTTGGAACGAAAGTCCAAAATTAGGGACATGGCTTATATCATCGTAAATATAAGTTTTTCCAATATTATGCATAATAAATTTATTATACAGCAAGAAGAGTTCTATGAAAAGATAAAACAAAAATTGCATTTCCACTTCCGGTTTACCTGGAAGAACATGCAACTTTTGCAATTTTGAGATTTTCAAATCCGTTTCTTTTTAAATTTTACATACGTTTGGATGCCATTCAATCCCTGAATTGCATCTAAAGTGCTCAAAAAATGTAAATGTTATAGAGACTAAAATTTGTAAAGTGTAAGTGGCCAATGTTCATTTTTGTAAATTTAAGTATTATCAAATATTTCATAAGTATTTAAGTTAAAAAAACTATCTTACTTTACTATCTATACATATGTTTGAATAATCCTAATGTATCTGGGCGATAAATATATTTCTTGTTATCTGTATAACGTACACGTAATGATGAAATGCCAAATCAGGCATTGTGGCCAAAATATCTTAGTTATCGCTGGCTGATCTTCATGAATTAATGTCTTCATTTAATATTCATATTAATCATTAATGTCTTCATATAATTATAATTAGTTTTTCTAGCACCAACAGATTAGTGCGATAGAAAGAACAGATGATATTCTAAGTAATCTTCAATATACCCATAGCTCGAAGCTCTCGATTCTCTTTCTGTCCGTATGCTTTGAGGTCAAAGTTCCTGAGGCATAGGTTAGAGGAAAAATTAAGAAGTTAACTAATCGGATCTTCGTAAATTTGCTTATAGTTCGTTCGTTACATATTCTTATTAATTATATAATTAGCTTTGTTGTTTTTGTTTTTGCCATTATTAGTTTTTGTTATATTTCTTCAGTGCAGCTTCCTTGATTAGAGATAATAGGGACATTAACCCAAGACCCAAGACTTTATGACTTTATTTTTAAATGATTTTTCGCACTACCTCATATCCATCCGCCATTACAGCAATTTTTGATTGTAATTTAAAACCGAAATTTGCCAGTCTTGTCATCCGGTATTAAATATGTACTTACTTTTATTAATTGCGCCTAGTTGCAGCCAATCAGTTGAGAAGCCACAGAACCCTGATATGAAAATCTCAGATATGGGAAATGAAGGGAATTTTTTAAAAGTCAACATAACATTAAAATTTGCGAAAAAATAGTACTCGTGATAATTTATTCGTTATGCAATGAACGTATTTACGAATATTTCCGTAATAAATACAAATTAAAGCTTAGGTGTGACTCTCACAAAGAAAGAAATAATTGACCTTATAATATCTAATTGGGATAAATTACGGCCTCTGAAAGTTATCGCGTATTTTTCATAAAATGCAAGGTATTTTAAATGCTGAACTTTGCTGCTTCGTAATTTCACTTCCACGATAACCACTGTCCATGCAAATATCATTTCGCATACTTCAAACATCATTCTATAATTTTACAGCGATATTTGATTAAATTTCAGAAGTTGGCTTTTTCTGCTATGTCCCTGATTTCCGAGAACCGGAAAATTTATACCGAAAAGTTATTTGGAAAAATCCAATATCTAAATAACTAAATAACCTAAAAATCGAACGCGTCATTGAAACCAGGTCTCACTCGGGGCGCTGATTAGTTTCCATGTTTTTCCAATATGCCATTGCAGCATCTTTATGCATTTTTTGCTCGGTTTGCGAACATGCACGGTTTTCGTAGTTTAGTATGTTGTGAAAAGTGTAAAAAAAAAGTTATTTCGCCATAACTTTCGACGGGTTAGGGAGCTTCGTATAGCAGAGAGGCCTCGCAAAGACACACCCATCGAATTTTTTCAAGATAATTCGGTAACTCGTACGTCGGTTTTCGAAAAAATCGACTTTAAAAATTGAAAATTTTCATTTTCAGTTGTTAGTAATAATTATAATTTTGTTGTTCAAATTATATAAAAGATTTATTATACTATCTTTGGTAATTACTGTTAGATACTCACATATTATAACAAATTTGTAAATACAATTTGTATTTGAGGCCCTTCAAACAAAAAAAATAATAACAAAATACACTTATCTTAAGAAAATACGTCAATAAAATATTGCTTTATATGTTTAAATATGTTTAAAATGAAAATACAAAAAAAAATACAAAAATATTAAAAAATATAAAAAATAACAAAAATTTAAAAATTGACAAAAATGTAATTCTCATCTAATAAAATATATAACAATGAAATAAAATACAAAACACACAAAACACCGTAATAAGTATTTGCTTAATATTAAATATCTGACTAGGTCAAATTTTTAAGTAATTATTTTTTTTTTCTTGCCTTTGTGCGGGCAAATATATCAATTATGACATCAAAATTAATTGCTTGATTTTCTTCAGACTCTATAAATGATACTACCAAATCAATTTATTTCGATTGAAACTATTTCTTAAATACTTTTTTATTCTCTTTAATACAGAGAAGGAGTTTCCGCTTGCATTCGTCATAGGAATTGTTTCTTTTTTGTAATATTGTCTCGATATTAGTAAATGTGGATCCTTCATTAATTGCGGAGTACAAATCAATTGCAACCTTTAATATTTTCTTCTTTGGCATAGGATATAAAATGAATAGCTTCGTCTTTAAAAGTTTCTACGTCAATGTCAGTTATATAAACTTCCCTAATTTAATCTATACATGCATTAAATTCATTGTCCAGAAGAGAATCTATGAAAAATAATTTAAACATCAGACTTCTAACACCACACAAAATGTCAGACACTAATTCATTTAGTAAATACAACTATGCATTTAGCGAATATGTTTTACGGCATACAGAAGTAAATTATGCTAGTGCCAATGTTTTAGTAATCGACGTTATAAATAATGTAAACAACTCGATCCATTGGTGTACATTAAACAGTCATCATTGCTATGACTGAATACTTACTTCGTTGTTTATTACGTACGTTTAATGTAGTGAAAAATATTAATAAATCGCAATACATTTTTGTACGAGGCTTTAATAACAATATTTTGCCACGTAGTCTTGTATGGAAAATATATTGTGTAGATCAATGGAATAATGTTTGTGCCGGCGGCCTATAAAATTGTGTTGTCGGCTTTATGATGATGCATAACAATGTCTAATGTGAAGACGTGTAAAAAGGTTCCGCTTTCAATGTAATCTCTTCTATGCGCTTTACACAAAACAAGAAGCTGATTGAAAATATATAAAACTACTTGGAGTTGTGGTAAAGCATAAAATACGTAACTGCATACATTTCGTTATCTTTGTGCGAATACCTATACATTCCAGAGAACACCTGTGATTAACGACAAGGGATTCGGGTTGAATTTTACGGCATGCATCTTACGTTTATATGTATTTTATAGGAAATCCTCGATTGTTTTATGCGCATATTGATGAATTGATTACAGTAAAGTTCGTTGAATCACAAGATCCTACGAACAATACAAATTACGGTGAACAGTAATTTCAATTACAAAATTATTTAATCGTTTTTGGGTGTTGGTGCTGTAGGATCGAAACCACTTTATCGAATGAATCAGAAGGTGTTTATTAAAGCAGAACAGACACAAGTATGTACATTGAGCAATCAGTAAAGCGAACGGTTGGTATGACTTCTCGCATGTAGCGTCGGAGTTCGGATATGTAGTTCTCGGTGTCGATGTCGCGTTCGGCCGTTGGTTCTGTGAGCATTTCACCTGGTAATCTGATCGTGCTGCCGTACAGCATTTCGGCGGTGGTTGCTCCGATATCGTTTTTCCAAGCGGTGCGGATGCCGAGGAGGACTACTGGTAATGCGTGTGTCCATGCGTCTTGTGGGTGGCACATCAGTGCTGATTTAAGATGCCTGTGGAAACGCTCTACGAGTCCGTTGGTTTGCGGGTGGTAGGCTGTGGTGCGGTGTCTTTGGAAACCGCAGGTCTGCTCTAGTTTCTTGAATAGCTGTGATTCGAATTGTCGGCCTTGGTCAGTTGTGATGCGTAGTGGTGTTCCGAATCTTGTGATCCAAGTTGCGAAAAAATGTTGAGCGACGGTGCCTGCTTCCATATTGTCCATTGGGATGGACAGCTGGAATGTTGTTGCGGCTGGTTTGTTATGTCGCGTTATTTTCGCTCTTTGGCACAGTGTGCATTTCCGTGTCCAGGCCCTGCAGTCAGTGCGGATTCCGGGCCATACGAATTTGCTGGTTATCAACTTCGTTGTGGCTCGAACTCCTGGGTGCGATAGCTGATGCAGGCTGTTGAACGCTTGTTGTTCTGCTCTGTACTACGAACTTATTTTTTTTCGTGGCGTTTTTTTGTTTTGCTTTTTTCGACAGATTTTTTTTCGCTGTGTTTTTTTGTGTGTGTTCTGTCCTGAGATCACGTCGGGGTCACCAGTTTGGGTGTTGGTGCTGTAGGATCGAAACCACTTTATCGAATGAATCAGAAGGTGTTTATTAAAGCAGCACAGACACAAGTATGTACATTGAGCAATCAGTAAAGCGAACGGGCTGTCTGTGCTGACGTGGTGTGCCCTCGTCTCTGGTTGCCCCGGATGGTGAAGCGCCTCGGGTCGTTGAGTTCCACCTTGGATGGGCTGACCCCTGGGTAGGCGATCCTTGGGGGAAACTGGAGCGGCTCGAGGTGGTAGGCCACGTTGTGGTCGCCGTCGTCGAAGATCCTCCGCGGAGTCGACGGAATGGCAGCGGTCGGTGGTGCCTCCGGGCCGTGCGACCTCTTGGGTGGCGTCGGAGGCAAGGGACTCAGGGCCGTCGGATGTGCCAGACGCCTGAAGAACTCCCTGGTTAGGTTCCGGCGCAGCTTCAGGTCGGGTGTGGCCGGTGCACGGGGCGCGTTCATCAACTCGCCTGTGCCGTGATCGGAGTGGTGGCCGCGGCGGATGCGGAGTGGTTGCCGTGGTCAGAGAGCCGGTTCAATGCACGCAGCTATGACCTAGAGCTAGCTGGTTCCAATCACACAGCTGCACTAAAAGCGGGCTGGTTCGATGCACACAGTCGCTTGGTCGGTGGCTTGCCGGTTCGTATCACACAGCGTGGCCGTCAGGGTCCAGGTTCGAATCACGCTGGTCTGATGATCTGTGGTCCGGCGCCCGCGGTCTTATACCCGTCACGACGGGGGGCGCCGTGACGTCTTCGCTCGTGGGTGGGGTGCTTGCTCACCGCAACGCTGTAGAGAGGGTGCTGGGGCGCCGCCTCGGCGGCGGTACCTTTAACTACTGCTGTCCGCGGGTGTTGAGTCGCTACACGTTAATAAGAGATTTTCATTATTGAGGACTTAACGATATGATACCGGGTCTATATTAATATAAAATTACATCATTATACAGGGTGTCATGTAAGTAAGCGTACAACGCTTAACCTATGGTAGGACTGACCACATATGTTGTAAATCTGGCATTAATATATATTTTACATGCTTTCTATAAGAACTGGAGCGGCTTAAAACTAACCAATCACGTCATGGTTCAAAAATATGAGCTGTAATAATTAAAAAAAAAACTTAATCAATGTATTCTCGTAATAATCACTAATGTTTTTTATATATATAGAAAAAGCAGATGTTTTAGGTAAAACAAAGAAAGGTAAATTTTGGTGTCAATAAAATATTGGAAATACCTACTAAGATTGCAGACTTTCTTAAAAAAAAATACCGAAAAAGTTCACAGGATATGCATTTCGAAGAACTTCCGCTACACTTCTAGCTGACAGTGGGAGTAATAGTAATAATAATAATAATAGTCAGTAGCGGAAAATTATATTCAAGATAGCGTATCCAAAAAATGAATTTCTGGCATTCCTTCAATTTCGATTATACAAAGTTAACAATGAGTGTGACAAAAAATATCAATTAGTTTCATTGGTGTCTAGTTCCATAGAGAAAACCAACAAATTTGACTTTCCAATCGAAGAAGTTGAAGAGGCGATACCTGGTTCAGCAGCCAGTTCCTAAACTAAGACTTGGTTGTCCAAACGTGAACAACCAACGTTGTCCATGTTGGCAGCGAATACGTTATTCAGCATTAGTGTTAACAATAATTTTACAAATTTTACTATTAACGTTTATTATTCTGCCAAACAATAAATAAATTGGACATTTCTACTTTTTTGAATCTTGTACTTCTTGTCCTCTTTTTATCTAGGTCGTCGTACGCAGTTTTTCTTCAAATATATAAAACAGTGCGCAAAACCGTCTAGAACAGTGCGTGAAAAACCTTGCACTCTTGCACTAGTGCGCAAAGCAAGTCATGTTAAAAAACATATATGTCATGCGCTAAAAGGGATTTTTGATGCAGTTTACAACTTTTCAACTTTTTATTTTGGTGCAATGAAATCGAGACCTGATATTGGGTAAATCGATGCGTCTGATTTAGAAAATGCACTATTTTCTCTGTATCGGCTCTAGTTTTGTAGATATCTGCGTTTTTGTTTAAGGCGGTAGGTAATGAACAATTGCTAATATTTTTCGTTATTTCGAGTAGTTCGCATATTTTTATACGACCTTTCTAATTTAATTTTTCTAATTTACTAACCGTCATGGGGTTTATCGTAGAACATTTGGGGCGAAATTCCAAGTAGAATTCTTTTAACTTTCTTTCGGCGCGCTATGATGTCACTAGTGCATTAACCAATTGAAACGCGTTTTGTACCTTTGCCTGCTATGTAATAAAATGGTTATGTCAGGATAAGAATGGTTCCTATCAGATGTACAGGTACCTATAAAGTGTCAACAAGTTGAGTTTTGATGTAGTAAAATAGTGTAAAGGGCTAGCCCGTTATAATAGTTATTCACCCTACCGTTATATAGAAATTTAGAGGCGAGCATGGAAAGGTAACGGGCGAGCGCCAGCGAGCCTGTTATTTGTGCGAGCAGCGAGCTTGCACCTGTGTATTTAATACAGGGCCATTCAAAAGATGTGGTCCAAACGTTACGGTGTAATTTGTGATGTTGATATGAGTTAAAAATGCCAATAAATTGACAAAATTCACATTGGTTTTCCCGCTGCAATAGCCATATACAAAATGCATTTGTGCACAGTGGCGAATTGTCACACAGGCGCATGACGCGCGCGCCTGGTTCATGTTAATATAGGGGCCTCAAATCTCTGTTTAAAAAAAAATACACTCGTACACTTTTACACATATTTTTGTCGTTTTTCAATTTTTCATAAATCTTAAGCTATTTAAGGGGAAAGCCCACGATATTAGTGACTTTTTAAAAAACAAGAGGGCGCGACAAAATGTTTAACACGTAGTTAGGTTCTCATTCAAAAATAGTACACCGTCAAAAAAACTAAAAACGGCATTGAATTCGGAAGAAATGTTTATATGATGCACCTGTGACACATTTTTATAAAAAAAAATGAAAAGAAAAATAAAAATAATCTAATTTCCGAAAAAAATAATCAAAAAAGTGAGGTATATAAAGCATAAATAATGACTTGCTGACTAAAATGCGCTATCGGTTGTAAAAATAGAACGATGAAAATGCATCCATTTTTAATTTGAATGGATTGAACCATGCCAACAGCGGCGCGTTACGGCTTCATGGGGCCCTGGGCAAATTTGAATTTGGGGCCCGCCATGTATAGTGTTAATTTTTGTCATTGCATTAAATAATAAGCAATGTAAGAAAACAATTGATTTGAAGCCCTGGGCAAATGCACAATTTGCCCATGGGATAACGCGGCACTGCATGCAAACCACAATAGCGGTCATGTAGAATTGACAGCAGATATAAAATGTTGTACAGGTACAGTCGTGTTCATTAATGTGTTGTACAGCATTTCTGCAGTGTGAATGTGACTTAATTTCACAAGGTCAAAAAAAAGTGTTGAACATATAAATATTTTGAAAGATTAGATCTAGGTACGAAATATACAGCCAACTATATATTTCAGTACAACACATTTTTCAACACAACTTACAACAGCCAATTACCTGTGTACAACACATTTTTGAATACGACTGTACATATGAATAACATCAATCAAATACATAAATAAACGCAGTACATTAATATATCAAATTTCAAAAATATTTCAAAAAAATCATTTTTTTAAATTCCTCGTACACGTCGATTTTAGATTTTAAAAATACACATTTTATAATGAATCTCAAATTTTTGACATCGTTTGTGTTTGAGCTATGACATCATCAACTTTTTTAATAACAATCCTAATTTTTATATAAATAACTGATAAGACTTTTTTTCTAGATATAACGAATACATTGGTTTTATACCTTACACGGGACACATTTCGCACAAAAATCAATTGAAATTTGTAAGTAAATTATGTCTATTTATTTCCAAACAATCACAGAAATAATTACAACAAATGTTCTAACTGGAATACGAGTTTGACACTATTCCATATGAGAAATTTTCTATTGTTGCACTTTGTTTGAAGTTTCTGGCAAAATTCTATCAATATCTTTTAGAATTCTATCTTTCAAGTTTTCTCTATTGTTAGATTTGGTTTTGGTTGGAATGCTTTTCAATTGTCCCCAAAGAAAAAAATCAAGTAGCCTAAGGTCCTCAGACCTTATAGGCCGCTCTATAGGCCCTCACCTTCCAATTCTTTCTTCCGGTTTTCCCGATTACGTAGATTATATACAGGGTGGTCCACCTATCCTCGCTCGGACCATTGCTGCTAGACTAACGAAAATTGAGGATAACATCTGATAGGAAGTTATTGGACACTTGACGTGCTACTTTTTTAAAATTATTTTCGAGTGTACAGAGTGTATCATATATCCGGGATACAAAATTTGGTCTCTTTTTTAAATAGATCACCCTGTACATTCTTTCATTTTTAGAATCTGCTTTCCGTGGGCTTCACAAATCATTTTTATATATTGAGATCAGATGCAACGTTGCCAAGTTACTCACATTTAAATGAAATTTAACGAAAAATCATGGATGTGGAAAAAAATTCAACAAAACCTTATTACAAGAGATCATTAAAAGAATCTCGGTATGCAAGTACCCAGCAATGTGCCAAATCAAACACAATATTTTGAGTCACGTATTATACACAGGGTGTTCTGATACAAAGATACAATTTTGTTGTTTTCAAATGGCCAAAACTCATTTTTTTAAATAGAACACCCTGTATATAGTATCCTATTCTGAGTGCCCATTTAATGAGCTATTCAATGGTAGCATATGGAATGTAATCTAATAATACTTTTTAATAGGTAAATAACGATCAATCTCAATAAGTTGTAGCCATTTGAAAATAGCAAAATTCGATCAATGTTTCAGAACACCCTGTGTATTAAACGTGACTCCAAATATTGTGAATGTTTTGGCATATTGCTTGGGTACTTGCATACTCAGATTCTTTCATTCATCTCTTATAATAAGGTTATGGTGATTTTTTTCCACGTCCATCATTATTCGGTAAATTTGATAAAAATGTGGATGACTTCGTAACGTTGCATCTGATCCCTAAAAAGAAAAATGATTTGTGAAGCCCACATGGAGCAGATTCCAAAAATTAAACAATATACAGGGTATTCCATTTAAAAAAGAGACCAAATGTTGTGTCCCGGATTTATGGTACACTCTGTACACTCGAAAATAATTTCTAAAGGTAGCACATCTAGTGTCCATTACCTTCCAATCAGAGTTTTTCCTCAATTTTCATTAGTCTAACAGCAATGGTCTGAGCGACGATGGGTGGGCCACCCTGTATGTATATAAATTTCTAACTTTTAATTGCTTTTTGAACGAAATTTTTCTTATGTAATGTATAAAAATTGTATCTACACCTTTATATCTACAAAAAAGGTACTATCAAATAAAATTATAAAATATTAGGTTTGCCATTTAAAAAAACCGTCGATCACGTCATAACCCAAAAACAAATGATGACAGAAGTTTTAGATTTAAGATTTAGAACAAAATGTGTTTTTTTTTGTGTGTATTAATATAATTTTGTATGTAATTATGTGTAATAACTAAAATTGACATGTTGAGAATTTGAGAATTGTGAATTTTTCAAAAATATTTTTAATTTCCGAAATAATGAATGTGTTCCAGACTTTTTGCACACCCTATATTTAGTATTATAAATTTGTTAGCACTGAAGTTTGTCCACGATTATTTGGATAGTTTCTTTTCATCTTATTGAGCAAGTATATACGTAAGTATATGCGTATAATACATATACTCGTATCTTTCCTAATTTTCATTCCAGGGCTAAGTTATTCTTAATATATTAATTATTATTTTACCTAATTTTTAAACTCAGTTAACTCAGAAAAGAGGAAAATTGTAAAAAAGTTTATTTTCTCATTTCGACTGAGGATGTGATCCTGAATATGTCATTTCATGTTTGCACACCTGTTATAAAACACTATGTATATTATTTTATTGGTTGTACTTATGGTTTGTGTGTAAATTTATTGATTAAATCTTTATTACGTACTTGCAGGTTGATCTATGTAGGTATACATAAGGTATAGACACGTATCGGAAACTAATTGGTAAAATAATGGGTGGTCGAACAAGAGGCCAAGATTTAAGTTTTCCTGTAAGTTCTTAAAAGTATGCTGTGCTAAAATTATATCAAATTCATAACGGCATATCTTCATTATTAAAAATGGAGCATTCCAAAGAGCAACAATGCGTTTTAATTGTGAAAATTATGGGAAAAGTTTTGCGGAAACTGTTTCAATATTTTTACGAAATGCATCTCATTATTGTACACAATTTTTGAATAAAACCATTTTTGATATTTTGAATAATAACCCCGGAATTGACCGTTCCCAGAGCATTGGGACATTGTTTTTAATTTATTGACAAATAATTTCGGAATGAAAATGAAGATATTTTTTTTAATTAACTTTCATGTTAAATATTCGATTTTATTTAGTACTAATTTCGAAATGAAACCCATGTTCTTTCAATACATCCTCAAAAGTTGTTTTTTTAATTTATAAGTTATTGTCGTTTGAGATTTTTATATATTACACAGTATTTTATGCTGCAAAAGTGTTTCTTTCTCAGTGTTTTGATCAATCTTCAGCTTTTTAGACTAGTTTTTTAAATTTCGTTTTAAATAGAAATTATTATCTAAATTAAATCTAAATTTTGTTATGATTGAAAAGGTGAATAGTAACCATAAATTGAAAAAAAAAACGGTCACCCTACAGTCAAACTTCAACCCAATTTTGAAATTTTGCTTAAATAACGACATTCTAGGCGATGACAGGAAATAAAAATAATATTAAAACTAATAAAATTTTAGATTTACCAAGAGATAATGCTCTGTATTTAATTTCTTGACAAATCATTTCGGAATTAAAATGAAGATATTTTTTAAATTAACTTTCATGTTAAATATTCGATTTTATTACTTCAAAGGTTTTTTAAATATATAAGTTATTTTCGTTTGAAATTTTTATACCTTATTACACAGTATTTTATGCTGCAAAAGTGTTTCTTTCTCAGTGTTTTGATCAATCTTCTGCTTGTCGTTTTAATAAGAAATTATTATCTAAATTAAATCTAAATTTTGTTATGATTAAAAAGGTGAATAGTAACCTAAAATTGAAACAAATGTCACCCGACAGTCAAACTTCAACCCTATTTTGAAATGTTGCTTAAATAACGACATTCTAGGCGCGATGACAGGAAATAAAAACAATATTGAAACTAATAAAATTTAAGATTTATCAAGAGAGAAAAATCAGCTAAAATGTTGCTGCTTGATTAGATCAATACTAGTTATTCTCAAATTTCTCTTTTATTTTCAATTGTTTAATTTTTTCTCAAATAATTACAGAACTAAAACTATGTTTGGTTTTTAAATTATTTTTCATATCAAATATTCGATTTTCATTAGTAAACATTTAAAAAATTAAACCATTTTATTATAATATTCATAGAAACTTAAAAGTTTTTTCATGTACATTTTTTTAAATTTCAATCACATATAATAAATTTAAATTGATTTAATTTTTATAACCTACCAAAGGGTTACTCCATGTCAAATAAACCAGTGGCCAGTGGTCGCCACCTACAATTTTGATGAAAATTAATATGGATGTGTGTATACTTGAAAGGAACTTCTGTGAAGTTTTTGCTCCAGATATTAAATATCTTAGCAACTGCAACCTTTCCTGTAGAAGTCACATCAAACTCGAAGCGTCTGCCGCGAGGATTTTGAAAAGTTTCACATATTCCCACTGCTCATCTAGATTAGCTATGAAGCTGGAATTCAACACCTTATATACCGTATTATAAAATTACAATGAATATATTTAATTTGTATAAAATTAGGTAATATTAATTCAAAGCAAATTGTTGACAGATCACGTGCAGTACATAAATATAGCACAGTCTAAATAACACACGACATTTTACAGACATCTTTTTTAGAGCGAATAGATAATATATTGATAGTACGTGTTACAAAAAGAACATGTGAGAAGGAAATGCAATAATTCACGTCGGTGTGTTCAGTCTATGCATAATATGCTCTGAAAATATTGAATATATTCGACTTGAATATTGAAATCAATACTAGCATAGTATTTATAACTTGGCGTATTTCTAGATTGTACAAAAATAATTAAAAATCGCGACAATTCATGAACTGCGACAAATCTGTTACAGATTTTTTAATTTGGATTATAATTTACTTATACTATTATTTATTATTTCAATTTATTACTAATGATTTTACACAATATAATTAGGTTTACACATTTTTTGAAGGTCGAAGCACACAAAGCGATGCACCTCCATTAGCTCTATAATAAATAGTGCTATTATTTGTACATATAATACATATAATGTATTTTAATTTAAATCGGTCTGTAAAATATCATACGGATTTCTTTGACTTTAAATATTACACTGAATTACTAAATAATTATGGTTATATGAATATTACATAAAAAGTAGTACATACATGATAGCAAAATTAATGAAGGGTCTTTTTTAAACATGAAACCAAGGCGCTCCTGCAGAGATAGATAGAAAAAATAAAGAATTCTCGAATACGTCGATTTTAGTTATTTATTACTGAAGCACTACAAAAAAAATCCGTCAGTAATTTTTGATTTGTTTTAAATGGAAGTCGATATATTTTTATTTCACAATTTTTGTAGCGCTATTACTGTAGTAAGCCGTAAGCTGTAGTACCCCGTAAGCTGTAGTAGTGCTCTTTACCGTCACATATATATTTTTTAAATACTTAACATTTTATTCAAAAAGTGTAGTAGTGTATAAGAAAAAAAAATAGTTAAAGGGTTAAAGATCTAAATAAATTAATTATCATTTTCAATATTAGTTTTTTAATAATGTTAATTTATTAATAAATTAAAAATAGGAGAAAAATAATAAGAATTAAAATTAATTTTGATATAAAGTTGAAAGGAGCTAGCTGCAAGGAAGTCGTTTAAGGATGTAGTCCATGGTATTCTTGGTAATAACAAAGCGCAAAACAGTGACTTTTTAGTGTAAAATCTTTTGTTGAACTATAAAAATTTAGGCTGCCGAATGACATTAAAAATTCATTTCTTGCACTCCTATCTTAACTTTTTCCCACCACATTGTGGGTGTGATGGGTGCTGTGAGTGAAGAACAGGGACAATGCTTCCATCAGGATATATTATAGCAAATGGAGTAGCGTTCCAAGGTAGATGAACGAATCGATTACGAGTAACTTTGTTGGTTTCTACAAGAAGACACTATCGTACACAAAAGGAAGAAGTAATTTATTAGTTCACCATCTGCAGTTAATAATAAATGGATGTACCCTTTATCTCTTATATATTCTATACAGGGTGAGTCAATAGGTCGGGCAGGCTCGATTACAAATACACAGTTAATGATATCGAAATGAACCAAACGGCATTGCAAACTAGAGGCCAAAGTGCAGTTTGTAAAATTATTTTGCCATATACAGGGTGTTCCATTTTTGCTGGGTAGCCTTCGACCTAGTTTTTTTTAAATGGCACCCCCTGTATAAATTTACATATTTGAATTTGCCCTTTTTTGGGCTTTATAAATTTGTCAGTTGTTTAGGCTCAGGCAAAGTCCCAACTAGATATCCCAGAAACCAAGTGCCCTGCGATTTTTTTAATAAGTGAACAACTTCGGAACGGTTAAAGCGAATTGCAAGAACTAAACGATTATATAAAACCCAAAAAGGGGCAAATTTAAATATGCAAATTTATACAGGGGGTGGCATTAAAAAAAAACTAGGTCGAAGGCTGCCCTGTAAAAATGAAACGCCCTGTATATGGCAAAATAATTTTACAAACTGCACGTTGACTTTCCATTTGCAGTGTATTTTGGTTCATTTCGATACCATTAACGGTGTAGGTGTAATCGACCCTGCCCGTCCTATTGACTCACCCTGTATATTCTACAAGGTTATTTTATGTAATAACAAATGAAATATGAATATTAAAATTATGTAACACATTACACATTTTATTAAACCTATAAACATAGACAATTTAATATTTTTTTAAATTACTCAGGGGTATAACAAAAATTATCGATGGAGAAAAACTGACTTTATTTTCAGATTCAGTGCACATAAGAATGTAATGAATCCACATGTCAGTGTTTCCGAAAACTGTTTTCAATTTGTAGACCAATGTAATTATTATGACATATTTGACACGCAATATAATTTTAAACAAATCAAATTCACAAAACAGGTTAATTTTATACATAATTTTGCTGTGCAAATGAAGTGCAAATGAAGTATTTAATCAAATTATGAAATAGTTCCTTTGGGTTTGGGCATCCCAATTAGATTTTAATGAACCCTACGTAAGTTTCTAATCTAAATTGCTAATGTAAGGCTGTACAAGTGTACAGAGTAAATTAACAATTTTAATGTAGAACATAAATTGCAGGAGAATAATCTTGTTGTCAAACTAATTACATTTATGTACGAATGTATTATTACTTGCTAATTATAACGTTAGATATATTAATAGAAAACTTTCTTATAAATTAGATCATTGATAATAATACGAGAATGATAGCAAAAATATGGGACTATTATTAATACCATTAATACTAATATAATCAAATTCACGATTTAGTTAAAAATAAAATTAAAAAAATATATATTTCAAAAGTGTTTCACTTATAATTACATCAGAGTTTTTTTGTCGAAGAAAACTTGACATTTCAATGAGAATTTTGTTGCCTGGCAATTTAACGAAAAAAACTGCCTTCGAAAAAATGACGAGTCCGGAGAACGAGTAATTATTTCTGGCAGTTTTCTTGAGCCACTCATCCTGACGGGCTCGTGGCCTAAATTGTATTCTCATGAAAAACATCCTCTTAACTCACTTGTTATATAAATAACTATTATTCAATTCCGACGTTTTAAACTGACGTTATATACCTCTTAGCAGACATCATAAGCAGTTGTTTATCTTAAAGTAAAATAAAATTTTCTTGATTCCACTAGTGAATTTAAAACTTTTAATTCATTCAAAATAAAAATCATTCAACATCGATTTGATAGAATACCTTTAACTTCTTGGACACCAACTTTCCCACTGCTCTGGGGCTTTATTTGGAACTACTTCTGGTACTAAAACACTGCAATCGGCATTTTAAAATTTTGGTTTGACCATACATGTCAGTTTGACTTTTCACCGACTTGACATTATACAACTGAAATGTGTAACTTCAAAACGTTTTTCGATAAAATTGAATAAAATAAACTCGAATAAATTAGCCCACTCGCCCTAACGGCCTCGTGGCCTAAATATTATTCTCGTGAAAAACATCGACTTAACTCACTTGTTATATAAATAACTATTATTCAATGCTGACGTTTTAAACTGACGATATATACCTCTTAGCAGACATCATAAGCAGTTGTTTATATTAATATTTAATTCATTAAAAATCAAAATTATACAACATCGATTTGATAGAATACCTTTAACTTCGTGGACACCAACTTTCCCACTGCTTCTGGGGCTCTATTTGGAACCTCTTATCGTACAAATACACTGCAATCGGCCTTTTAAATTTTTTATTTGACAATAAATGACAGTTTGACTTTTCACCGACTTAATTATATAATACACGTGAGTTAAGGCGGTTTTTCACTCGAATAAATTAGCCCACTCGTCCTAACGGGCTCGAGGCCTAAATTTTATTCTCGTGACAAACATCCACTTAACTAACTTGTTATATAATAGTATATTACATAACGAGTGTTATAAGAAGCATATTACCCACGAAGGGAAATTTCTCGACTGCATAATTGCGTAAAAATGTTGCACAAATTGATATATTTTGATACATACAAAAAACTAAATATCACAATATTGTCAATGCTCATACAAATAATTCCCCTTTAACTGTTATGTAACATATATATATATATATATATATATATATATATATATATATATATATATATATATATATATATATTTTTTTTTTTATCTGTCATGAAAAGATTAATGACACTAATCATATACAACACAAATTAATATAACATCCCTGACGAAGGACACAAACATATGTCCGAAAGCTTGGAAGTGTAAAACAAATATTGTGTTTTTATTGACCCTGGCCGAATACCCGGTTCTCTACTAAGAGAACAAATTACAAAAACATATAATATATACGGCTGAGATAAAGAATTAAAAAAATATATATATATATATATATATATATATATATATATATATATATATATATATATATATATATATATATATATATATATATGTATTGCGCAACACTAGTGACTTTCATTACATAACACTGTTACGTTATAACTGATTTACTGGCCATGAAGTCCGTGTGTAATTGACAATTTTCTAATGTATGTGTACAAAAATAACTATTATTTAATGTCAGCTTATTTCTGCTTTTATAGCTAGAACTAAATCCATAGTTTTAAATAGAGCTATTTTTATATTATGTGGCTATGTAAAATGAATCACGTTCTAGCACAATACACAAGCCTAATTCTATTATTAATAATTAACATTAAAATAATTGTTTCATGAATTTTCATAAAATTGCTTTACTAATGTTTAGTTCTTATGACCTCGAGAGTCTTATAAATGTATTGTTACGGATGGATAAAACAGTAACTGCTGCTTGTTTTGGGTTCTACGGTTAAATCCCATTAATTAAAGTTTGACACATTTTCACAGAATTGTTTTAGAAATGTTTAGGTTTTGTGACCTCAAAATATTAAATATTACAAAACACCAATCTACAAACTCGTATATCTTTTATCTTTATATCTTATAACGGTTACAGTGGATTTGATTAACAGATTTCTGTCGATAACACTTTTGACATTTGTTCATTAATCCGGAATGAAGATTTAAGCCAGCCTAATTTAATAAGATCAGGAGAACTTCGCTCCCGCTTATATCAACCCTTTCTAGATAAGGCCATTATATATACTTAGCAAAATTTATTGCTATTCCGGGGAGACTTCTCCCATTGCCATTATTAAATTCAGTTCGTGTGAATTCATAAACTTAGAACATTATTTTGTCAAAACTCTATAGTACTTTCCAAGTAAGACCATGTCATTTATATAGATATTAGTTATTAATGTAATCTATTTTAAAAATGCCTTTATCCTGAAATCAGTTTCTTTAATAGAACAAGTAGGTGCTGATTTATGACGCAAATTCTATGACCCAGATAAAGATACACATTCATACGTAAGTAGAAGAGAAATGCTCCAATGCATGTAATTCTAATAGTATTATAACATTACATTATATTACATTTGTGTCTATGGGATGGTCAATATATCTCTAGTAAAACTGAAGATAATGCAGACACAAAATAATATTAGATTGTTTACACAAACACACGTATATACTAATGTGTATATAATTGTGTTTTTGAAATAATAATATTTGCAGTAATAATTCTAACGTGTTAGTTACTAAGAGTACAAGTCAAAAACAGTTACTTTTCAGTTATCTTTTTAATACCTAACAAAGAATTAAAAAAAAAAGTTGTACTATCACGTATAATTGTAAAAAGAATTTTGTAACGTCGTTCTATTGACTTATACTCTTAGGAACAAAAAGAATAAATTGGGGGAGTTAATTGAGATCAAAATCGGCAATGGTCGATTTTTGAATTATACTCTTAATAACGATTAGGTGGAGTTTGTGAAAGTATTGTAGAACATAAAATACGGAACACGTTTTTCACAAAAAAAAAAATTTACTAAATGCACATTTCGGCCGCAAGCTGTATTGCTACTGAAGATGGCTGCATTGTACTAGTTGTACTATCAGGTATAATTGTAAAAAGATTGTTTAACGTCGTTCTATTGACTTATACTCTTAGGAACAAAAAGAATAATAGAGGGGGAGTTAATTGAGATCAAAATCGGCAATGGTCGATTTTTGAATTATACTCTTAATAACGATTAGGTGGAGCTTGTGAAAGTATTGTAGGACGTAAAATACGGAACACCTTTTTCACAAAAAAACATTTATTTACTAAATGCACATTTCGGCCGCAAACTGTATTGCTACTGAAGATGGCTGCATTGCGGCGGAAATGTGCATTTAGTAAATAAATTATTTTTGTGAAAAAGGTGTTCCGTATTTTATTTTATACTCTTAATACCTAACACGTTAAAGTTCGTACCTACCAAGCCCGTGTAGACCAGTGTTAAGGCTTCGACTAATACTTCGCTGTGCGTTGAGTCTAAATGTGACTATTCTATAGAATGGTCTTAGATATTGAGCACGGCAAGGTTAATACCATAAAAATTCACGCCTTAAGTACAAAATAATAATAATTGATAACAATAAACCTGTTGCATAATACAATGTATGCGCGCCCCACGCCGCAATCAGCATAAAAGTTCTCATGAACTTATATGCTAAATATTTTAGTGTCAGTATATTTCAGCCCGCATAGAAAGTTCTGCTTAAAATATACTTCCATATGGTCTTATGCCTATGTCATCATAATAAATTCAGATTTATAATACATGTATTCCTTTTGTAATATGTTTTAATCCGAGTTTACAGGCCTACAATCTCCGATTGACTTCATTCAACGGTACACTTTCTTAGACACAACAGTATTCATGGCAATTAACCACAAATTAAAGTTATATGTAGATTTAATACATACCCTTACTACACTATGATTACGAAGAAAATAAAACAAATAATCATCCACTGGCAGTAAAACATTCATTTTCCTTAAGACTATGGATAAATCCTATTTTGGATAAAAGCGAAACGTTCCATCTCTTGCAGATGAGTTGAACATGGACCTAGTGCTATTGTAGACTAGTAGTTAATATATTCCGGGTAAAATTTGCCCAAACATGTTTTCTAGTTGATGGGTATTTTATATTTTTGAATATCTACTTTTGTTTTTTTTTAATAGTTATTTTGAGTAATGTATGTTTCATATTTAATTATAGCATTGATTTTTTTATATGTGGATCGGATCATTTTTGAGCGATTCAAATTCTGTAACATCAAAGTACCGTTTCTTTGGGGTACTGAAGCATAAGGTCCCGTGTACCTACAAAATCGAGTACGTATACGTTAAAGCACCCTATGCGGATGCGATAACCATTATACAAGGTGTACCTAAATGATTGTTATTATGTAATCACTTCAATTCAATTGTGCCGCCTTTCAAATATGTATACTGTACTATTTGAGAACTGTCACGGTCAACCATACCTGTCAACTGTCAGACAACATAATAACGGTAGTTTGTTCAAATGTACACTGATGAGAAGAATACTTTTATTATTGAGGCTGACTTTCGTAATGGACGATTTGAAAATGGAGAATGGATTTATTCAATTCCAGAGTGCGTTCGGGAATTTCAACACAAGTTCCCTGATCACCAAATTGAATTCTTGGTTTTGTCAATACATATTTCACGAATAGTGCACCGTTTTAGAGAAACTGGTAGTGTTGAGAAAGGGAAATCTGCAGGCAGATCCTCAGTATCAGGAGAGGTTGTTGCAGATGTTCGCGAACGACTCGAACTAAGCCCTCAAAAGTCAATTCGTAAATTGTCTATGCAAGCTGGAATTCCCTTGAGCACCTGCCATAGAATTGTGAGAAAGAGGTTGAATTTACACCCTTATAGGGTCTCAGTGGTGCAAGAATTGTTGCCAGTGGATCCTCAACGCCGATTGAGTTATTGCCGATGGTTTATGCAATATTTAAATGACGATCGATTGCTCGATTTAACATTTTTCAGTGATGAGGCTTGGTTCCACCTATCAGGATATGGTAATTCACAAAACTATAGGTGCTGGCATGCTGAAAACCCTCATCTTTTTGTGGAAGCACCACTACATCCTCAGAAAGTTGGAATTTGGTTGACTGTGTCTCGCCGTACAATAATTGGGCCTATATTCTTTCATGATACAATAAACGGTGAGAGATATCGGCAATAAATTGTCCAGCCTTTCATAGACCAATTAGATGATAAATAATTGCAGAAGAGATATTTCCAACAAGATGGAGAAACAGCCAGAGCAACGTTAGCCTATCTGCAAGATTTTTTTGATAATAGACTAATTAGTCAAGGACTATGGCCACGTCCTCCAAATCTAACTCTACTGGACCATTCAATTTTTGGTTATTTAAAAGATAGAGTTTTCCAAAGAATACTTCATACGTTGGAAGAGTTAATGGCAGAAATCATAAATGTTTGCCGTACCCTAACTCCTCAAATGCTAATCAACATTTTCGACAATAAAAGAAGACAAGTGCTAATGTGTTTACAAGCAAATGGTACACATTTTCAACATCTGCTTTGATTATATATTTTATTTATTAAGTATGTTTTCTAAATCTTTACTTCTTTTTATGTTTCTGTTTATTAAATAATTTACTTTGATTACTTAAATAACTACATGTGATTGTTTTATTGTCTGCTAGTCCTCAATTTGCAGTAGTAAAACATTTTGTAACATTGTCAGATTTAAAGCGGAGCAATTAATAAATTTGTCGCAGCTCGTTTATTTCATTAATTCCTGCATGATATTCAGTTTACAGTTTGTTTGTGCCGTGGAGTAATCTGTCCCACTGGGGGATGTTGCCTGTGAGGACTTCATTTTCATGCATATCTGGTTATTTTTATGTACACACAATTTAAGAATGCCCTCGATTTTAAAAGTAAGGTTATGTAAATAATATACATTTAAACTCGTCCCTGAGGCCTGAAGTAATTCTTCATTATAGTCTTTTCATGTGCTTGGAAGCCACAAATATTGCTGAAACTAATAATAATTTAGTATTTGAGTAATGAAATATTGACTGACACAATTGAAAGTTGAATTGCATCAAGATAGATTTTAATGCCATCTTCATGAGTAATGTGTGAAATGTCTCGTGCGCTTGTCTAAATAATTCTTCATTGTTCTTTTCATGTGTTTGGAAGCCACAAATATTGCTGAAACTAATAATAATTTCGTATCTGAGCAGTCAAATTCCACAATAAAAACTAGAATAGCATGAATATAACTTTGAGTGCTATTCCTTGTCTAATTAGTGTAAACGAAGTTTCCTAGGTCAAAAATAGAACTATTTTTACTAGAGCGGAACAAAAATATTTTACATGGTTACGTAATTACACGCATTTAGGTATACCTTGTATGATGTCTTTCTAAATGTGGTATATTTAGGTTATCGTAAAATAAATAAATATTAATAATTAATATTATTTTTAAAACAACTTAGTAGAAAGTAGAACGGAATACGAATAGTTAAAATAAATTTATTTAAACAAAACAACTTGTAAAATTAAAATTAGTAAAAATAAGTCAATACTTTTTATTTTAAATATATTTTCTATTGATAAAATATGCGTTTCCTTCACGTTTTCTTTACACTATAATTATTTGGTATTGGCGATAACAACTTTAAGCATATTGTTTAAGAAAACTAAGCTGCGCTGTTTTTTTTTTTGCAGTTTTGTGTTCATCTTTCATGATAGTAAAAAGTAACCTGAAACTTTCGCGATAGTTTCGGGACACTCTGTATATGTATAAGATATTTTTCTCTTCAAATTTTGGGTAACCAGTGTGAATATTGGTTATAAAATCTATCGACTATTTCATGGAAATCTGCAAAAATCCTTCATAACAGCAAACCTAACTTCTTCGTGGAAAAGCTATGTGAAAATTCTTCAAGATAAATTAATACAAAATTTCTTTATAAAACAAATATTGTAAACATTCTTCATTATAAATTACTGTGAAAAGCGTTTACAGAAAACTATTGCGAATATCGGTTTTGGGAAATCTGGAAAACGTATGTACTGGTACTGGAAAATGTAATTATATTTTGTGATATTTGTGACACTTCACGGATCATTATTGTAAAATTTCGTTCAAAAAGGTATTATGAAAATAATTTTTATTCGCTAAATTAGTACTAGTTTCCAAATTTTTCCATGATCTTCAAGAAATTTTTTTCTATAAGAACAATGCATTAGCATATTTACTTAATATCTACAAAATGGTACTAAAAGCAGCAATAATCAAATTGAGAATTATGCCTTCGTATTTGAAATATTTTTATTTTGTATTGTGAGCAATGTCCACGTGAGCTTTTGTCGGGGTGAGTATTTATCTATGGGCATTTGTCGTGCTATTGTCTGCATGGAGTTTTCGCGTTTGATTTCTTTTCGCATTTGAACCATATAAATTAAATCTTGTATGAACATAATAATCGAAAGATGCTCATAGGCTGCTGAGCGATTAAAATTATACGTTGATTGACTTTGGTTACATGTGATGATATATTTATGTACGTTATTGCATGAACATAAAAACTTTTTATAGTTTGTTTATACAAAGTGTTGAATTTTTAGATGGGGAAATTGTGTGGCTAGGGGCAATAATGCTGTACCACTAGCTGTAAGCATCGGAGGAAACTTTTAAGATGCATTATACATTTGCTGCAATGGGCGGCAATAACGAAATGAAATGTAATAGAAAGTAAACCATGAGCTTTAACGCTTTGTAAAAACAAGAAAGAGCTGGCTCGCTGTAGCCATTGTGAGGCCGTGTCCTGAAAGAACCTTAAATATTTCGATAGCTGTTGGCTTATATGGACCGTTTTACCGGTTGTCTGAGAACCGCATTGCACGTATTGTACTTGTATCAAATTAAGGTCTCGAAATCTAAACGCAGTTCAATCGATAGCATATTATTATTGTTACACGCATTAGTTGTATTTCGTGTTATATTCGTCGTTTAATTTTAAGCGATTCGCTGATACTAAAACAAATCGTTATGAAATATTTACTGTTGCGTTTTCGGAATCGTAAACGTGTGTAATTACGCAGATAATAAACGCGCAAATTACTGGTTGTAAATGTGTAGGGCGCAAGATGATATGGAAGTGGCTTTTAGGTCGGTATTCGCGGTAAGATATACAAATGCATTAAGATAACATGCTTGTATTTTATCGTTTTAGGTCAACTTTGCCTAATTGATTCACGTGTTTACATACTAATTGAAAACACACACACAATGAGGCATTATACAAATTATAAATAAAATACAGATTAGATCTATTTATACAGCGTGTTCACATATCCTCAATTGGAAATCATTTTATTTTGCATCAGGAAAGAAAAAATAGTTATTTATGATATAAGTGTTAAAAGTGAGGGTTAAAACTTTCCCCACTTAAAAAATAAAATCGCTTTTAACACACATATACAATATTATTTCTAAAAACACCTTTAAAAGCACAATAAATTTCTTTAAAAATGTTGACATTTCAGTCAGTCTGTGGAATTTATAAAACAAATAAATCTAGTTTTCACGATAACTAAACGATAACTACAAGATTAATATCTGTATGATATACGGCAGAGAAGTCGACGAATTTGATACGAACCGCGCACTGTCGCACAAGATTGCACGGGCGCAACAGCAGATTGCAGCCATTTTTAAATACCCAGGACAGCTGGCAACCATGTAAAATTGTGCCATCATTATTATGATTATTATTTTGATGACGTGAATGCCAGTTTAGAAAAATTAGAGTATAGCGAAATAATTGCACTATTAATATTAGTATTTCAAAATAGTTTGCACCTACTTAACTCTGTTATGTTATTTCTTATTTTTGATTAAATAAATGTCATTTTGACAGATTATTGGCTGCTTACTTTTAACACTAGCATTAAAAGTGAAGCATTTTTAACACGCGTATGTCATTTCTCTATAATATTGCATTTTTTATTGCAGTATGCCGTGTTAAAAGTTCAACTTTTAATAGTATTTGTAGAAAAACCTTCTTTTGTATACAAAGTTCTGTTTATTCTATAACCATTGAAATGTATGCAATTTTTTTATTATAATATACAGCGTGTCCACAGAAATGTCACTACAGATGTGAAAAACAGAAAAAAAGAGATAACAAAATGATAATTTGCAATTTTGCCCTGGTTGCCATAAACCAAATTATCGCTTTAAATAATTACAATTTATTTATAGGGGGCGCTATGCGCATGTCGAAAACCAAAATTACTATAAGTAAATGTCACTTTCCAATGAGATATATTTAAATATAATTAGATTTGGAATGTAAATGAAGACCACATATATTGTAATTTGTAAATATTGTTTGTTTAATATAGGTAATAACAGACTAAGGAACTAAGGAGTAAGGAGTAATGACCAGACTTGAAGAAAACTACAATTATAACTATTACTGTTTTATAAAAATGTTCAGAAAATCAGAAATTAACAGGTGGCTTCTCTTTGCGATTCCAAACTTTATTTATCTTTACAATATTTATCAGTATTCTTATTGGAAAATACACTTTATCGAAAACTAGTTTACTTTTCAATCTGCTAAAACCGAGACATACAACTAACTATAACTAACTTTTTTTTATAGGTAATACTTCCTAGCTGGTTATCCGGTTCTTGGCATGCGGCGATCCAAACTGTCAACGAGGATACACTAAACTACATTGTATCTTTATTAAAATTTATGCTGGACTAATACATAATTATAATATAAATTATAATATTTGAATGAACACGAAGTGACTATCGATTAAAATCCGGAGCCTTAACTCATAACGCCATAGGAGGTTTTATGAACACGAACTGAAGCCATGACTACCGATTAAAACCCGCAGCCTTAACATATTACGCCACACGAGTTTGTATTATAAAAGTTGAATCTAATCTAATTATTTCTTTTAACTTTTAAAACCGATTTGTGCAAACCGATTGCACGAATATATTTTTTTAAATTGTAAATAACTTTACAATAATGTAATCTCAATTACGTTTATTTAAACCCATTGGAAAGTGTTTTATGTAATGCAAAATAAACAATACATCACGGCTGGCAGACGTGATGTATCTGACTACCGACCATGTCGTAGGCCATATTTGGTAAGCAGTATATTGTCTCATTATTACCGCTGTGTGTGTTTTTAATAAATTATACAAAGATATAACGCCCACGCTACATTGAGACTCCTGTAAGTTATATCTGCTAATAAATGGAAAGCCTACACGCTTGTAATACATAACGACTTAATACAAATATAATAAACGGCATTGAATCAATATGTGTATAATATGGAACAAAGTATCAGCTTGAATCTAATAAACACTTTTATGTATTCCTAACCTATGCAGATGTGATTTATAAAAAAATAAATCATTCGATTCCAATATTGGGAATAATCCTTGAAGAATTGTGTGACTAAGCAGCTACAGATATTCCCAAATAGTATTTTATACTCCTACCATATTTCCTTCGTTTATCACTAATAAAGAGGTCACAGGTTCAAATTTTGTAAAATAATATTGGTGTCAAGACGAATTGGGTTAGTGCCTCGGTACCATTAGAATGAAATACAAACTTAATTAATTTATCGAGATTTTAAAATTTGATATACTTATTTTTAGATATCCAATAAATTCCAGATTATTTGGGTGCTTTGGCTGACAGGTTACAAAGTTCCTTATCCTTCCTAAACGTCCTGGTAACAACCGCAGGCGCAGTACGAGCATATATTTTACTATGAAAATAGCACCATTCGTCTTCGGGATATCATTTATGGCGATTTGTAAAATTGCGGAAAATTTCTAGGTAACAAACTAAATGCAGTGTGTGCTGAAGGGCCAAATGAACGACGGCCAGTTACGGATAATATCATCAGCAAATAGAAATAGTTCTACTAATCTGGGTGTGTGGAAGTGAAGAGAATGTTAAGTAAATACCTACCTATTAAATTTTCACCAAGTATATCTTTCGTCAGATGTGTAATTTACTAAAAGCAAATTAAATAATTGTTTTATGAAAACTTTACACGTATTTTATGCATTTAGTTATTACCACATATTATAATACAGATTGGATTATTAGCTCCATTACAAGCTTTGGGAAATTAAAGATTGTAACAAAAAAAAAGCACAATTACTGCAATTATAGAATGAATTAACCTTAATATGAGAAATCTCACAGTATAAAAAAATTATGTATCAACATAGGTCCGATCGGTCTTTGATAAAATGTTATAAGGATTTATGTATTAAAAAAAATTAAAAAGAGAGATGTTCCATGATTAAAAAAGAAACAGTTGCCTGTTCTAATTACAAAAGTTATTGTTTATGTCATAATCATTGATGAAAAAATATTTCGGAATTTTTACTATTGAGTTAAGGATGGTACAAGGAAACAAATTTTTACCGAGGACCCGACGCAACATTCGAAATCAGCGTGCAAAATTATGGTGCAGTTAGATTGTGAGTTTGATAATGACCCATTAAGGGGTCGAAACTATAGTCACTACTAAATAAACCTAAGTGATACTAACAAAGTAACCTGTGTGTGTTTTTTACCTATTATGCTGTTATTGTGGGTCGATTCCGAAATGTTGAATATTTTGAAAATCATTCAGGGGCACCAGGCCTGTTTAGCGAAATTTTAAATTTTCCATAAAATATTTAATATCTCACGTATAAAGAAGGTTTATATATAAAAATTATAGATTTTCAAAATGAACATCGGATGCCGTTTAGTTCTTTATCAATTGTATGAAATGAAAAACAAAAAAAAAACTGTTTCTGATATTATCCTTTATATCCTTATAACTTCTAAACAAAGACGAATCGGATCAAAGTTGTTCATATAACATTATATTGTTACACATCACCTTTAATTTCCAAGTTTGTCATAGAACTGTTACATATAATATATACCCTGTGTATTATATAATACTAGAGTTGTTGACACCAAGCTAAAGATTTATATGAAAAGACTAAGACCAAGACAAAATGAATATTATACCCGATTCGAACCTGTAACCTCCATATCAGTGGGTCACCTGCTAGTCACGTTAGTTTGTCCTTTAGATAATGTATCTTTAAGATTGAAATATAACCGTAAATAATATACATTATTATAATTCATGTTGTTTAACGAAAATATAAAAATAATAAAATTATGTATTTAGTTTCCGAGGACACCAGCGTTTATAGGCAACCTAAATATTTCTAAAAATTCACAACTAATTATGAAATATTATAAGAATTACGGATTTTACCAAAGTTCAAGTAATTCAATAAAATACTAAACAAATGTTAAACTTTAAAAAAGTCCTAGATAGCCTGCACATAATAACACCAGAAAATGTAAGGATTCTTATGTACTTCATATCTGAAACTATTAGTAAACATGAATGGGATAAGATATGAATGAACTTCCTACATATGTAAAAAATGTATAGTTTTGGAAATAATGTTATGACAATATTTTAGTATTTCAAGATAATATGAAGAAATATTTATTCGAAGAAAATTATGGAAATTAGCAAAATTCCTACATTTATTTTTAAAATATTACAGAAATATCCGAATACTGTAGTTCTTCAATAAAATTTTGAAGAACATACATTACATTATATTATTATAAAGTTATTTACAATTGAAATTTTTTATTCGGTTCGGTTTCGGCAATCGGTTTGCACAAATCCGTTTTAAAAGTTAAAAAAAATAATTAGATTAGATTGAACTTTTATAATACAAGCTCGTGCAGCGTAATATGTTAAACAAATGTTAAACTTAAAAAAAAAGTCCTAGATAGCCGGCACATAACATCACCAGAAAATGTAAGGATTCTTATGTACTTCATGTCTGAAACCATTAGCAAACATGAATGTGATAAGATATGAATTTCCTACAAATGTAAAAAAATGTATAGTTTTGGAAATAATGCTATGACAATATTTTAGTAATTACAAGATAATACGAAGAAATATTTATTCGAAGAAAATTATGGAAATTAGCAAAATTCCTACATTTATTTTAAAAATATTAAAGAAATATCCGAATAATGTAGTTCTTCAATAATATTTTAAAGAAAATATTAGAAAAGTCTAAAATGCCAAAAATATAAAAAAATGATTTTTTTTATAAAAGTTTGAAAGTTCTGCAAATACGTGAATTGACCATACATACAATTGCAGGGAAATAAATGGAACCTGGTGTATTTAAATAAGTATTTTTCATCAAATCGAATCACAGATCTTTCCTGTTTTATTGAAATACATAATTCTCAATATCATAATAAAATTATATATAAATTTTAATTTACATGTTTCCAGTGTTTCAATAACATTTTTTATTAATTAAAATTATACCGATTTTTAAACTTTTTGACCGCTGTAATGAGACACTTCTGACGTGATACATTTTTTTAAGTCAGTATGATATGGAAGATTATGGAATAAAAAATGAGCTTGAGCTTATCGTTGAAATTTCCATATATCTGAATACCATTTTACTTTAAAGATAAAAAACAAAATAAGGAAATATCATGAAATTGTAAAGATGCTCCAAAAACTCTACGAAATATATAAATATATTTTTTATCACACATGCATCATAATCTTTGGTTGTCGAACTTATAAGCTTGTTTAAAAAAGTGTTTCAAGCACGGCGTGTTTTAAAGTTGCCTAGTAACAACGCATTTATTGACCGACTTTGATCGATAATAATGGCCAGGCAGTACTAAGTTTATTTCAAATAAATATAAAATTTGCATTTACTTTTGTTGGAAATCGTAAAACTAGAAGATTCAAACTCTTTATTAGTGGTTATATGGAAATTATCAGATTCAACCTTAAGAAGTCGCGCTACCTAGTCAAATGTATTTACATGTTCCTAATGTTCTTTAATTTCCACATTGTGGTGCAGTTATAATAAAAAACGAGGTATGGTACACGTGCATAAGAGCCTGTAAAGAACAGCGCCGTTAAAAGCACTCCGCTTCGCGTCTTGCTCTTAAACCCAACGAGCATGCTTTAAAGGTTCTAATGCATATCATAATATACTATTAAATATTAAGAAAATCCACGAGTGAGTTTAAATATTTAATATATATTTTTTAATTTTACTGTAAAGTATTGAAATTTCTCTACGTAATTTAACTTATAAATGATTTTTTATTTTGTTTTTAAGTACTTATTCATAAAAAATTAACAAAATATCTGTAAAAATCTAGAAATATTGAATGAAATTGTATGTACAGTCATGCTCACATAAATATAGTACAAGAAATTAGGTTACAATAGCAATTTTATATCGCAATGCCAATTTGTTTGTACTAGATTTATGTGAGCATGACTGTATATTCTGCCAAGTTTTTTTTTTAGTAGAATATTTTAGTGAAAATTCGCGAATTCCGTGAAAATGGAATTTTTGGTTAGTCAGACAGCCAGAGCTACATACAAAATTGACCTTTTCTCATTGCTACCCAGATAGACGGAAACCTAGGACATTAGGTTTCGAGAAACTTAACCCTTTGATTACCACTTTTTTTTCCTTTGACAAAATAATTCAAAACTTAGCACATAGCTATGAGTGAGGTTTTGAACCATATTTGCTTCAATTAAATTTTTGTTTTCTTTTTTTAACGCCGGCATATATTTATCTTAATGGTAGATTATTGTGGGTTACATATGTCCCACTAGTAGCATAAAGTGACAAATTTCTAAGTAATGATTTATTTTTTATAGATAGAAAGACATAAAAAATAATTATGGTAGGATGCAAAGAAAGTATGACACATCGGCACATTACACTTTTTACATAATGTTGTCGTACGTTTTTTTAATTTCAAGTTGTAGAACATAATTGCTTCGTTGTATGTTGTATCTTTTCTATCGTCATCTTTTTCCTTGCGAAGAACAGTTGCAATATCGCTAAAATGGCAATTACTCAGAAGTAGTACTTTTTTGTGTCTTGCCATTTGAAAAGTATTGTTCGAGACATTGCAAACAAATTTTGATTCTCCTCTGTTGAGTTTTTCATCAGGTATCAATGCATTTCAATGCAAATTTCAATGCATATGATAAAATTTCATCACACTTGTTCAAAGGCTATCAATAGATGAAATAATACTGCATACAGGGGATATAATAAGCCCAGTGGAATTTTTGAAACTTTCAATGGAACATATATAACCCAATGGTAGTGAAAGGGTTAAGCAGCGATTTGAAAAAATGAATACGAAAAGATAACTAATGTAACTAATGAAAAGAATACATATTTAGATATTGTTTTGACTTGTATGAGGATGCTGAACTTACAGTAGCTGGGTAGCGATGCCCATTAATTTTAGATGCTAACAAACAATTTAATTCAGCCCGCTCGATAGCATATATCATATCAATTAATTCATCATGTGATTAATTCATTGTGCAAAGGCGACAGGTATTACAATTTCAAATGTCAACTAATTGTTTAACAAACCACTATCATTTGTTTTAACTATGGCTACCTATTTAAACACGCCTTATTCACATTAGAATTGTGCTTAATTCAGATTTTTTTTAATATGTCCAAAATATAACTTTTATGTACAGAACATGTATAATAAAAAAATAAGGAAATAATATGACAAATGGGGTGGAATAAAAAAATATATGATTGAATTAAAAAAAAAACGAATTATAATGATTTATTGAAAATTGAAATTACAAAATTTTAAACTTTGGGCATTATTACACGAGTAGTACCTATAACTAATCATAACCAATTCCGTTTTCTTAATTTTTAAATACTTTTTAAATAGAGCTTCAAAACGATTTTTTATTTTGTTGACCCTTGTTTTTAACATTTTTTTGAGAAAAATCTAAATAACTTGGCAACCCTGTAGGGGAGAGGTGGCATGAAAGGGACACGTATTGAAAGGGACAATTCAAATTACGCGATAATTACAAATCTTCCCGAAACAGAAGTATTTATGATGTGGTGCTTCACCAATGCACACACATTTGCACCTAACTACAAGCTTTTGTCATTTCATAGACGGTGGCATTATGCTTGTGATTTTATTCGTGCTCCAAAGTAATTTTTTTGTAATTCTTTTCAAACATTTTGTGAAATGTTGTAAATGGTTTATTGAACAGCTTGTGATTGTTTTTAATTAGTCGTATATTTAATCATTGGAGAACGAAAAATCAGTACCTTTTAGATATAATTGTAGCTGTAGAAGTTATGTTTTTAATTTGTGTGTGATATTTATGAAAGGGACACATCAAACGGTTACGAAAGGGACGGTTATATCAAATACGGATTCTAACTTGATATATGATAATAACATTGAGACTGTGAGTGAATTTTCTACTGAATCACTTACACATACAACATATATGCAAGTGGCAATTTCATTGAATTATCTTTAAAAAAAGAATTATAGGACTGATTTCCAATTAGTTTTTAAAATGTGATTTTAAAGTACAGATATGTAACAGTAGTCGTACTTATCGTCTACGTGTACGTATACTTGTTATTAGGTATGTGTAATGTAAAATACCAGTAGGTACAGGGTGATTTTTCTTATTATTAGGCTTTGTCCCTTTCATAAATTATTGTGTCCCTTTCAATACAAAATACACTTTTTTAAACGAAAAAATATACAACTAAGAATAATAAAAGGTTTATTATTATGTTTCTTTCAGTAGTGAAATAATTGAAGTTTTCAATTCTATTCGTAAATGTTCAAATTATTTCCTCATTTATTAACTAGACTCTTTAAAACAAAAATGTCAATTTTATGCCACCTCTCCCCTACTAAACCTTAAAATAAAAAAAATGTTCTGATTCAAAAAAACTGTGATGCAATAAAATATCCCAAATTATACAGGGTGTTCCATTAAAAAAGTATATTATACAGATTTTATTATATAGGGTGTCTCTAAATTATGTAGACATGGCTTAACCACAGATTACTGGGATCAATAGAACACGATTTAACAAAACTTATCTATATACAAATGCGTTTGGTTTAGCCAGTATTCAACTTCAAAGTTAATTTAAAAAAAAACAAAATTTGCTTATAAAAATAGAACGTTTACATTGATTTGAATGTTGTTTGGTGTGACACTTTATACGGGTATAAGTCATATTTTGACATAATATTGTTTGCAGACCGGTTGTGTATAAAACAAGTGAGGCCCAACATTAATACATTCATATGTCTTAATGACAAAACCAAATAAATTTAAAAAAATCAAAGCGGGCGCCGGTATTCATTATTAAGTTTTTTTGTATCTTAATAGTTTTTGATATCTAGTACAGTGTAGACACAAAAAATAAAATATGAGTAACTGCGCTACACTCGTTTGGAAACAAATCATCAGTGAACAGAATTTTCTGGCTAAAAAGTATATGTTCAGCTATTTTTTCCTGAACAAAATCAGCAAAACGCAAAACGTAGGTCATAATCAGCTGGTACAAGCTCTTGCATTATTTGGATATCCTATGTAATTGCTATAATTTCCAAAATTTCTTCCTCGTTATTAAGGCTCCCAAAATCCGAAAACCAGCAACATATCTGTTTTATCGGCGTAAGTGTACTTTATATTCATTATTGTGAATAAACCATGATCAACCCGGTAACTAGATTACATTTGTTTCTAAACGAGTGTAGGGCAGTCACTCATATGTTATCTTTTTGTGCCGAAACTGTAACAGATATCAAGAACTATAAAGATACAAAAAAACTTAATAATGAATGCCTGCGTCCGATTTGATTTTTTAAAATTTATTTGCTTTGTCATTAAAAAATATGAATATATTAAATTTGGGCCACCCTTGTTCCTTGTTTTGTACACAACCGGTCTAGTGATAATAACAATATTATGTCAAAATATGAGTTATACCCGTATAGGGTGTCATACCAAACAACATCCAAATCAATGTAAACGTTCTCTTGTTATAAACAAATTTTGTTTTTTTTAAAATTAACTTTGAAGCAGAATACTGGCTAAACCAAACGCATTTGAATATAGATAAGTTTTGTTAAATCGTCTTTTTTGAATCCCAGTAATCTGTGGTTAAGCCATGTCCACGTAATGAGAGACCCCCTGTATATCGAACACCCTGTATATTTGGAACTAATTTTAGTATATGCCCTTTTCGGTATGCTGAAACTTTTATTTGAAACATTGTTTTGTATTTTCAAAATTAAACGAAATATTCTCCGATCGCGCATTATTGACTCACCCTGTACAATTGCTCTTATTTTATTTGAAGAGGTGCTGAAAACTCCTAAAATATCATGATTTGCGAATATACTATGTTACCATTTGTTAATTTTAGGTTAATTAAATTAGAATATTAAATGGTATGTTAATATTATTATTTAGGCGGAAAGACCCCATATGGGGTCGATAGCCCAATAAAGGTCGATTATATATATATTATTATTTATATTGTTTTCATATTTAAATTCAATATTGGGTAGTCTGAAAAATCTTTTTCAATACAGGATTTTAAATACACGGATAAATAAATATACACAAATAAGTATACGGAGAATGCCGCCTTTGTCTGATTTTATTAACTCTAAAGAGGGACAGGAAGAAAACCCCCTAAATGCTATAAAAAAAAAAAATATTGTCACTAAAAAAAAAATGATAAACTCATGCTGTGATTAATATTATATTTATAGGTATACTAGTTTCTGAACGAGCGCGAATGTGATCGCTTACTAATATTTGTAAAAAATAAATATTAACAGATATTATAGCCTGAACTATAGCTGAAGTGCTTGCTTACTGAATTAGAGGTTCTCAATTCAAATCCCGGTGTAAAAACAATTACCAACCAATTTCATGTGATAACGCCACTAATTGATAATAATATAAAAATGTAATGTATTCGTTGATAACATTTTTTAAACACCGGTCTCTATGTAAGAGCTTACTGATTTAGAGTTATCGGTTCGAATCCTGTTGTACCGTTACTCCTCATTTTCATTTAATTTAATATGATAACGCCAATGATTGAAACCACCCAACAAGAAGTTTTTTATTCATCTCTGGTTAACAACCTAGGTGATTGCTTGCTAATTTCGGGGTCCTAGGTTCGAATACCGGTGTGAGAACAAAATTTATTATTACTTAATTTAATATAATAACGCCAGTTATGATCTATAAGTTTAAATTAATGCATATTACATACACATTTCTTCGCCAAGTACCCAAACTTCCGGCCTTGAGTTGACTTCGACCAGGACTGTGGGTGTGCAGACTAGTAGAACCATGAGATCGGCGACACTCAGGTTGACAAGGAATATATTGGTGCTGTTCCTCATGTCCTTTGTTTTGAAGATAACAATTGGCACCATAATATTGCCGATGACACCCAGACACATAATGATAATGCAGAAAACCATCGAGGTGATGCGGATGTAGCCGGGTAGGACCGGATTGTAGGTGTCATTTTCGAACGTGGTGTTGTTGCTGGTGTTCGAAACGTCGATGTACGAGTAATTATAAATAGAGGTGCTCGTTGGTTCGGACGCAGTTGCCGTAGTGAAATCTGATGCATTCGAGGAGAATGTGACGATGGTTGCGACAATTGTTGAAATCATATCACCACACTACTCAGTGAAGGAATGTTTACAATCATATTACTATAAAAGCCAAGACGGGTCGAGTTGAGGTAACAGAAATCCCCATACATACACGTTGTTACATTTGAGGCATAAGCTTGGGAAGATTTCCCAACTATTATACTAATTTTAAGGTGGGATTTTTGAACTACAGGTATTTCACTATTGCGGATCTACATTTTAGTGTGCGCGTATGCCACTTTGCTGCGACAAGACCGAATTGCACATCACTTTCGAACGTGAGAAGTCGCATCCTTGGCGAGAATGCGAGGAAAACGCGTAGTAGCGACAGAATCGAACTAAACCCTTGTGGCCTGTTGTAGCTTGTGGCACGCGCTGTCGGTGCGAACTGACTCCACTTGGAAATTGAAAGGACGGCGAGCTGCGAGCCGAGACCAAGAAAGACAACGCATATATATCTGGTTATCCCAACAATTCATGCGCGTACCGATTTGCAGCCTCTTCAATTCACATAATTTGGCACATATTCACGCAATATATATTTCCACATGGCGCAATTTTCCCAATTTCCATCTATAAACGTCAAACCTTACCCACACTTTAATTATATTTCCCACATTTCTTTCGAATACTTGGAAAACTTTCCTACTTTGCGAATTTATTATTATGCCCGTATTGTGTGTAACATAAAGTTTCTGTTTGATTTTATATCTAGTTTTTACTATACCCAGTGATTCAGTATAAATCAGTTGGGGCGCATATCTTCCGATTATTATAATACAATAGAAGAAGTGTACTGAAGCAATTTCTATAATAACTAGTGGGTTATTTGATTCCTTGTATTCATGAATACAATTGTATTAGAGTTATATTTATATTTAGTGATGTCATACATGCAACGGGTTAGCTGTATTCTTTTTCTTTCTTTTCTTTCAGATTATGGTAAAAATACAAAAATATTTAATATTCATATTTAAACGGATTAAAAATAGGAAAACGGATACATAAAATTAACAAGAAAGTTCTCAAACAAATTATAAACAATAAAAGGACAATATGCACCACTAAAAAAATTATGAAATATTTTAAATTAGCTAGCTGAAATAACTAATAAAACTATCATGCTAAACATGGAGCTAACATATTTTGAAAATGTGTGTGCCCTTATTTTCAAAAAATGGTGGTAATAGATATTATTGTTAATATTTTTTTTATAGAAAATATATTATGCAGATAATATAAGAAGCAACTAAAGATACCCATGGCAGATTTTATATGGTCATATTTCATAAAAGAAACAGCAGATGAAAATGCGAAATATTTAAAACATTAATTAAATTATGAAGTTGTAAGGAATTGGGAGTTTGGGGGGTGGGGGGTGCTTCCTTATGGGCCTAATAAGATATTTGTAATAAGATATTTGTAACATGTCTACAACATTAATTTATTGAAATGAAATGCAAATAATAATCAAGTCTGTGCACAGTGTGTCGTTTATACCTATCGTAGCTGGACAGAATTATTTTATTATTTTGTTGGCATTATATTGCTTAATTATTACTTCTACGAGCAAAATAAATGAAATTGAAAGTCGGAAAATATACAGGGTAACAAAAAATGACTTTTATAGAAAAATATACAGGGTGTCAATCTGAAAAGTTGCCACCGACTTTTTTCATAGAACTAATGATTATTTTTAAAATTACTCAAAACCAGGGGTGGGCTGCCAAATTTTGAACAGGATCGCTATTATTTCGAAGCAAAAAAAAAAGGCAAATGAGTACAGTGTCTTCATTTATTTTTGTACGGTATAAAATATATAATATATATAACAAAACAAACATTTATTGCTCAAAATAACTAAACAAAACATTTATTGCACAAATAAACTGATAAATTCCAAATTTAACAAACTATGCTAGGTATATGCATAACTAATTAATTAATTATTAATGTAGAGTCCATATGCCTTGTTCATTTGAAGAAACATCATTATTGTGCCCTTTTCTTACCCTTGTTTCTGTTGCTAACCTGTGATTCTGGTTTATCCAAGATGTAATAAAAGGAATGGCATCGTAATTTGCTATTGGTTTCCCCAATAAATTTATTGTCATTAGATTGGACATATGTTCCACAGTAAGGCTGGTTCTTAATTTTGATGCAATTCAATTCATAAGGCTAAAACCTCTCTCAAGTTCTGAACTGCTAATAGAAATTGTGCTAGCTATTTTTTTAGCCGTTAAAATTGAATTAGGTAACTGAAGATTTTTCAGTTGTATGTTTGCGTCTACAAAGTCACGAAAATCATTAACATCTACTTGGAACTTTAAAATTTCACATAATTTTCTAACCATTTCATCACCTTATATCCATGGTGACATAATTTTATCTAATGACCAGGTAGAATGATCTAAAATCTCAAAGAGCTGCACAAATTTTTCATAGTTATCAGTGTCATTGTTCTCATTCTTATCCTCATCCATATTTATATGACTAGCCGATAAAAGTCTTGCTTTCATATTCTTTGCCACACATCTAATAATTGCTCTCTGGGAAGAGCTACAAATTTATTATTGTAATGAAATGGTATGCATTTGAACTCATTTGATGAAATTAAATTTTGAACATTTTTTTTTCGTAGACACCAAAATGATCATTCTTGTGTAGTTCTATAGCTCTTATTGAACGCTTAATTAATTGATCAGCTTTAGATCTGGTAATTTTTCTTCATTGTAGCGCATTGGATAGTATTGACAATTCTTCTAAGATATCTATCATTAAAGCTAAATCTTCAATAAAATGTGTATTAGCTAATCTTTTGGCCATTCCTGAATTTGATTTGGACTGGACAAAATATTTTACAACGCTGGCTATGCTCACCATACAGCAGTAGCTGCTCGTAAGCTACAGGATGCCCAACTAGGTCCAAAAACGCAACCAATTTTTATTATTTCTGGGTTTAAATCCCTAGAAATAGTTTCCAATTCGGCTTGGTTTTTATTTGACTGATGATATATCGCATATATTTTGTATAAAAATATTTTACAATGATTTACTTGTTTAATTTCGCTTATGCAATCATCTAGTGCCAATTGCAATCGGTGATTCAAACAATGCCACACGATTATATTTGGACACATTTCAGTTAATTTTGAGGCTACTCCAGATTTTCTTCCTAACATTGTCGATGCACCATCTGAACAGATTCCTACGAGATTTCTTTGTAAATAATTTTTATCAAATCCATAGTCAGTAGACAGTCTATTAACGCCATACAAATATTGTCGGCAGTTGTTGACGTCAATTCTTCTAAATCTACGAAAATCATGAGAGGTTCAATTGCAGACTGTACTTCACACTGTAAAAATATTACCAAAATACTTTTTTTAGCAAGTGTTGAAGCTTCGTCAATTATGAAACAAATTTTTGAATTTTGATTGACAATGTTTTTAAAAACAGTTTTTTTTAATCTGCATCGCAATATGTTCGACAATTCTAGTGGCAGTGAGTCTGGAATGTAAACAATTTCCTATACATATATATAGAAAAAAATGGTGTTAATTTTTTTCTTCTTGCAATTCCAAAGCTGCTTCTATATCAGACAATGGCCTGTTTTGTTTAACAAGACTATAAACTGTGTTAAAAAAAATTACAGTAATGTTAATTGCTTCAGAACTAAATATTTTAACTACATTTGGTAAAACTTGCATGTTAGTGCAAGTGGAATGTTCCTTATTTTTTTGCGTAGAGATGCTTGCCTAGTGTCTTTTTTAGTTCCATTAGGAATTATTGAACATGAAAACCACTCATTTGATGCGTGAATATGTTTTTTGTTTTCTATTCCTAAAGTTTTCATTCTTGAACAGTCTTTACAACCAAATTTGCCATATTTTACCACTAACCATTTATATTGTTCTGTGAATAAACTCACTTGTTTTTCTGTTCAACAATCTGGTAGTTGACAATTGTGTACTGTGCATGATTCCAATAATGTTGTAGATGATGCCGATAAACATGAAGCTGATGTTTCATTTGAAGTTGATTGTATAGGTTCAATATCTGCAGAATTTATTGTTTTCTCTAGTATTTCTTCATCGAGTTTTGTTTTTTTTTTATATTTACGGAATACAATAATTTTCCTTCCACTCTCTTCATTTATTAATAAAAAAAAAATGTAAAATTTAAATACCGCCATTATATTCACACAATTTTTGGATGAATTTAGAATTTATATAATTTACAAATAATAATTTATAATTGTCTATTTATGTAAATTAAAAATTTAATTTTACTTATTTTGTACGTTAGCAATTAGACTAATTAGTATTTTATTTTATATTGTCAATTCACTAAACAAAGTAAGTTTTTAGAGTAAATATAATCTGTAGAAAACAAACAAATTATAAAAAAAAAAAGTTGCAACAAGTAACGAAGGAAATAATAAAGCGGGCGATACCATGTGCAGTGTGCCGAAGCTTCACAAATTGTGGCTCACTCACAACCAAGAGCCAAGCACTTCGTATTTTACGTACGCACATGATGTGTGTAGTGCGTTGCGGACATGATATGTTTGCGAGGTGTGGCACATCGGCGCGATGTGCATATTTTGCATAAACATACTATTAAAATGGCTTATTTTCAAACATTTTGGTTTTAGAGCTAATTTTCTTTTGCACTTTATTTGCACTAATTCCATAACTAGTCTGGTAAATCATATTATATTAATAATGACTAGAAAGTATTTTTCAAGAGCTTTCCAACGATGTATCACAAGTAGGGCATACTACCTACGCCATTTTGGTTCCCCCTCCGAACCACCCAAACGGTTTTGGGTAATTTTAAAAATAATCATTAGTTCTATGAAAAAAGTCGGTGGCAAGTTTTTAAATTGACACCCTGTATACATGATTTTCATTTTAAATAAATAATCTTATACAAGTAGTATACAAATAAACGATATAGAATTTTATGTCTATGCCTAGGTACACTATCTATCTATCTATCTATCCAATGCACACAACAATTACATAACAGGAAAGTAAATGGTTATTACTCATTACATGATTCAGCCTTATTATCAAATTCGCTTAGTGTAATCATCTATTGAATAATCCTCATCTTCAACATTTTGCTTAATAACATTTCGTATTGCAGGAGTAAATTTAATACTTGCTTGGAAAATGTCTATTTTTTTCTTGTAATTGCTCTTAGGTTACTTATGTAAGGATCCGAACTAATTAACAACATGTTGAACAAATCACTATTCGTGGCAGTACGTGAACGTTTCCCAGTATTATTCAACTTAAATCTTCTGGAATCTTTATTGCGAGTTTCTTGAGATTCTTCAGAAAGAAACTTCTGTAGAAACTAATGGCGTTTTCATTACTTCTGTACTTTGAATTAAAATGTTACGTACAGATGCGGGCATGCAGTACCATGAACAGTGATCTAAATATAGTTTTTGTTTTGTTTATTCTGCAAATTTTTGAATATTTTCCAAGTTAATATCATGACTGAAAATAGTATTTTTTGTTATAAGGATGAAAAACGAAATATGTTTGTCGTCCGTATATCATACATATTTCTTACATCATTAATTCACTTGCACTACTTGACTCAATGAGATCAGGAACTATGCCTTATTTTTGGTTTTTAATGATGCATTTTAAAAAATCTTCTTGGGTTTACCTGTACCTACTATACCTTCTGAGGACGTTTACGGTTGTGAATCTGCATTTTAAAATGTATAGTGATGTCTTCAAGTTTTCATCACTGATATTTATTCTGTAGGAATCGTTCCCGCGTATTTTCACACTCCTCCCATTTTTTTTTTAATTTTCGCCCAACTTCTCGATATTTCAACGTGTGTACTTCTTACTGATGAATCACAGACATTTACTAAATCGAATTTTGTTGATAGGTACTCATAGATGTAGGTACCCTTTTCGCACAATAAATGTATTGCCCATTCCTTGAAAAAATTCCATTCTCGTGAGCGAGTATGCGTAGACTAATAAATTTAATAAAAATAGTAGGACCAATTTTCCGCGGCTAAATTTGATATAATTTTGAAAAGGGTCAATGAAAGTACAATATATATAAAATTCAGTTTGGGGCAAGTGGGGCATTTTGTTTCGTCCCTTCAAAGTTTAAAAACATGCAGATTTTGAAGAGGTGCTTTATTTTGTCAATTTTATGAAAACTAAACATAGTTCTTGTATTATTTATAAAAATATAGTAGTTACCCATATATGTTAAATCCATCACAAAGAAACTCTTTAACTATTACAAAAAAAGCTGCAGATGTGTTCAAACGCACGTTAAATTTTTTAGTAAAATCTTGAACAAAACCAAAATTTGACCCTCATTTGTCCGTCGTAAAACAATGATTATCGAAAACTATTATGGAAATTGGCATATTAGGGATGTTATTAAGCAATTTCATTTATAATTTCCCTGAAATATGGTAGTTAATTTTGTTCACCTTTCCACACACTGTGCGCTGGTCCAAGAACTATGGAAAACATTTCAACAAAATCGACGAATTAATCTCCAACTCAAGTATAATTTTTTTGTACTAAAAAGCAATTTGTCACAAATAATAACAATACTTGTAGGTGTTCATGTATTTCCAGGGATAATATAATAAGAGGTGTTCTCATTATCGATAGTGATTTTATAAATACTACGAATTTTAACCCCAATGATGAAAATGCATTTTCCAAAGATTAGGGTTGAAATGAGTAGTATTTGAAAATCATTATCGATTTTTGAGAACACCACGAATTATATTTAGGAAGGGAATATAATGAATTGCTTGAGTCATCTAGTAAAGCAGAATAAACAAGAAGCTAAATATGTACAGTTATAATACCTATATTTATTTAGATCACTTCATCTTTCAAACAGCAAACCACAATTAGGTACGTACTTGTACTAGGAACACACTGACATTTCGGGTTATAATTTTATTAGCGACTAGAAATTGTTTATAAGTGGATTAATCGTGCCCATTGTTTGCAAGTTATTCAACCGATAAATAAGAGGATCGGTTCGGATATCGTCATGACATATAATTATTCTTTCGTATGTGATCGTCTCCGCTGCGATCTCTGTGTGGGACTCGAAATTGTGACAGCGACCGGCATTTGTTCGTGGTATTATCGTGAAAATACAACTAGTTATTATCAGTTATTAATACATGCGTAACTATAGAAACTGCATTGTTATGACGTCACTGTTTTAGGTACGAGTTATATTCCCAGGGGTAATATAACAAGTGGTGTTCTCATTATCGATAATGATTTTATAAATACAACGAATTTCAACCCCAACGAAGAAAATGTCAGAAAAGAAAGAATTTTCAAAGATTGGGGTTGAAATAAGTTGTATTTTTGAAATCATTATCGATTTTTGAGAACACCACGAATTATATTTAGGAAGGGAATATAATGAATTGATTGAGTCATCTAGTAAAGCAGAATAAACAAGAAGCTAAATATACAGTTTAAATACCTATATTTATTTAGATCACTTCATCTTTCAAACAGCAAACCACATTTATTACCACATTTTACTATTTTACTTGTGCTTGAAACACACTGACATTTCGGGTTATGTTTTTATCAGCGGCCGACTAGATTGTGGGCGCAACCAATAAATAACACCATCGCAATGATCGTCGCTGCGATTTGTGTTTAACCAAAAATTGTGACAGCGACCAACATTTGTGCGTGGTATTATCCTGAGAATATAACTCATACGTAAAACGTGACGTCATAACAATGCAGTTTCTATAGTTACGCATGTATTAATAACTGAGAATGTTGATAATACCACGGTTGTATTTTCAGGATAATACCACGAACAAATGTCGATCGCTGTCACAATTTTTGGTTAAGCACAAATCGCAGCGAAGATCGTTGCGATGGTGTTATTTATCGGTTGCGCCCACAATCTAGTCGGCCGCTGATAAAAACATATCCCGAAATGTCAGTGTGTCTCAAGTACAAGTAAAATAGTAAAATGTGGTAATAAATGTGGTTTGCTGTTTGAAAGATGAAGTGATCTAAATAAATATAGGTACTTAAACTGTATATTTAGCTTCTTGTTTATTCTGCTTTACTAGATGACTCAATCAATTCATTATATTCTCTTCCTAAATATAAGTCGTGGTGTTCTCAAAAATCGATAATGATTTTAAAAATACAACTTATTTCAACCCCAATCTTTGAAAATGCACCTCGCCCTTCGGGCTCGGTGCATTTTCGTCGTTGGGGTTGAAATTCGTTGTATTTATAAAATCATTATCGATAATGAGAACACCACTTGTTATATTACCCCTGAAAATACAACCGTGGTATTATCAACATTGTCAGTTATTAATACATGCGTAACTATAGGAACCGCATTGTTATGACGTCACTGTTTTACGTAAGAGTTATATTCCCAATTCAATGAATATCCAAAAGCGAATTTATTCGACAAGCATGCAAAGATATTCAATATAATTTACCAAAAGACAAATATGGAGTAACAAAAAGGAAGTAAGTTGGCAAAATGTAAAGTAATCGCAAAAATTAAATATCCTATAGATACCTACGGAAAATTCAGCCTGACATTAGATACGTGGATGCATAAAATAATAATTGAATCAGTCAATTCAAAACTATCTGATTTGGGCATAAATTTATCAGATCTAGCGCGCATCAACTTCCGCTGCTGCTGCCGTTATGGTGAAATATATATAAATATATCGACCAATTATGTTATAATCATGGCATATATTTAACCATAGTAGATGTAATTAACAAAATTAAAAAAAATTATGTTGATAGAACTAAAAATAAATATATGTAGCTAATGATGACTTTTCTGAATCCAATATTGACGATGAATAAAATGATGCTTTAATGAAATATATATGGATCAGAAGATTAAACCTATATTGCAAATCTTACGAAAAGTTGTAGTTGAACTTCGTTGATAAGAAACTAAATAATACTAGAGCGAGGAAAGGTCAACTGGTAATACTACCAAATAAGAAATCAACTCTATAAAAATCATTTTTTATAAATTCGAAAGCACGACACGGAATGAAAAGTGACTCTAGAATGCAAGACTAGGTGAAATAGCATTGTGGTCATGGTTGAAAGATTCCTAAAAGTAGTTGACTCAGTTCGAGAGGAATTACAAGATTTGGGCTTCTTAACACTACTGGATGACAGCAATGTTATAAAAATTACGGCAAATTTTGCACTTTAGCACTTATAGTAGCCCCATATTGGGTAGACGCGATGCAACTCTGGTTACGGCCGATGCAAGTTTTAATTTAATTCTTTACGTAAAAATGATGATAATATTTCAAGGCAGCTGTTTAGAATGGTTTATAAAGTCTTCGTCATCGAATGAAGAAAATCCTGTGTAATCCTGATTTATAATCTACTGCAACAGGAGATACTGAGTTTTTTTAAAAGTTAAATTTAGAACAAATAATAAATTAAATACAAATATGGTAATTTTCCTTTTCGTTATTTATAATTTACTGTAAGTTTTTTAATTTTTTTAATTAATTTTTTTTCAACATTTTAATTTTAATGTTTCTGTTCGAATGGCTGAACATTTGAGACATGCGAGAGAAGGGAGACTCCTCTTGTAAATGTATCGCTAAAAAGGAGTACACATTTTAAGTGTAGAGGGTTTTCTATATTCTTCTAACCAACAAATTAATTAGGCCATTTTATAATTATTAGAGTTTTCTAAAATTTAAAAATAAAATTTGCACCAAAAAAATTATTTCGATAAAAAAAAACGAGGATCGCCCACTATGACTCTATATGCTGTTAGGACCTATTATATAGGGTGTTAAAAATAGGTTGTTTAATATTTTACCCAATTATAGTACTGTTGGAAAGAAACAAAATATTTTAGTCAACATCGGTCCAAAACTCAACCGTTTCTTAGATACAGTCGATTTATATTGATTTATTAGGATGAACATTACAAATAAATTCTGATGACAACGTTTATAAAACAGAAGATAATGCAAATGAAAACTAAAGTAAATGCTGTACCTGTCTTCCGTTCATTTGCTCTCGATTATGAATTTTTGTCAATGGGTTCCAAATTCTGTGGCTCAGGTTTTGTTTATATTTGGATAAAATATCGGACAACATGCTTTTAACACCTTACATATTAATGCTAATTTCAAAACGGTCATCCAGGAAATTTAGGCGGTTAAGAAATATATTAAAAAAATAATTGTTTTTCAAAACAATAAAAAAATCAATATATCTATATGTACTATAAACCATTCGTTACAGTGTTATAGGACATTTTATTATATACAGGGTGTTCAAGATGAAGCTCAATAAGCTTTGAAACTGTAAAAGTTACAAATGCGATTAAATTACAAAACAGTAGCGCAATTCAGTGGTCAGTAATATTCTGTTGACAAAGTCAGAAAATTCCGCTTACTTCCGCAGATATTCGACAAAATCCGAAATTTTGCGATTTTATGTTATTCTGAAGTTATTTGAAAAGTAACTTTCACGGATTCCGAGATCCCCATGCTGTTGGTCCTTATATTGGAAACCCTGCATGTATAATTGCACAACACTTTCTATGAAGTTATAAATTATTCAAATTTTAAATTATCTCAAACTATACAAATTTGAACCCATTCGGCTTGAGTTATGATTATCATTTGGAAAGTGTGGGCGATTGTAATCTTTAACAGCAATTCGAAAAATCGAAATTTTCTTTAGACGAGATCGGAAATCAGTGATTTAATGTTTTCTGCTTTCAACTATAACTCTAAGGTAGTCCACATTTTATATGTTTGGTGCTTTCCATAACTGCACCAATAACTGAGTAGTGGCAATTCAAAACTCCAAAATCTCTGGAAAAACGTTAGCACCTAAAGACGTTAGACACCATTATAACTGCTTCACTCCATTTTAAGTCCTTAACACTCGGGTTGATTTAAACCTGAGGTGTTATTGTTCATATTCTGGAATTTCATCGAAATTACCATAATACAAAAATAAATCCGAATTCAGAATTTGAAAATGAATATCTTGAGAGCCACTGAAATTATTTTTCTTTTTAAATTTTGGAAAAATATCAACATATGAAGGAAAGCATTTATTATTTGTGTAGTACATACTGACATCACTGCGCTTGGTATTTGAATATATACGCAAGAACAGTAGTTAGCAATTACACCACATTTATAGAAGTGAGAGGATTATGAAGCACTTCATTACCAGCGATGACTGTTAATAGATAATTTGCTGTAATTATAAATGTGTTCAATTATATATAACTTCTTGATAGTTACATAATATAATTATTTAAAGTATGTGTGTTTAATTGAACACACATACGATTTGTCTAACTTTTTTTATAGTGGTGTTCTTTTATAATGTTAAACTTATCAACAATTAGTAATTGTTGGAATCAATGGCTAAGGTGATGTATTATTGAGTAAAGGACGTTACAGTTCCTTATCAGGATGAAATATATTCGTCTACGACCTGTTTCGGCTTTGTTAGGGCATCATTTATAGATCATTATGATTATGTATTAAATAACTGCAAAACCGGTCGTATGCCAATATATTTCACTCTGATAAGGAAGTGCAACACGACTCTTCTCGTTAGCAACATTTGTCAGCATAATTAAATTTTCATTAATTTTACTACACTACTCAAAAGAATTATCGCATATATTGATTTTTTTTGTTCCTATACAAATGTGAATCACATCGGCAACTTACAAAAAAGTATATGTTTTTTTTAATATGCAATAATTCTTTTGAGTAGTGTATTGTGTATTTATACTTGAATTATGATTGAGAGGGTACGTGGTAGATTACAATATGAAATCACAGTTATTTCCTTAAGCTCTTGATGTTAATTATCACAAAATTCCAACAATTACTAATTGTTAGAATCAATGGCCAAGATGAGGTATTATTAACTATAAGGACGTTACACTTCCTTATCAGTGTGAAATATATTCATATACGACCGGTTTCGGCTTTATTAGGGCATCATATAGATCATCATGATTATACATTAAATAAATGCAAAATCGGTCATATACCAATATATTTCACTCTGATAAGGAAGTGCAACACCCCTCTTCTCGTTATCAACATTTGTCAACATTATTAAATTTTCATTATTTTTACTACACTACTCAAAAGTATTATCACAATTTTGATTTTTTTTGTTCATACCTACAAACCTGAATCACATTGGCAACTTACAAAAAATTATATTAGGTTGATATATTATTATTTGATACTTACTGGTAGAAAATTGTTTTATTTTATTTTATTATTTATTTACTTTCGCCTGACTAGTTTCGGTTTTAAAAAAAAACATCATTCGAGGCATGATATCTACGAAGAATACCATAATTAGGTTAAATATAAATTGGAGAACCGCTAGTTTGGCTGACAGGTTAGAACGCTTGCTTAGCATGCACGAAGACCTGGGTTCGAGCCCCAGTACAGGTAGTACATTTGTACTGAGAAACTAGTACCATTCGCCGTTGGGAGCTCATTAACGGCGCTCTAGAGATCGGGGGCGAATTTCTAGGGTAACAAGCCCTAACTCAATACACACACTTACACAAAACACACGGCAGAAGGACCCCCGTTGGTCGATAGCCAGTTAGGGAAAATATCCCTAACAAATACAGTCACTACTACTATAAATTGGAGTTAAGTTTGTTATAAAAATGTATAAATATAAATTATAATAATATTTGTTCTGTGTTTGTTAATTGTTCTAGTATGTATAAATTATATATTTTTTGTTTTTAAAACCGAAACTAGTCGGGCGAAATAAAATAAATAAATTAAAAATATAAAAAAATTCTATCAGTAAGTACCAAATAATAATATAACAACCTTAAATATATAACTGGTAATTTATGGAAAAAGCCTTAAACTTAAAAAAAATATGTTTTTTCAATATGCGATAATTCTTTTGAGTAGTGTATTATATATTTATACTCTAATTATGATTGAGAGGGTACGTGGGAGATTACAATATGAAATCACAGTTATTTCCGTAAACTCTTGATGATAATGATCACTAAATTAATTTCATAACTTAATTTTAATTAATTAAATTATGACAAGAAATTATGGCCAGCTATAATTTTAATATTTATACAAACAAAAATTTGATCATACATACATTTAATATTTCGTAGTTTTATTAATCTCTGGGGCATGTTTCGAACAGTGGGTGGGATAAGCATCCCTGAATTGATTTCATAAACTAATTTCAATTAATTGAACAATTGTTTCTTGTCAATTATTATAATTATATATTTTTTTAAATTCAAAGTTAAATAACAAGTAAATTATTTTATAGAACTGAACTGCAATAAATTTATTTATAATGAACTGTAAGGCGCATAATTTATGCCTCCTACACTATAAGATAATTTCAAAGGTGAACGGAACTAAACTGCAATGAAGCCAAATGGTGTAATTAATATAAAATTTATGTAGCTAACTTTCGAGGATAATTACTTTCAACTGTAAATTGACTCTAAAAGACTATTTATTTTGAATTCATCAAAATCTCTCAAACAGAACACCTTTACAACCATCAGTAATCATAATAGTCTGCAACATCTTTCACATTGCCTCAAAATTGAGAGTGAATGACCCTATATATTCTTATAAATAGATTTATTAAAAATACACTATATTGCGTTCGGTACAGGATAATTAATTGAATGCGTGATTAATTATATAATATTTAATCAAACAAGTTGTTCTCTTTATATGAGTAAATGCGATTATATCTGATTTATTAACTTGTATAACGAAATATAATATATAATATAGGTATTAAGTATATTCAATTTCTTTGTAATAAATACATAAATATGTAATTTGTAATTTGTTTAAAAGCCGATGATATTTACAACCCCATGCCCCTGTTTTGTCAAATACTGATGTGAATAGTTAGATGGGATTCAACACTTACCGGAAAAATTCGAATAGCAATTTTATATCGAGCGTTCAACAGAAGTCGACGACGAAGTTAGCGTTGCCATAGCAGCAGAAATTGGCGGTCGTTATACAAAACAAATAAATTTAAAAAAATGATCAGTATTTCGTGTATACACAATTCTCAAAATAGATTTGAATTTCTTCGAAAGCTCACCAAAATAAGCCAACACAACATTTCTCAATTTGTGTTGGTTTGTTGTACCAATTGACAATCTTTGAATGATTTATATTCTGTTATATATTTTTCTTTAGTATAATTCTGGTTATCAAATTTTCAGTCAGCACCTGTGCAGCTTTCATAATATTAGGAGGTATTAAATCCATGTTCAAATCACATTCACAATCTTTTTATATTGACTCTCTAATGAATGACTTCTAATATTATGTGGTCAGGTAATTTCACTTTCTACTGTGAGGATGACAGCTTGGATTTACTGAAAGCGTACACAATAGCCCTATTATGCACTAGCGGGCATGGCAACTAGTACACAATGATAAGCCCTATTGTGTACTAGCTGGCATAGCAACTCGTGCACAATGATAAGTAGTACACAATCTACTAGATTTTCTAACCAATAAAATAATCATAAGTGACATATTTTATGATTGTCATGAGGAAAAGCTATATTTGTGCATTATAGGTACAAATGAAGACAGGTTACATAACAATTCCTTCTTCTGCATCTTCACCCTTCTTCTGCGGGCTCAAAATCCATTACTTAATTCATTCCAATATTATATTTATTAACACCTATATATGTAGGTACATTAACATAATATATTGTATACGATTTTATACGGCGAGTAAAAATTATTTTTATTCTACCGCTAAGCTCTATGGCTTTAGATGCAAAGCAAACGTTGATGATAATAATTTTTGCTCGCACGGTATAATTGTGCAATCGAGTTTAGATTATTATTGATGTATATATTTTGCGTCTGTAGATTGCCTGTAATTTACTTATAAACGTTAAGTAAACTTATCAAGGAAAATTTGGATCACGCCAGCATTAGACGAGGGCTCTCAATAAACTTGGAGGCTCGTGGAAACGTGGAAATGGGGGACGTGCCCGGGAAGTGGAAAACATCACCAATAAAAAGTTTCTCTCATCACCGACGGAACGGAATGTATGCAAAGCATTTGGATTCTTGCACGTAAACGCTCCGGTTATAGGCGATATCGTAAGTGTTGTATCCGCAACGCTATTTCTAAGCCTGATTAATTTCCGTCAGCCGAGTGTTAACACGGCTTTTGTGTTGGAGCTAAACGCCTGCCTTCATGTTCCCGCTCCAAGCCCAAACGACAAAAATTAATTATCCCTAGCAATTTTAAATTAGTTTGAAAGTTGTTACAAAGCTAACTTCTCGAAATTTATCTTTCTGCCGTATTTCTGGTTAAATTAAAAGGTTTTACTACCAGTCTTAGTTTTGCTCACATAACACCGGCTATATTTATAAAGATGCAAATTTTGTTTAATTATTATAATAATTTTCAGTCTGAATTATGAACTTTCATTATATTTATACCTACAAATTAATAATTATACAGGGTACCCCGAAATTTCCCCTACAGCTTAAGGTAACCTTTTTTCTGTCATAAAAGATGAACACAACATTGCAAAAAAAAGAAGGCATTTGCTGCTTAGTTTTCTTGTACGGTGTGTTTAAAGTTGTTATCTTCAACAATACATTATATTATTATATATATATATATATACTTACGTAATAAAATTTAAGGTATAAAAATATACAGGTATAAGTCGGTTTGAAGTTATTTAGTTAGTTAACTAAACTACTAAAGTTGTTACTAAAGTAACAATACATTACAAGGACTTAGAAAAGAACCCTTAAAGAAAACGCATATTTTATCAATTGAAAATGTACTTAGAATAAATACTAAGTAGGTTTTTACTATCATTTATTTTAACCATTCGTATTTCGTTTGTGAAATGATGTTAAAAGATAAGAAATTTATTAAAATTGAACTGGACAACCATGCAAACTCTTATGTCAGATTTTGACTGTCAGTTGTGAAATGAGAATACTTATTCCAATAAATCAAGGCATTGAAACGGTAGTATTGTTGAGTACATTTATTAGCAAAGCGCGGATTTATAAGCATAAAAAATTACAAAATAAGCGCTTAAAAATGCATAAAAATCTTAGAAAATAAGCATATAAAATAGCATAGAGAATAGAATAAGCATAAAACGCAGAAAAAGCATGAAAAGGCATATTTTATTTTTTATGAAAATACAGAAAAACAAAACAAAACAATTTTATTAACAAGAACGCACTATAGGTAGATAAAAGTAATATTTTAATAACATAGGTTTTGGTGATTAATATTAATAACAATATTAATTAATAACAAATAATAATTACTGCTTATTTTTAAATGAACTAATAATTACATGTTTTTCTAAATTTTGAACAGAAAATCTCATTCTCCTATCACTCACCACATTTTTTAAGTGTGAGAAGCTTTTCTCCACACCCACACTTGTAATCTGTGCATATTTAAATTTGAGAACAATTGTAATATTTATCATCAAATCTTCCACGAAATCTCCTTTTAAAACTGTTGATATTTTTTGTAACTCGCCAAACCCTTCATTTTTTGACAAAACTGCATCACTTTTTTTTTAATAATATAACCTATAGATCCCCGTACGTTTGAGACGTCGTTCCTAAAATCTTCAACTATTTGAACCCCATCTACCAAAGTTGTGTCCTTTGCTTGGAGTTTATCAATCGCTTTGCTTACGAAACTGTAGTTGGTTTTTAGGAATGCTAAAGTTTTTATAACTCTAGTATCTTTAAGAACTTTGTGGCATTCTTTATTGCCTCTGACACATTTTCGGGAAACTCTAACACAAGCTCCTTAAATGAATCGAAATGGTCGGCATAATAGCAGGCAGCATCTAGCCCCATCTAGTTATAACCGGTGCCGGAAGAAGAGGTACAGTTTTCATTCTTTCCCTAAACATTTCAACCCTCAATGGAGCTTTTAGGCAAAAAATCTTCCCGGTTTTTATCAAATCATTGACCAGGGGAAATTGCAGTCTAATCGTTTCAGCAACTCCATTAAAACCATGTGCCAAACAGGTGAAATGCATTAATTGCTCATAAAATACTTTTACATTAGAATATGCCTTCAACATATATGCAGCGGCATCAGAAAGCATCAATAATAATTTATCATTTGGTACGGGGTTTGGCAAAAAAAAGTGTTAATCCATCGTGAACGAATTTGCCAACGGTATTGCCATTTGTATTTTTCTAACTGCTTGGAACTAATTAAGAATGCATTGGTGGAGTCTTCGTTTAATATTCCAATTATTAAATGGGCGATGTACCTACCACATGAATGAGTAGTTTCATCTACATAGAACCATATGTAATTGTTGCTAATTATCTTTTTTATTTCCTCAATAGTGTGTTTATATACTTGCTCCGGCAATAGACCGACATAGTTTACTCGACATAGTTTTTGCGAATGGGTGATTCGGCAGGAATATGTCTACAGGTGTATTTTTGTAAAAAAGATTTAAACATACTATTATCTAGTTTTTTTAACGGAATGTTAGAAGATACCATCGTATTGCATAAATCAAAGTAAAATTCCTTTTCATTCCGTGTAGAAGAACTCGCAAAAGACTCGGAAATAGTTTGCTGGGTACTCAGGGTACTGCTTACAGATTTGTGTTTTTTTTTATTTTCCAGGTGATCTGTTGTTTTGATATGTTGCGTTATCTTAAATTTTTTCTCGCAGTTAATCTTCAACATAATTCATGCTTGTACCTAGGCCAATAGCAACAGAAAATAAAACTTACCGGTTTAATACAAGCCCAGCAAATTAATTTGCCGTTCTCATATTTTAATTCAGAATGTCCACGTATCCATTCATCGACGGAAGGTTTTACTTTCGGCATTTTATACAAGAAAATTTATAAACATGCAATACACACAAGGCACAAGCACAACGCACTGAAGATTGAGATAAATTGGACTGAATTGATAGCACACTAGCCTCAGATGCGTTCTGTGCACGTAAAAATAGGGTAATCCTCGAAATAATCAAGCTTTGTTTACCAAATATCACGTACACACGCTCGCTTTGTTGATGATTTTGTGATAATCAAGCACTCTAGACGTAACGGAGTAATATTAATACTGAATTCTCATTACAATAATGTGCAACAAAATATATTCCTAGCTAATATAAATAATATGCTATGAATTTGAGAAAGAAGCAAATAAGCACAAAAAATAAGGAAATATGCACAAAAAATACATTAAAGCAATTATAAGCTTAAAAACTGAAAATACATAAAAGCACAAAAAAATTGTCACGTTACTTCATTTGCTGAAATTCGTATGCTATTAAAACTGATGTATAGCATAATGCCTAGAAATCCGCGCCTTGTTCATTAGACAAACCTAAGATTGTTAAGTATGTTAAGTAAAATATTTGAATGTACAGTCGTATTCATTAAAGTGTTGTACAGCATTTCTGCTGTGTGAATGTGACTTCAGTTCAAAAAAGTTTTTTTTGAAAAATAAAATCGATATTCGATTTATCGTAAAAAAACATCGATGTTCTTTTAACATGATGTTTAATACACAATTTTATTACACATACTTACATCTCAAAATATATCTGTTTTATATCATACTTGTATACAGGGTGTCCCGAAAGAAATGAAACCCTAAATATCTACGAATATATATTTTTTTTTTCAAATTTTGATCAGAAATAGTTTACCTCCCCTTGCCACACGGGAGGTAAGCTTATTTTAATTTCTTATAAATTATTTGTTTTAGGTGAGCAAAGTGTAACGGTTCGCTCCCAGGTATTATACAAATTCTCATAATTTGTAATATTCATTTGGCTCGTGATTTAGTGGTAGTACTTTACGTTATGTTTGATTTTTAAAATCATTATCGTGACAACTTAATTGGGTTCGTTTAATGGGTAATGTGTCTGTTAGTAATTTTTGTTAGTAAGTAAAACTCAGATATATAGATTCAGTGAGATTTATTCATTTTGAAAGATTATGCAAGCGACAGGTAAATAAAATACAGTTTTATCATTCAAATTAGACGTTATTTATTCAATTGATTTTATTCAATTTTGCAAATATTTTATTTAAAAATTATCGAATCTTTATTTATAATTCTGACCTTTACTTTTTGACTTTATTTTGTAAAATTCGTTATCCTTAATAATCGCTATAGGAATTACACAGTAAATTAAATTAGCGACTTCATGTACATGTCAACACTGCATAGAAATTCATTAGCAGTTGTGTCTACCAATGTATTTCAATGCCACCTTGTGGATAGGAACAACTCACATAAATGACTTCATCAGAACTTTACCAGGTAATATTATTTAAATAAAACAGATTCCAGTTTAGTATTACCAGGTTCAATTCTACTTCTACACACATCTATACATACGTACATTCATTCATACAATTGATTCGGTTTGGAATGCTGAGATTGCTTTCATATCGGATCCCTGAACAATTTTATATACGAAATTAAGGTGACCCAGGATATCATTGAGTTATTTAAATTGAGCTATTTATACAGGGTGATCTATTATGTGCATTGGTAACTAGTTTGGTTTTAGCAAATAAACTTGATTCATGATATCGGTATTTATGTGTTTGGTAGTTGTGAAGGAAATAATTTTACAATATTCTACTGTCTTGATGAAACTATTGTCAGGACAAGGTATAAAATGCAGTTAAACTCAATCCACTGCGCATTGTTCGGCGATAGGAACCTGCATTTTTACCTTTATTAAATTTTGCTCCACTCGCAAGCGGCACGGCGCTGCAGTGTCACTAGATAGGTTTTTCATTAGTATGGCAATTGACTTTTGAGTAGGTTAATAAGGTGTATATTTGATATCGTCGTTCGTATAATTACCTGAGAATTTAATGCTCAACTTCTGGGACTTCGTCGAGCAGGGTAACGCTCTGCGCTGGTGGTTACTTCTAACTGATCTGAGTATGTGCCCAATTTCTGAATTTATACTATTTCTCCTTCCACATTCTACCACCCCGGCCCTATTTTTGCTTATTTTTCTGAATTTCATCTCTCTCTGCACATGTGTACCACCCAAGGTTACCACGTCGGTGGTGAGCTCCGCCTCCCCGATATCTGAAGATGTATGTAGTTTAAAATTTGAGTTGACGTTAGTTAATGCGTTCTCATTTATATCTGTCCGTTTTCTCTCAATTGAGCATGTCCGAAAATGCGGGCGGTCTCATGCCCTTTATGCGTATGTGTTTTGGTATTATAGGTTTTAATTATAGAATAATTATATTTAATTAATATTAAATATGGATCGGGTCCTTACAAAAGTACAAAATAAACATAACATTCTAGCAACAATAAGGTATCCAGTAACAAAAGTACAAAGAACCTACAAAACTGTCTATTTCCAACTGTCCAACTGACATTATTAACATGGTTTATTCCCTTGAAAAGCGTTTTGAAATTGTGACCTTTTAATTTTTGAAACAATGATTGCTCCAGAACTGGTGCTCTCATTTTCAATCACAGTAATCCATAAAAATATCTAAACGTTTTTAAATGGAACGAACTGTCTTAGTACAGTCAAATTGACAGTTTCTTGCACTGTTCTTTTGTTGTTGGATGCATTTTTGTTACTAGAATGTTATGTACTAACTAAAACTTTATTTTTAAAAAGGCGTTCCATTACGAAAAAAACCCAATGATGTCATTTGATATATCGTGCGCTTGAAACATCGTTACTTTAATCGATAATTAGTAGCAAAAAAATCGATGTTTCGTAACATCATTTATTTATGCCCTACTGTGTACTCTTCTTCCGATATATTGCTTACAATATATCGCTTACGAAATATCGCTCAAGTGTGAACGCCGCCTAATGAGCACGTCTGTACATTGAAGTGGATGTGGTAACATTCCTTCCATTAACCGAACCAGCTTAGTTTCCAGTGTTATCGGCAGTTCCTTCACAGCAACATCCCATATCGATCTACTTGGAAACAGGAATGATAGAATATGTCTGCAAATCGTTCTAGCGTCACCAGTTCTCAGGGAAATGTTCTAGGTAATCAGAGCCTGGTTGTTTCAGTAATGTTATATGCTTCTCCTGAACCACTCTTCGACGATTGTCTTCGTATATCACAATTTTATATTTCCTACCATCATAAAATAATCCAATGATTACCAACATAGTTCTTGCTCTAGAACGAGGTCGGCGAAATCTACTCCGATCTATTATAACTCGCGATATCTCACCTTGCGATTTATCGATATCAGATAATATTTTAAAAAATATATTAGTTTAAATTTTTAGACATTTAACACAAGATAACTATAATATAATTAATTTAATATCTTCAAGATATCAGATCGATATCTTGAAAAGCAGCCGATATAATTGCAGCTGCAGTACTATCTGAAACCCCATAACGATTTAATGTCCTGGTAACATCAGGAAAAACAGGAAAAAACTGGTAACATCGAGAAGTCGAAGGAATCAATTGCGGTGACTGAGACTACGATTTCAGGGTGTTTGGTCATAGCATGAGTTTGTGGAACTTTCAATGGTGTCTTAGAGGTTCTTTTTTGAACTTGTACTAATACTTGATTCGAACTCGGTGAATGGGGCTTCTTTCATATTACGCTGGTTTATTCTAGAAATATTCTTTTCTGTTTTCCTTGTCGCATCCCGGTCTAAAGAACCTATCATCATTTTATGATTAGTACGTTGCTCTATTGAAAAATACCGTTCCTGTATTGATACTTTTCGTTTTCTGAGGCAGTTGCAATCTTTAAACTTCAAACATTTGCATGTATCAATATCAAACAATTTCGTGCTTACGTCATTAAACTTATTAAGCAGCTTTCCTCATCCCTAATCTTTTCTGATTTTATATGGCTTTAACAATGTTCTGTATTTACCGTGGTAAGCAATGATTCTAGGTAATATTGTTTTATGATGATTTGTGTTCTACGATTCGCAATGAAGCTCTGCGCCACACGTCTTCTACTTTTTCTGCAACAATTTCACTGGTTTATCGCACACAGTTGTTGTGCTGCTTTTTTATAACTTTGCAAGACTAAAATGAACAGTTTCATAACATATTTAAACGTAAGTAGCATTTGTTTTTGAAAATTCACTCCCCGAACTAAATATTGGACTAGTCACTTTTTCGCAATGCCATAACTATTTAACTATTAACTATGTAAATATGGCACGAAATTTTAACAGATTATCCGGCCGTATTGTAGCAACAAACACGTGCATAACCATTGTGTATGGTTGTTTATTGAAAGAGCATAAAGTTTTTACCCCGCACAAGAAAAAATAGCAAATTTGTTATTCCCTCATGTAACAGCGTTCCATCTTACTGTACAATACCCATGGGGCGAAGCCAAATTCTACCAGCACACAAGTAGGAAATGATCCAGTTCGGTTATGCTGAAACTAAGGTAGGTAAATATATTTCAATTGTATCTACCGCGATGATTGTTTTCAAATAACATAGACATATTTACTTTTCCCATTTAGTGAGCAACCTTTACAATTATATCGCGTTATGCAGAAAACTACCAATCCACATTACAACTAAAACGAGATATCAGACTTCTTTCTATCTTTCTTAATCTTTCCCTTTTTTGCCCTTTTGGGTGTTGAGGTGTAATTCTATTTTTATAGAATTTTATATATTCTTTTCTGTTGCCTGTTAGTTCCTTTGCTTGCTTCCAACTCTTTCCATTTTTCTGCAGCGTTTTGCTTATTGTACTGTTCCATGTTTCCTGTGGTCTTTCTCTTCCCGTTTGCTCTTGCCTCCCACACTTGTTTAACTTGCCTCTTTTCACTCAGTCTCTTTATGTGCCCGAACCATCTTAATTGTCCCTCTTCTATTTTCTTCATAATAGATGGTGGTTCCCAACCTCTCCCTTATTTCTACATTTTGCAGTCTGTCATTCCTTCACTTTCTTTAAGTACTAGATTTTTGTCTTGTGTCAATTACCCACGTCTCACTCCCGCATGTCAGCATTGGTGCAATGATTGTTCTGAAAACTGGCATCTTCGTATTTTTTTATATTTCTTTCTTGTTTATGGACGCTCTTCTTAGTGCACTATACAGTCTCTCTGTTGTTTGTTCTCTGTTGTTGATGTCCTTCTCATATTTCCCTTGACTGTCTATTATTGTTCCTAGATACTTGAATTCTTGCACCTGTTCTATCTGTTCTCCGCTTATTTGTATGTTGGTTATTTTGTTCTGCTTTGTTATCACCATCGCTTTTGTTTTTTCGCTATTTATCTTCACATTTCTTTTATTTAGAGCCTCTATCCGTATTTCCACATTCTCTTTCTCGTTTTTTTTTCTGTTTCTGCGAATATCACTGTATCATCTGCAAATGCAAACTCTTTTATTTCTATATTCCTCATATTCCTGTATCCTACGGATATTCCTTTGGTTCTCAGTCTTGTTTCTTTTATTACATAATCCATTATTGATATGAATAACAGTGGGCTTAGTATTCCTCCCTGTCTCACTCCGTGGTTTCTCCTGAATTCTTCTGTCTGTCTGTTTCCGGTTCTTATGTAGTTTCTCGTTTCTTTGTATAAAGACTGGATTGCCTTTATTAATCCCCTACCTGCCCTTTTTTCCTCTAGTCCCTACCATATTTCCTCCCGTGGTATACTGTCAAAAGTCTTTTCTAGATCTATGAAACATAATTAAATTTCTTTATTATACTCTCGATTTTTTTCAGTTATCTGTTTTATCGTAAAGATTTGGTCCTCCACACTGTGTCCTGGTCTGAACCCGCTCTGGGAGTCGTGTAGTTGATGTTCTATTATTTTCCTTAGCTTCGTCTCAAGAATTCTCTCGTATATTTTTCCCGGTACACTGAGATGTGATATGCCTCTGTAGTTGTTACATTGTCTGCTGTGTATACACTTACACACTGGTATTATCACTGCTACCTTCCAGTCTTTTGGTATTCTTTTGTGTTTCCATGCCAGTTTGCAGATCTGTAGTAGCCGCTGTTGTCCTTTCTTTCCCATATATTTCATTTCCTCGGGTGTAATACCATCATGGCCTGCTGCCCACATTACAACTAAAACGAGATATCAGACTTTACAGGTTTTATTGTTATAATAAATTATGGACAACTTTAAATTAATTTTTCATATTTTCATTATGTTTTAAAACTAATAAATTAAAATTTTGAGCAAAATATTTCCCTGTAAGATTTAAATTATGCTAAATATGGCGGTGTTTTGAGGGTTGGTAGCTTTTTGCTCTTTGTAAAAACAATAAAATCAAACACTTTTTGAACAAAAATGCCATTTTTTTTTATTAATTAGTTATACAAATATAACAACAAACGAAACATTATTTCTTTATGGCTTTTATTCTCCATCAATTTCAAAATCCAATTCTTCAACATTATGGAACTAGGCACCTTCAATAATATTGGCACTTTGTAAATTTTCATAAAATATTCAGGTGCAGCATTTCGCGTAAGTTTTATAATTATGCTTCTGCGATGGGTTTTCCATTTGACCACAGGGGTATCAAGTCTTGGAACTTGTTTGTGAGGTCTCCCACGAACGGATTTTAGAATCGATTAATTTTTTGTAAGGGTTTAAAAATTTATTCTCCATCATTAATATAAAAGTGCTTCTTTTTCAATTTTTATTTCTCTTACTTTTAACCAGTTAATTTTTCCTTGCTATCTATAATTTTCATATTACCATTTTTTTTTTCAATATTTGTAACTCCCATAAAATCTTCTGCAGCCATTTGAGTGACTATCAAAGGTCATTTTTTCCTACACGTTTTCATAATTTCTATATAATCGTCAGGTGTGTATAATCTTTGTTGGCGTTTAATAGCTGATTCAATATCGCTAAAATCTGTATCGTTCGGAAGTAAACTGTGTCCAGGATAAAGATATTTTACACAAATACTTTGAATACTTGTTTCTACATTATGTAAGACTAATTTCAGCAATAAAATCAATTTAATGTTGCGATTCGGTCCTCCGCAAGAATCGCACCATAGAGTTAGATGCTTGAGCCCGTCCATGATTTTTTTAAGAGCAGTGTTTACTCTACATGTGGGGTTACCACGGGTTTTAAGAAACATTTCTTTACAAGCTTCCACATTTTTTAATTTGTAAATTCTAGAAAACTTTATTTTTTCTGTTTTTCTACCGTACGTACTCTTTTTTTCTGTTTCGAGTACGCTTGCTGCTGGGAAATTGGTTTGACTTTCATATGATTTAAAAGACCAAAATTTATCAAATTCAGATTCCCGGGTTTCAACAGGTAGATATTTGGCACAATATTTTGCAATCCAGTTCCAATTGAAATTGATAAGTTTATTTTGACTTTACCTCAACGCCCTTGTAGTAATAATACGATTCGTTTTTATTTTTCTTATTTTTTTTTCTCTTTTCGACTTTGGGTTGGAAATTTTCTTTGTCCACCTTTGCGTGGACGACCATCTGGGTTTCGTAACGTTTCATTTTCAACAAAACTGTTATTATTATACTTAAGATTCAGCATAGAGTTCTCTTTATCTTCCGGAAAATAAATTAAAATATTTGCATTTATAAAAAAACTAAGTAATAACAACAATAACATTTGTGCTTTACCAAATTCATTGAGACAATCACATGTAAACGAGTTTGAAGGAGCTATTTCCATGTTATTTAATAAATTTTGTTACACAGATGCGACAATAACTTTAAAATGTATCGTTCACATTGTGGAAGTCTTTGTTCTTGCACAGCCGCCTATTTATAATAATCTAGTAGACGCATTAATATAATTTCAGAAATATGGTTGATAAAACTGGACAAATTTGTTGAAAATAATAGAAAGATCTTTAACAAATCATAAATAAAATGTAAAATAGGTAACGCTAAGAGGGCTGGTCGCTTTCTGCAAAATTAAATAATGAATATTAAAAATGTTGTGAAAACGTTTGCAACATTTTTACAATTTAGTATAAGCCTGATCTTTCTAAGACTTAAACAGAATAAAAAGCTCATATAAATGAGTACAAAAACAGTGTTAATTCGTTTTTTATATTTTGTGGGTTGGTAGCTTTCTGCATAACGCGATCCAATTGTTAAAATATTTTGATATAAAAATATATAAAGCAGGAATTCATTTCCATACATATTGGAAAATCGGTGAATAGAATTTCCACTATTGCCACAATATAGTTGCTATTGATAAAACTTTGAGTCCACGCACGTTCACACTCCTATAAGTGATTTACTTCTGGCCGGGCCACGTACTAAATTTTGTGGTAAATATGTTGATAGATAAAAACCGCAATAAATTTGCAAATAGAGTTTTTTTTATGATATTTATGTTCTGCGAAAATAGCATATGGGCTAGTATTGTCGGTGATCCTCAAAGAATATTTACCTTTGGAGACTATAAATATAGCCCAGGTTATTGACATGTTAACATTTGCCGAATAAATTAACAAAACTCTAACCAGATTTCATTAGACTAAATACATCATAATATTTTTTTTCCTCTATCACAAGCACTGGCAGGTTATATCACTGAACCGACCAACTAACAAGGATTGAACAGGTATTCAGTTGTCCTATGGAGACATTTTTAATTATAATAATTTAGTAATTTTATCCAATATAAATATTTTTGAAAAAAAAATTACGGCGAACAATTTGTCTGTAAACTTACATATATCTGAAAATAAAACGTTGTAATGAGGACGCTGTATACTGCCCATTTTAAAACTTTACACTAAAATAATTTTCCATCTAATAAATACTTTACATATTCCACCAATTACATGAATTTATGCCATTAAACATTTCAAAATTCAATTAAGTGCAATTAACTGCGCTAGTGGGGGCAATTGGAATATTCGTAACCAGATAATATAACTTATGCAGGGACCGTTCTGGAGTTAATAGTCGAACAACCATGCCAAAGCGAGAAGAAAAAATAAGGTTAGTGACGTCAACTGAAAAGCGAGGGCGAGATTGAAAGATGCTAGATAGTAGGAATTCAAATAAATTTCAGTAGTGAAATGTCTGTCGTATAAGGCTTCTTGCAATGCATTTCCAAAGCTTGATAAACTTATGCATAATAATAATAAAATAATTGCAATAATAATATTATTTTGACGGCTAAACTGAAACCTTGCACAAGTCACAGATATGAAGTTATACAATATATTCTCAGATGAATATTAAATAAAGGGTGTTTTTTTTAGACATGTGGTTTTCAAGATGGCTTTACTTTTTTCGGAGATTGTCTTTTTGACAGCTGTCACTTGATTTATGCTCTGTTTGGTTTGCCATTTCATAATGAATAGACTTACTTCTGAACAACGTTTGCAAATCGTGCAAATTTATTACCAAAATAATGGTTCGGTTCGCGCGACGCATCGCGCGCTGCGTCCAATATTCGGTCGACATAATCGCCCTGCAGAGTCGGTAATTCGAGCAACCATGGATCGGTTTCACACCACGTTTACTCTAGTGGATAATGCGCATCCTCAGAGACGCCGTACAGTGCGCACCGAAGACGCTATTGCTGCTGTGGAGCAGAGTATTGAAGAAGACCCGAATGAGTCCATTCCCCATGGCGCGCAACAATTGGAGCTGTGCCCATCAACTTTATGGAAGATTTTGAGGAAGGATCTTGGTTTGCTTGCTTACAAAATCCAACTCGTGCAAGAATTGATGCCAAACGACCATCAAGCGCGTCGCACGTTCGGTGAATGGGCCCAAAACGAGATGGCCACCGATCCTGATTTTCACAAGAAAATTTTGTTCAGCGATGAAGCTCACTTTTGGTTAAATGGGTATGTCAATAAGCAAAATTGTCGCTTCTGGAGTAGAGATAATCCACAAGCTATTGTTGAGACGCCGTTACATCCTCAAAGAGTCACTGTTTCGTGTGCTCTATGGGCAGAGGGAATCATTGGTCCATATTTCTTTAAAAATGAAGCCGGCCATAATGTTACAGTTGATGGGGAACGCTATAGAGCCATGATTAATGACTTTTTCGTGCCTGAATTGGAGGATGTTGATGTGGACGACCTATGGTTCCAACAAGACGGTGCTACATGCCATACAGCCAACGCAACAATCACTTTATTGCAACAAACTTTTGGTGAGCCCATTATCTCGCGTCGTGGACCTGTGGCGTGGCCTCCAAGATCGTGCGATTTAACACCACTGGACTATTTCTTGTGGGGTTATGTGAAATCGCTTGTGTACGCAGATAAGCCCGAGACGATTGACGCCTTGGAAGAAAATATTCGGCGCGTTATTGCTGACATACGGCCCCAATTGCTGCAAAAAGTGGTCGGAAATTGGGTCTCTCGGCTGGAATTTCTTCGAGCCAGCCGCGGCGCCCACTTACCCGAAATCATTTTTAAAACATAATGGCAAACCCTTATCTTTCAAATAAAGCTAAATTCTTGGCCATAACATTAAATTACATGCGTTTTATTTCTTCTCGAAAACCACAGGTCTAAAAAAAACACCCTTTAGTTATAAATAGTTATATACACTTGCCTCATCAGCATTAACAAAAATTAACACCTGTGTTTTGCAACTATATGTATATAATGTTATTTGGGCGTTCTGTAAAATTTATTATCTCTGAATACTACCCTTCTATGAAAATGAGTATTTTCAATTATAGGCCATTACTATGGAGTATGCAGGCACAATTTGTGGCTCTAATGAAGCGTCTTCAATTTGACCCCGTTTCCTTGTCTTTACGTCACCACCACATTTGTTCACTGTTCCATTTTGTGACTGCTGGAATAATTGTTTACAGTATTCGAGTTCTACCCTATTGCATCGTAATCAATAAATGCGTCTGTCCGATACAAATTAATTGTCAGTATCTTGGTAGGGGCTCAACAATATTTCTCTTATAACTTATTGCTGCTATATTAATCAAACCCCCGCAAATGCTCTTGCATGACGTCGAGGTTTCCATAAAACAGTTTACTTACATAATCTTTAGATAATTATTGCGCGATACGCAAGTTGTTAATAATAATAAATTTACATTTCTACCGACGCAAATGACCATTGCGTATAATTTTACATATAGACAAATATATCGGCACCCATACTGTGAATTGAGTTACCAATATGAAAAAACTTTTATAATTTTTATTTCCGACAAAAAAATCTTTACAAAAAGTCCTGTTTGCTTTCATGAAAACAAATTCATATATTCATATTTCAGTATATTTCGGTATATTGAAACGTACCGAAATAAATTCACTCGCTCGCTATATTTTTTAGATACACATTTGAAGCATTTTTCAACATTTTAACGTAACTTTAAAGATAAAAATCAACCCAAACTGAGAAGAGCGAGGCTCAATTCAATATCCTTATGTCATATATTATCATTATTTCCAGACTGGTCGGAGGGAAAAAAGTTTTCTACTTCAAGAACCCTACGGAAATTGTTTTAAGTTTTTATTTCATATATCGAAGCGTTTTTTTTTTTTGTAATGAAAGTATTCGATATGCAGAAGTAGTAATTAGTTATGATTTTCTGATTTTCGATTTCTGGAAAGAAACTTTGAAATGTTGAAAACTGCCCAAATCCATCTAACGCAAAAACTGAAAGAGGTAGAGGGCTGCGTTTTGCATCATTCAACTCGACATACTTCAATATACATTAAGATGTTATAGTTGAACGAAAAAAAATTACCAGCTTTTTTAAATCGTCATTTTTGGATCAACCATGGCACACTTACAAAATATTACTTAGTTTGTTTTTCAGGGTCTGAAAATAAGGCGAACTTACACGATTTACGTCATACAGAATGTAATATAAACCAATCAGTTCCTCAGAGTGGAATTGATGTACAGGATCAGTCGTTTCAAAAAAAAAAAAATATGATGATTGAACTTTCGCATACGAGTAAGTATAAGATGGTGGGTGAAATCGCAGAATTTATGTTTTTGAATTTAATATTGAAATAATTATGATCTAACTCTTATTTTAGACAAATCTAGCTAAATACGGTTTATATAATTCTTGTATGTTTTATTTTTAAATTTTATAATTTATGAATAGAAGAACTGTAGTAAAGCTTAAATTAATTCATTGTTTCACAACCGAAAATGACATGAAAATGATAAATTCCCTATCAATTGGAAATGTGGCCCGTTTGAACTTTACAATTTTATGGCGTAAATAGTGTTTGAAAATTCAACTCAATACAGACCGTTTAGAAAGTGGTGTCAACTGTTACGCTAGATACAAATAAATGACACTGTTCAAGATGTACATAAAAAAATATTTTGCAACGTCTCTGAAATGTTTACTAGGATACAAGCAAATAGTTTAACTAGCTTTTTCCAAATGTCATTATTTGACATATTTTGTTGGAAATAGTTGGAAAATTGATACTGAAAGTTGAACACTCTGTAGTTATTCGTTGCTAAGCAATATCGTTGGACTTGTAGTAGCTCGAACCCATAGCTCTATATTAGTTGTAGAAAGCTGAAATTGAATTTTATATGTTTACTTCATTGTTGTGTAACCCAGGCCACCTGGTGAATATATTTATACCTGAAAACGAGAGATATTAGGTAAATAAAGCATGTATTGAGAGTTAAAGAGAGATTTTGTTTTTATTCATCAAAAGAAATACAATAAATCTATATGACACGTTAATATTTTAATACCAATCAATACAGAACAAACAACGATATAAATGAGTGATAATTTTTGAACCTAGTATAATTGAAAATATGTGCATCTTTAATGGTTTATTTTACAACTTCTTTAATATAAGGAAACTGATTCTACTGATAATTTCGACAGAATGAAAACTATTTAATAAAGTTTTCATTATTTTATCTTTATTCTCATGTCTTTATTAAAATAATTATTTTTACTGATATAAGTTTTTAAAATTCTATGGTATCTTCTCCAATTCAGCCGGAAGTCACGACAGAAGGTTCCAATACCATTTCTGAATTATGAACTTTCCCAATTCAGCCGGAAGTCACGACCGAAGGTTCCATTCAATTTTGTTTTAAACTTTAATAATATTTTTCTCAATTTATTTTCAATTTGTATATATATTTTTTCGTATCTTTTTGATAACAATATGGTATCTTTTCCAATTCAGCCGGAAGTCACGACCAAAGGTTCCAATACCACTTCTCAAATATGAACTTTCCCAATTCAGCCGGAAGTCACGACCGAAGGTTGCATTTAAATTTGTTTTAAATTTTAATAATATTTTTCTCAATTTATTTTCAATTTATGTTTTTTTTTTCATATCTTTTTGATAACAATATGGTATCTTTTCCAATTCAGCCGGAAGTCACGACCGAAGGTTCCAACACCATTTCTCAAATATGAACTTTCCCAATTCAGCTGGAAGTCACGACCGAAGGTTTCATTCAAATTTGTTTTAAATTTTACTAATATTTTCTCAATTTATTTTCAATGTATAGTATATTGTGAGGCACGAAAAATTTTCCACAGTAGTACTTGAGAATGCTGTGTCCCTCCCCACCATCTTCCTACCTACCCTCGCATCTTGGTAGGGTATCAAATAGTTTCCTAATAGACATTAGCTAGAGAGGGTGTGCATGTATTAACTTTCAAGTAGTGTCCTGTGTGTGTTATTGTGGTATTGCATAATTCTGTAAGTACATTTACCTAGACATTAGTAGTGATTGAAATTACTTATTAACATAATATACTGCGCCGCTAGCGGGACCGGGGATCTCACATATGTTGTGTTTATACAATGTATGATCGGGTGTGGACTTCGAGAGGGCTTTGGCACTGTCTTTATGGCATTTAAATTGAGCATGTCTCCTAACTCTTAGCCGAGCGTAGCTTATCTTTATGATGCACATATAATCACAGACAATACCAGAAGAGACATGGCAATGTCCTTATGGGCATTTAAATTGAGCCTGTCTATTAAACTTTTGGCCTATCGCCGGCTTATTTCAAAGGGGAATGAGTGTACTCTTTGAGATGGCACCTGTATTTGCATACATTATTTAGTTGTCTGTGTGAAATTGTGTGGAACGTTGAAGCGAGTATGGCACTGTCTATATGGCATTTAAATTGAGCCAGCTTATTAAACTTCCGGTCCGAGCACGCGCTTATTTCAAAGGGGAACGATAGTACTCTTTGAGATGCACCTCGCAGTCATTAGTTAGATGTCCTTAGTAGAAATAATTAGCTATTTAGAAACTATTAACTGGTGATGGGGAAATGTATTTTACTGAGCTGGGCTCATGGATATTTTCTCTGCGTTCCAGAGCCGCCTTGCAACTGCAAAACCATAGCTTCTGGTGCCACCCATAGGACCCTGCTGTAAGATCATTTGTAATCTTAATGAACCGAAATTACCGCCTTTGCCTTATTTTCCTGACCCATATTTTTAACTGGCCGTTCGATGTTCAAATCGAAAATAAATACGTGACAATATTTTATTTTTTATATCTGTTTAATAACAATATGGTATCTTTCCCAATTCAGCCTGAAGTCACGACCGAAGGTTACATTCAAATTTGTTTTAAACTTTAATAAATTTTTTTTTCAATTTATTTTATTTCAATTTTTCTTTTTATTTAGTGGATAATTTGAAATTTATCCCTCACTTGTTTATTTTAATTTATTATTTTATTTTATTTGATATGAAATGTTGAATTTTATTAAACATTTAGTATTTTAATTTTCATCACTTACTTCTTATTTTATTTCACTCTCATACATACAACTGGACACAAAGTTAGTGTTTCGTCTCTCTTACCAATTACGAGATACTTAAGTTAGCTGCTACTGCTTCTTTTCTCACTCCGCTCCATATTAACAGATGTTCATTTTCTAGTTCCATAATCCCCTTTATTTTTCTTTGTTTCATTTATAATTAAAATCTTTAGTTTGGCCTTTTCAAACTCTCTACATAAAATAAAATATGTGATAAATCGCGCTTAATCACGAGATGGCGCGGTTTGTGCTATGAATGGCTAAACAATGATATAGTCCAACATGGACTGTGCCAAGTGTTTTCTAAGGGTCTTCAATTTAAAAATGTTCTTGCTATCCAAAATAGCCTCAAAATCATCTTATAAACTATCTACGATTGTTTCAAGATAAACAAAATTAGTAGCATAAGAAACAGCTGCATTTGCCGTTGTTCCCCAACGAGTTATTACAGGTTGTGGTAGTAATGGTAAATTAGGCTAGGTATCATATTTTATATAAGCTTACTCTAGAAGGTTCTTTTACAAATTCGTTCTTAACACAAGACATTCGATTACAAGACAAGATTTACAGTTTGGGATAATTTTCAGAGATTCGTCCATTGACGCATGATGATGTTATTCCATACTTTATGTACACCCTGTGTAATAAAAGTATGTTGTTATTAATATTCATGAGTACATATTTATAATAAACATCGATGTTCGACACTATCGATGGTGTACGATCGATGTTTTTCTCGCATCGATGGTCCACGTCGATGTTAATATCGATGGTCAACATCGATGTTTATTGTCGATATCTCTCTCTAGTTCTGACCAATAGCTACTCGTTGTTCGAACTTGAGTTATCCCTCTTTGCAACATTTTCTTTGCAGAAAATTTACGATTTGTAAATATTCCAATTTACGGAATTAAATATTTTTTGGAGACTAACCACTCGCACAACTCCATTAGAAAAATGGAAGTAGATGTCCGATTGCACTTTGAAGTTTTCTTGTTTTTTGAAAGAATATGTCCAGCTGTTTTCACGTGTTGATTTATTTTGAATTGTTTTTTAGATGGAATGATTTATTTTTCACATTGTACACAATTAACCACAGACAGGGCCGCGCCGCCCTTCGGCGGCGCCTGTGTGCACGACCTATAAAGCGCCTCTATAATTTTTGAAAATAGAGAAAATCCAGGTAGAGTCAATTACAAATATAAAAGTCGTATAACATAACATAACATAAATTTCTTATTAAACATGTTTACAAAATGGTCATCATAATAATAAAACACAAATTAAAAAACAAATTAAATTATTTCTACTCTTCTCGTTTTTCTAGTTGCGAAATCCATAATAATATTATGTATATCTATGCGCTCTAATATGCTATAGATATTGTAGCCAAATGTGACAATCTTTCCTGGCTCATTGTTGAGCGCAGGTAATTTTTATTAACTTTAATTTCGAAAATGATCTTTCTGCGCTCGCTACCGTAACTGCCATTGTTAATAAAATTCGTAGAGCTATTGTGATATTAGGGCATACTGCTGTCAAATTATTTAAAAATATAAATTCTAGTATTTTAACGACATCATTGTCCAATTTTTTAAAAAGGGACTGACATGTTAGAACTTCCTCACACAAATCGTCGGCATCTATATCGGATGAATTATTGGCAGACAGTTTTTCCTGCAAACGAGTGCAGTTTGTGATTAACTGGTTTTTATCTTGTATATCGCTTAGTTTAAATAAAAAATAAAACACGTCATTATGAGTATTCAATAATTCAAATCTTTCATCCACCGAGGATAAAGCCTGATCTAAAATATAAAAAAATACATTGACTTTGAACGCTATTTTCGGATCCATTACAGGCTGATCTTCGTGTTCATAATCAAATTGTTTTGGAGTTTTACGCCGTCTTAGCGGTCTGGATATTTCGAATTCAATGTCTATACCTAATTTTTCCGCAGTTTTTTTGGCATTATTTACAATATTATCAAAGTTATCATCATTGCGAAATTCTTTTAAAAATGTCTTTAAATTAGATAAAGCATCTAAAGCAACTTGCATATTCATATTTGTTGATTGAAGGATTTTACTTACAAAATTATTTTTTTTCAGTACGTCATGCCAAACATATATTGAGCAAATAAACGTAAATGAAGATATTTTTTCTGCCAGACATTTAGCGTCATACTTTGATTTTTGTTCTATGGATTCATTTGCCATTTCGCATAAAGCATCATAAATTTCTGGCAAATTAATAAATAAAGGTTTTATGCCATCTATCCCAATGTATTTTTTTAATAAATCCCATCTCTTCGTGGAGGCTGAAAAATATTTGTATAATTCCTGCACTGTACTGAAAAAACCGGTTGTGTGATAATTTAAATTAGCTGCGTCGTTTACTATTAAATTTAAACTGTGAGTAGCGCAGGGTACATAAAATGCACGGGGGTATAAACGGGGGCACGGGGGTAAAATATCTAGCAATATTTTTTGGAGACCATTGTTTTTGCCGCGCATATTAGAGCCATTATCATAACCTTAAATTGTGTGTCCCCTTAAATTGTTTATATCTAAATTATTATTTTCTAATTCTCCCGTTATGAATGACGTTAAGCCAGCGCCAGTTGTGTCTATAATTGGGCAAAAAGCTAAAAACTGCTCTCTTATTTCTAACTCTCTCGAATTTATATTAAAATAAACAAATCTAATTATTATACTAATTTGCTCTACATGTGCAACGTCGGGAGTACAATCTAGTATGATCGAAAAATATTTATTGTCCCTACATAAATTCAAAATGTAATTTTTAATTTGGGTAGCGAGTATAGTTATAATTTCGTTTTGAATTTTATCTCCAAGATAAGTAGGCATATTCTTAAATTCCGAATCATTGGTTGTGCGGCGTATATGTTCCATCATCGTAGGATCGAATTTTCCCAACATTTCAATGCATTTTAAAAAATTGCCATTATTACGGTCGAATAATTTGCTGCTCTGGCCGCGAAACGCCATATTTTTTAATGACTTCATACCATCGCTGCTTTTCGACTTCTATAAGCTTTTGTTGAATATTATCGATAGTCGTTTTATTTTTAAAAGACTGACACAGCTCTGTCCATTTTTTATAGCTAGTAAAATGTACAGAACTTTTCTCATGTCTGTTCAAATACTGAGGTAAATGTTGCCAATTACTTAATCCCTGGCAAAATTTATTATTTTTCAATTCAAATAGCTTGCAACAGAAACAAAAAACTTCATTTTTGGCCACTGAATAGCAGCCACTCTCCATGATACTTTTCGCCATTTAATAATTGCCTGTTATAATAATATGTAGAAAACCTTCGACCCGAAGAGTCACGCGGAAAATCATGATGCTTTATTTGTTTAGGTGGATTCTCAACAAAATATTGCATCAATGTAGTATTTAAAACTTCTGGCCAGAGTCCAGGATCATCTTTGCAAATTGTTGATGTCAGCGGCAACGATGGTTTTAGCGGCGATGGCGGTGTTTGAATTGGGGGTGACGAAGTTACTTCATCGGCGTCATCTAATATTTGTCCCCCGTCAGCGATCATGACGTCTGAAAATTATCCACAACGTGGAATCATTACCACCACCAAAGCAAATACCTCTTAAATAAACTTAAATAAACGCGCCATAGTAATATTATGATATTCAAAATTTCCCAATTTTTCTATCATACTTGAATAAACAGAGTCGGTATTTAATTGTGTTGTTTTATTATTAAGGGGTAATTTAATGTTATAAGACTTATAAGATTATAAAAAACTCTTACCACTGCACGAATCGAATTTTTCAATTCTTTCAGCACCTTCATCTATAGGTTTATCTGTCTCAAAACTCTCAGATGATTGTTTGGAAGTGGATGGCATGGGCGCAAAATAATTACTTATTTTCGTTGTGTTTTTATCTCGTTCTTCTTCTCGTTTTCTCTTTCTCATTAGATTTTGATAACCCGATAATTTCTTTTTTTTATCTTGATCACGCATCGTGAAAACCCGTTAAATAAAATCGACAATGTAATAAATAAAATCAATTTAGTATACAACAATGTATTTTTATAAGGCAGGTATAGATGAATGACTTAACTGAACAAAATCAAACTAATAACTGGAAGTGCACCTTCTTTCAATAATGCGTTTTGTTTGTTTTATTTATTAATAAAATTCGGCAATTCCCCGGCCCAGTCTCGCACCGGCGCCGCGCCGGTCGTTTGCTGCTAACGTAGAGACAACTCAGGGTCCTTTTCATTTTTAATGCAGACTGAATACAATCCAAATAATAATGAGAGTGTTTGTATAATGCGGTTTGTTTATTTTCTTTATCGGCAAAATTCGGTAATTCCCCGCCGACTCGGCCATCGACGCACGCGCGCCGGGTCCATAGGCAACGACGATAAAGCAGACAACTTTAAATGTTTACAGCGCAAAGTTCAAATAATGCAAACTTAAACCATAGACGTGAACTTGGTTGCAGAGATATAAAGAAGTTAGAAATGAAATTTGGTTGAAAAAAAAAGTTTTTAATTTCTTAATGACTCCGCTCCGCGCGTGAGGCGCCAAAGGGGTCCCGCGGCGCCCCTGCCGCCCTAGCGCCTGTGTGCGGCGCACACATCGCACACATGGGCGGCGCGGCCCTGACCACAGATCCATCGGTGGTGAATTCTCCAGGAAACTCGGAAATCCACTTTATAAAATTAATATTCCACGGCTCTGTATTTGTAAGGAGGCATTTCGTAAGTATAATTAATATTGACCCTATAATGTACCCAACAATAGCAGCATAAACTAACGAAAATATCAAGATCTTCTTCTGTTATACTTTTCAGTAGTTGATATTAGTTACGCCTACCCAATTGTCTTTGAGCTTTGGAGCATAATTGGAGGTTAATTACAAAATGCTGGGTATAAAACTACCTGTCTTTACAAATACAAAACAAATTCAAATACAATCATTTCTAATGGGGTAAAGGGATTGCTCGCTAATCTGGTGGATTTGCCGAATAACTGAAAAAATACACACAAACGAAAAATATTAATAATCTGCACCCTTACAAAATTCGCAAATTATGCATATGCAAATATGCATAATGCATATTTCCTAGTCATAATCATACGCAATTCACAGGTTTTTGCTTTGCCAAGGTAATAACGGTTATAAATAGATTAATGTATTTTATAAATAATGCCAAAATCAATACCGTTAACGTTTCAATTTCTAAATTAACGAAGTTAAAATTTATAGCGGGAAGTTAAAATATATTTATGACCCCGGTTTGAAACAACAAAGGGAGGTATTCAAATCATTCGTATTAATGCACGCTATTAATATCAATATTGCGCTAGAAGTTTCTTAAGAGTCTTTTAATTCTAAAGAGCAAGAAACACTAGAGAAATAATGCACATTGATATTTATTTTCATAACTTAGAGAGATATTAATACTTGATGACAATTAATGGATATTTTCATGCAGAATTTTCGTTTGACTTCCATAATTGCGAGAATTCCAGGGAGCATAAAATTGATTGCCATTCATTATTTTCGAGGTGATTTCCATAAAAGATCGGGTCGTTGCGCAAACACAATTAAGTTATAAATATTTTTTCTACGTCAGAAGATGGCACTTTAAAATCTAAAATAGGCATGTCCAAGCAATTTGATTAAAAACACAGCAAATATGAATAATATTGGTCCGACCTTTATCAACACGCTGTGCATGTGTCTGTGTGTATATTTATATGTGTATTATATTTTTTTCTAGCAACTAACACGAGCATGTAAGGCAGCGCTTACAGTCCATTATAAAAGATAAATTGATAATAAAACATATGCAACTCTTGCATTTATTAATTAAGTATATTAAATTAGTAACTACTTTAGTGACAAGAAATGTTTTAATGGTCAAATTTTTCTCTTAATATATACTCGCACTGTGCCTTAATGATATATTGTTCATGATGATCTTGGAGGGTGACTGAACTCGGCTGCTTCACAATATAAGTGGCGATATGATTGACGTTTTACTGACCTAATCAAACGGTAAGAGATATTGGGTGTAGTAAAATACCACGCAGATTAAAGAGATGGCAAAATAAAGATGTAGCATCAGATGAATGACCCGAATGTGTATTGAATTTCAAGTTTGATACATACTTCCGTTTTTAAGAATTTTCCATATAAATTGGAGTACATTTCAATTTTCAGGTTGGATTTCCCTCTAAATTTCATCAGAAACCCATTCATTTATTAATAATATATTGCAGTAATAAATTAAAATGATAATTCAGGCATCCTCTTATCTTCTCTGCTAATTGCCATCGGTCCGCAATTAGGTTACTGATATCCAATTATTAAACTCGAACTTTAAAGTCCTGAGTGATATGCCCGAGTTGTAGTTTAGACACATACTTGAGAGTTCGGTGTGCGATAGCCCTTAGCATAGTATAGAAGAGAAAAAGTGCTAAAAATACTCTGTTATACACTTAGAAACAAATCTTAAACATTACAAGATTTACGTAAATTATTATTATTTAAAGTGAGAATAATTTGGCATAATTTGCCATGAATATATCGGCAACGTAGCACCCAACTTTTACTTTTTCGAAATGAAAAATAGCAGGACCAATTTTGAAAAGATTGCTTTTCGGTTTCCCTTAGCACAAATTGGCTATTTCACACAAATTGTGTATACAGTGAATATTGTCTGCCCAATTAACTTGACAACTGACAAAAGCGGGAAGAAACTTTAGGTAGACACTTTATATACAGGGTGTCCCGGGAGAAAGGAAAGCCTTTGATCCGCCGTTTGAAAAATTCCATATGGCACATCCAATATGGGGACTAGAACTCCGAGTCATATCGTAAATGGAACTATAATCATAAAGCACGCATCCTTTTGTCCATCTAAATTGTATGAAATTGACTATAAGAGTGCTTCTGAGAATATAAGAATGTGAAGAAAAAACAAAAATTCAAAAGGCAAATTCAAACAATTTTTTAAATCTAAATCCAGTGAAATTTTGTATACAGGGTTTTTCGAAGTCGGTGACACACCAAATTTGCATAATTCAAAATGGCGGATCTAGGATGGCGTTCTAAATCTCAAGTTTTTTGTTTTACATGAAATGAAATGTTACAAAATGATTTATAAACCGCTTAGTTACCAGTTAATGTGTGTGGTCAATGATTACCAATTTAAAATCAAAATACCTATATTAAAATTGCGGATCCAAAGCGGGCTCCAAAATGAAAAAATATCTAAAGCACAGTAATTCTTAATGGTGTATTAAGGCTGATTCATAGATTTTTTATGCGACGCAACGCTACGATCCCTAAGAAATTAAAGGTGGAACTTAGTAATAGGCATTCATAGATTACTTATGGACCGTAGAAAATTCCTATTTCTACAGCAAGAAGCGCATGCGCATTCTCGTTCCGAATTCCGAATCTTTACTTCGTCTGCTTCGTCTCGTGATTACGCCGCACACTGTGGCGGATGGGCATTCTGACCTTACTTTAGTCGAAAAATGAAATTAAACAATTCATTATAAAAAAAATATATTATTGATCCAATATGTTTGAAGTTTATGATCCCACTTAAAAAAAGTCAATATGTTTACTTTCGTGGCTGTGATAAGGCCATATAGTTGAAATTTGCAATAAGTAGCTATTTTAACAGGTTTTTGTTGCATTTTCATTAATTTATTGCAACCCTATAAAAAGTAAATGAGCAAAAGTAAATATAAAACATTATTTATCAAACATTAGTTGTTAACAATCTATAACTATAAATTCAATTACGAATTGTGAAATGCAAAAAAAATATTATTTTATCGCATATTGTCAAATTTGAGTGAAATTCAATTTCAAAGTAGATTATTTCAAAAGTTCCAATCGATACACCTTTTTAAACTTATGAACATGAAAGGTTGAACATTCCTTTAAAAAAATAGATATAATTTAGGTGCGTCAGCCTGCAATTTCAAAAGTTATAATTTTTTCCCCTTCGCAAGTTTTTGACATGATTACTATTATACAAGTTCATACGCCTATTTTCTGTATTTGGTAACAAATTTTTGTCACATATAAAAGTATGTACGCGTATGTCGGTTAGTACGTATATACGTCAGTGTGAGTACATTTAGAAATTTGTTTAGAATTTGCAAACTTTCAAGGCAAAACTCCCTACATATTTCGATTTTGGAAAAAGAAATCTTTAATTTATATTTGTGTTATAAATAACTATACATAATATATAATAACCCACGACCTGTTTGATATGAAGCGACAAATTTCGCTCTATATGGCATGCGCATTTGTAAAAATTTTGCTGGCCCGCAGTTGCGCTGCCTACCTACGAGTGGAAATTTCAATTTCCACAAACTACGATTACCGTAACTATAGGGCTCACAATATCGGGCCAAACGATCAATACGGATCCCATATATTTTATTTTCAAAAGCGGGATATTCCAAGAAATCATATTCTGATTAGATTTTTGTGCGACATTTAAACGTCATCGTGGGTAGGTGGCGCCAAATCGGGCGCAAACGCGGCGAAAATCACATGTAATTTGAAGAAAATTAAGAGCCCCAAGAGGCTAAAAATAAAGATTATAGAAACTATCGACAATTTTTCAGCAGAAAAACTTTGCGGAAATATACTAATACTGATATATTAAACATATTGATTATATCATCAGATCTTGTAATTAGTAACTACAGTGGAAGTATGAAGGAAACTTCTACTTTTTGTCCGGACGTGATAGATATTTTGGTCAATAAAGATTGTGAGACAGAAGATAGCGTGGATTCAGACGAAAAGCGACTAATATAAGTTTTGTTTTGTTTTTATGCTTACCTGCTTGCTACATACACGTTTTTTTTCTTTAATTCATATTTGTTTCTGTTAATTAGAAATGACATATTTCTAATTTCATGTTGTCTAACGATAAAAGCCGTAAGTTACTTATATATTTTTTTTATTATAATTGTAAATATATCTATACAATATGAACCATATTGTAAGTGGAATAACCAAAATAAAAAATCTGATGTGGGCAACACACAACTTTGTCCATATTAATGGGATGAAAAGTTAAAATATAAATAATAGACAAAATACTAAATTATTGACAAATTGTACAAAATGTACAAAAATAAAACATTAGATTTCAGCGAAGTTTTTTTCGAAAAGCAAGAGTGCTATTTTGAGTTGAGTTATTTAAGAAATTTTGTTTCCTACAAAAGATGTGCAGTTTAAGAGTCTTCAACTTTTATTGAAATATTTTTAAGATATTTGTACTATTTTCTAAGCTATTGATCAAAATAAATAAAAATAATAAGATTAAACACCCACTTCCGGTTGTCGATTCTTTTCCAAAACCTTATCAAAGGTAGATTTTGTTCTAAACATCTTAATTTAAAATTTTTATTCAATTATATTGAGCCGTTTTTGATTTATCGTGTACACACATAAGTTGTCACACACATTCACAAATTAGCACACATACATACACATACATCCACATACACACAGACGATCAAACATATTTGAAAAACCGTTTTAATGGACTCGTGGGACCCCAAAACTGATATATCAGTTGAAATATCGGGTTTGAAAATTTTCACGAAAACAATACTTTCCCGCAGTGTCATCTGCGCGAAAAATATATATTTTCGTACTGAAAACAGAAATATAGACATTTTAGTTGGTTAATCGAAAATAAAAATTAATTATTTAATTCACATTACTGAGTTATTAATTTAGTAAAGTCAGATTCCCCATCCGCCACAGTGTGCGCCGGCGCCGTGCTGTGAATACACATGCAGTTGCTAGCTAAATACCAATATTTTCAAGTTAATACAGTATTTAAAAAAAATAGTTGTTAATTTGTGGTCAGATCCGCAAGTAACGACTTCGAGAATGTCCGAGTATAACGTTTCACTGGATTTACATGCTTTTTTCTATTTTAGCAGCTATCTTAGATGCATCATTTATAATGTAGATATTTTGACTTCAAATTTATAAAAAGCGACCACGAAAACTTATAAATCACAGGTTTATAAGTCATTTTGTGATATTGCGTTTCATGTAAAGCAGAACACTTGAACACAATGACGTCACTTTGGATCGATAATTTTGAATTATGCAATTTCGATATCAGATTTTTAGTAACCTATCTTGAAAACCCTGTATGCAAAATTTCACTGGATTTAGATCCTTTTTTCGATTTTGGTTGCCGTCTTAAATCCGCCATTTTCAATTTATCTGCCTTCATATGCTTATTCTGCGACCTCGGTAGCACTCTTATACACAATTTCATACAATTTAGATCAACAAAAGGATGCGTGCTTTTTAAATATATTTCGATTTACGCCAGGAGTCGGTGTTAAAGTCGCCATATTGGATCCTCCATATTGAATTTTCCAAAAGGCCACGTTTCATTTGAAAGTAGACACTAGACATCATAACAAAGATTTTGAGATCTTCAACTTAATTATTGGTTGTTCCAAGAGTTCTGTCCAGGTTGACGTAGAAAGCCCCATATATTTATATAAACGATCTAAACGATATATATAAACGTTTCATTTGAAAGTAGATACTTGACATCATAACACAGATTTTGAGATCTTCAACTTAATTATTGGTTGTTCCAAGAGTTCTGTCCAGGTTGATGTAGAACGCTCCATATATATAAACGATCTTTATTAGGCTATCCACCCCCTATGGGGTCTTTCCACCTTGCCTAACCTTACAATTCTTTCGTCTATTAATATATTATTTTTAATTGTGATTTATGAATGAATGAATGATTTGATGAAAGAGTCTTATGAGGTATTGCATGATTCATGAAAGGCTTTTGTCGGGTATATTTTTATACAGAGCCCACAGTTATGTCCAAACACCACGTGATTAGTAACTTTTGTAGATTTAGTGAATTTTATTTTACTAAGTTGCTTGTAAGCAGGGGTCTGATGTTTGGCGCCTTTGGCGTTCGTAGATTATTGTTGATTGAGTTTCAAAATTGACATTATATAACCTATAAATGATGAGCACGACCTGTTCATTATTATGGAGCATTTCCGAAGTGGAACTCGTAATGCAGATGGTTTGTGGTCATATTCACTACAGTCTTGTTTATCGATGTTTTCTCGGATCTGAATGTGGACTACGACACATTTACAAATCATAAGCAAATTCTTGTTCGTCGCTTTGAAAACAAGCACTGTATTTGTAAAAGCTGTCTACAGGTAAACCTACTATTCCAACAACAAAAAGTTGGGGAGGATATTTAAACTAGAATGGAAAGAAGTCCTCATAAATCCATTGCGATTTTGACTGCACAAACTGGTACTAATTTAAACAGGTACCTACCTAAATAGAAAATTTAAAACGTAAAATTAATCTTTGTGCAAGTATTACTTATGGAACTTGTCGAAAAGTACTCATGAAAAATTTGCATATGCGCCCCTACAACGTATCGGTAGTTCAACAGCTGTATCCATAGATTTTAGGAGACGGATTCAATATTGCCAATGGTTTAAAGAGAGTTTAAACAATGATTACCTGTTAGACTGCACATTTATGTCAGATGAAGCATGGTTGTATACGTCGGGTTATGTTAACAGTCAAAACTATAGAACGTGGGCCACAAAAAATCCACATAATTATGTTGAAACCAACTTGATCCTGCTCAGAGTTGGAGTATGGGTAGGTATATCAAGAAAACGAATGAATGGCCCATTTTTGTTCCACGATCGTATAAATGCAGAAAGATATCGTAATAATATTTTACAATCTTTGATCAAACAATTTACACGACGATGAGTTAAACGAGGTATATTTTCAACAGCATTGTGCTACACCTTACACAGCTAATGTACCACTTAATTATCTAAGAGAATTTTATGATAATCGTCTTATATGCCGTAGAAGATGGCCCCCGAGAAGCCCGGATCTTATGCCATTAGATTTTTATTTATGGGGACATTTGAAGAATAATGTATACAAAAACCGATTATATAATCTAGATGAACTGCAGAAAGCAATTCAACAAGAAATACAAAACATAACTGTAGATGACTTACGGAAAGTCTTTAATAACATGAAGAGGCAAGTAAATTTCTTAGGGTACAAGGTGTGTGGATTCATATTTATGTGAATCTTATTTCTACCCTTAAGGTGATTCCTACCGCGCGCGTAGTAATGAAAATTGTGCAAAACACGACAATCGCCAAGTCGTCCTGCGCCCTTATTTTTCAATAGATTTTCATAATTATTTTTTATAATGTGCTAAAAAGTTGAAATAACGGATGAGTAAACTTATATTTCCACTAAATTAATTACAATAGTGGCAAAAAAACTTCAAATATGGGTGATAATGTAAATTTCGGTCTTTTTTGTTTACATTTTATGGTTAGTTACGATTATATATATGAATATATAAGTTTGCACAAGTGTTATTTGGACTTCTTAGCACGTTATAAAAAAATAATTATGAAAATCTATTGAGACATAAGGGTCCACCACGAGCGGGCGATTTACGGAAAACAGAAATTTACCAAAACCCGTAAATCGCCCGCTCGTGGTGGGCCCTTATGTCTCAATAGATTTTCATAATTATTTTTTTATAACGTGCTAAAAAGTTCAAATAACACTTGTGCAAACTTATATCTTCTTAGGGTGCCGTCTTCAACGAAGGTTGGCGACCATCATGACAATCTGGATCTTATTTACTGCTGCTTTAAATAGTTGGTTCGAGGTACATCCGAACCAATCACGGAGGTTACGCAGCCACGATATTCTCCTCCTCCCAACGCTCCTCTTCCCAGTTATTTTCCCCTGGATTATGAGGTGCAAAAGCTTGTACCGTGCACCTCTCATAACATGGCCAAGGTACTCGAGTTTCCTGGTTTTAATTGTTGTTAATATCTCTTTTTCCTTTCCCATTCTTCGCAGTACTTCCTCATTAGTAACTCTCTGGGTCCATGATATTTTTAGGATTCTGCGGTATATCCACATCTCAAATGCTTCAATTTTGTCGCTTAGGCGTTGTTTGAGCGTAGAGGCCTCTATGCCATATAAAAGTATGGATTTACTTATATAGTCATATATATTATCGTAACTAACCATAAAATGTAAACAAAAAAGACAGAAATTTACATTATCACCCATATTTGAAGTTGTTTTGCCGCTATTGTAATTAATTTAGTGGCAATGTAAGTTTACTCGTCAGTTATTTCAACTTTTTAGCACATTATAAAAAATAATTATGAAAATCTATCGAAACATAAGGGCGCTGGACGACTTGGCGATTGTCGCGTTTTGCACAATTTTCGTTACTACGCGCGCGGTAGGAATCACCTTAAGTTAATTTGTGTTTAGAAAATAATGGTGGTAATTTTGAGCACTTATTTTTCCAATAGATAAATGATTTTTTTTTCGATTTTTTATCCGCTGAGGTCTTTATTATAGTTCAATTTGGTAAGAAAACATCTAGTGCAAGGTTGGAAAGGACAAAATTAGAGGAAACCGTGCCGCTTTGCTATTTAATTTCGACGATTTCGTGATTTTCTTGAGTGCATTAGAAGTTTATTTTTTTTCAAATTGTATTAATTATTTTAAATGATTTTATAACTTTACAAGAATTTAAACATTATATTTAACATAAATTTAAATCAGACATCTCTTACTTGAAAAATCTGGCTTGGTAATAAAGTGACGGAAATTACCCATTTAATGGTACTTAGTTTTGGGGTGCAAGGCGACTATTTTATTAGTGTACCTACTTTCTGGATGTGCTACTGTTCCTTTCGCTGTGTGCTATTATACATTATTTTGTATTGTGAATCCTAGGAAAACGAATGCCTTTCTTAACTACGTTTTCGTTAGATGTGTTTGCAACTTTGTAACATCGGTGTTGCTAGAACTTGTTCATAAACGAACTGAATCGCGCTTTGTAATGTCGGATCGTACTTGTTCATTGCTTAATAAACAAATTTAATTGGTCATTATTCCAATGAAATAACCGGGGGTAAACTACCGTCGAATATACCAGCGCTGCGTACTTTATTTTTTAATCAGAAAGAAAAGTGAAGTTGAATTTACGAGAAAGTGCAAGACTGGTAGTGAAAGAAGTTGTAGTGTTTTGGGAAAAGGCACGTATTGCGACACAACTAGAAAAATATTGTATTTCTAAAGTGGAGTCTTTGTACAAGAAATGGCGAAAATTGTAAAAAGATGCCGAAAAAACTGCACAACATATCGAGTACAAAAGAAACGAATTCACATCAACATTTGATGATATTTTCGACACAGCGCACGCAGATGTTCTGCAAATGATGAAAATCGAAGATGAAGATGACCGACAATTTTTAATCAATCAGAGAAAAAAGGGAGGCCAGGTTCAATTTATGGTGTTGATAATGTATTATATCATCAGGAAAAAAACGCAGAAGAACGATAAGAAAAAGCTGTGGCAAGACAAGACAAAAGTGCTCGAGAAGTTGAAGAACAATGCAAGTAACAAACGCAATGTTTTCTTTTTCATATCCGTCAATAGAAATGTATGAAATAAAGTTACACTTTTAAATTTTCAAACTGTTTTTATTGTTCGCAACAACTGCTTCGCCACACTGTGGCTTCTTCAGGCAAAGAAATGATTTAATGTACGTAATGTATTTCATACATTACTAATTTTGAATCTTCAACAAATAAAAGCCACATCGATCAATCTATATCCATAAATTATTTACTGTGATGACAGCCATATGTAGTAAATTATAAAATTACTTACTCGCCATATCATATATGAAATAAATTTAATCCTGTTTTATATTATCATATGGGAAATTTTTCATTCTGGTTATTTATCAATTCTCAGTCCGAGCCACAGCCATGGGGTTGTCTTCAAGTAGCAGCTGCTGAAGCATCGCCCATATTCCAGAAGAAAACATACAGGAACATTTCGATTTCCAAGGGACAGAACCCGGACCATCACAACCTAAATGAATGAGAGGATAGCAAAGTGTAATTACTCCAAAACTTACATTCATATTATAACTGCGACGGCTGAAGCTTTAGGGCACGATATGAATAATTTAATTATTAAAAGGTCATCTATTCAACGTTCTCGACAAAAGTTATGTCAAGAAAGAGCAGTTTTTCTAAAAGAGCAATTCAAATAATGTTATTTCCGAGCTGTTGTTCTACATTGGGATTGAAAGCTACTTCCAAGTTTGACCGGTAAAGATATCGTTGATACACGTTGTATCAAATAAAGGTAATGAGAATATTCTTGCAATTCCACCATTAGAAGGTGGAACAGCGAAACATCAAGCATCGGCTATTTATAATATGCTAAGTGATTTTAATTTACAAAACAATTAAAGCACTATCTTTCGATACGTCTGCAGTAAACACCGGTCATTTAAATGACACATGCCTTTAATTAGAATAATTCATAGCATCATGTTTTCGAAATTATCTTCGAAGTGTTTTTGATGCAGTAATGGGCAAATTCACAGGTAAAGACATGCCGATTATCAAACGCTTTCAACAATCACGGAAGAGTATCAATACTAAAAATTTCAAACCAGGAATCGAAAACAAAAGAGTTACAAAAAATATAAAATCCGATACTTCACAAATTATGCAGTTTGTAAAAGAACCTGCCAAACAGTCTCAGCCTCGTGACTACAGCGAATTTTTAGAATTGACTGCTATCTTTCTAGGTGATATGCCAACTAAAGCAACGCCTTTTCGTCTTCCCGGTGCCATACACCATGCGAAGTGGATGGCAAAAGCAATATATAGCCTCAAAATATACTTATTTTGCGAAGAATTTAATTTAAAGATGGACGAAGAAAACTCGCTTTGCGAAATTTGTGTATTCAGCTTCCGCACTGTACCACCATCTTCAAGTTTTGAAAAATCTTTACAATTACCGAACCGTAAATGCCGAATTATCGAAAATTGCTTTTCAAAAAATTCGCAATCATCTCTGCTCTTTGAGCCCCGAATGTGTTGCTTTGGCATTTTTCGACAGAAATGTTTCAATACAAAGAAAAAGAAACATGGTCAATTGTTGATTTGCCTGCGAAGCCGAATTTGAAGAGGAACATGTCAGAATTAAACGCGTAGAAGTAAGGGAAACGGCAATATCTGATATTTTCCTACAAGGTATCGAGCATTTCATAACCAGCGACACGAGAAAATTTTTCAAACGATACAAATTAGAAGATGATTTTCTTCGACAAGATCCATTAACATGGAGTGAAAACTGTAATTATAATAAAGCAATGGAAGTTATGACGAAGCTACGAGTAGGAAATGATACGGCAGAAAGAGGAATAAAACATATTGAGGATTATAATAAGATTTTAACAAAAAATGAAGAGTAAAAGCAATTTGTTTTGCAAGTTGTAAGCGACTATCGCCGTTGATTTCCTAATAGTAGAAAACAAACACTATTGACTAGACAATATAAATGTTATAATTAGTTTATTATATTTTATTATTTTACATTAATAAAGTATTTTATCATCAATATAGTTGTATAGTATTAATTTTATTCCAATTATAAAATTGCATTTCTAGTATAAATACATTTTTTTTAAATGTAGTCAAAATTCGCAAATAAAATCTTAAAACCAATTTTGTTTTTAATAAATTGTAAGTAAGTGGTTTAACCCAAATCTGGATTTTAGTAAAAGTTAATCAAAGAAAATCTTAATCCGCATATTCTCACACATCTGGATTTACGAAGAAATCTTTAAGGCGGCCATAGACTTCCTTCTTATCCAGCAGTTTTGCCCCGAGTAAAACTGTGCGGGTAAAACGTTCACAAAACCGACGAGTATGGCGGAAAACCGTCCTTCTTGCCGGCGTTCAAAAATATCCACTAACACTTGATTTTAACCGTCCGTTTTGAACGTGCACATGGAAGTCCGCCAGTATTTGGCACCTCACGCGTAAGAACGACGTGCTTTATCATGGAATTCATGATGAAAACGTGTTAATTAGAGAAAACACTGTGCGAAACGAACGCGTCGTGTGTGGATATACACTTTGTTCGTTCTTCCTAAGTTATAAACACAGTTATACCCTGACGCGGACGGGTAAAACTCTTTATTAAGCTACCGACTTCAACGGTCCGTTCCCCCGTAATTTTATTATTTTATTGGTTTTATTGTTTATTGTTATTATGTTATTATTATGTTATTGTTATTATTGTTGTGGTATCAAAAATATATATTATCGTAATTATAATAACACTGTCAATGAGTACCTATAAACAGAGTTTTCCGATTGATTTTCACCATATATCAGTTGTGTTTCACTTTATCTCAAATGCTTTGCCCTGTTGTTAACACTTGTCATTATTGTATCAAATGTATTCCCCATATGTCAAATTGTTCTCACTACCAAATGCTTTTCCCTGATCTAATATTTAATCCATCTCGACCAGAGGCAAAGGCATTTGATAAATATTGAAAACAATTATTTGACATATGGGGAATACATTTGAAACAATATTGACAAGTGTTGACAAGAGGGAAAAGCATTTGAGATAAAGTGAAACACAACCGATACACGGTAAAAAGCAATCGGAAAATTCTGTAATAAAATTATGCGGTGGCCACTTCTGATTTTTTCCCCTAAGACCCTTAATTGCTGTTTTAATTTTAATTTTTTGTACGAAATGCACTGTAAAAAAATTAAATTGCAGTCCATGCTTAAATGTTTAACCTAAATTGCAACTACGTTGATTGGACAAGGGACACAGTGTAATTAAAATAGTACCACGATGTCACATATATGTGATTAAATTAAAAGTATAGCACGTCGACTAGTGCTTAATTAAAATACCAGCTCTCTAACTTTCAGAATAATTCCACTCCAAAATTAATTACATGTATTAAATGATTTTATTGCTTCTCTCCAGGGCGACCCACGAAAATCGTTCGATTAAAGTTTATTTTTATTTTAAGGCGCGTTCTCACGAATCAAGATTAACTGAACAAGTTGATCCACTCTATAGGTTCTCACTATAGTTTTCATTCAACTTTTGTTGATAAACTACAATCGATGAATTAAACTTCGAAAGAACGCGTCTTTGACAATCATTTATTTCAGTTTTACGCTCATTTCAAGTCAAATATTTTCAATACTATTAGAATTTCTTTTATACTGGAAGTTAGCCTGTCTTTATCTCAAATAATAAAAAAAAATGTTTGCTGAAATATTTTAGTTTCTATTAATTATTCTAGCTAGTTTTGATTGTCATAAGGTTGGTGTATCTCTAATGGGGGGTGTTTTTTCAATATTAAGGGATGATACACCCACACGGGGGAGGGAAAACTCGGCGGATATACGATTCTAGAGTACTCAAAAGTATGTATACCAATTTTCAAAACTATATAATTTATTTCCGCCTAATTTATTTCCGCCTAGATTTACTGGATAATTTGTCTTCCGGCCTCTATTCCGCTCGAACTATAGCTTTTGTGGCAAACCGTTTAATATATTTTTTTTAAATTTTGTCCCCACCAACTTTGCAATGTACAAAAATTTTCAGGCGGTGCACCATTTACGAGATATTTTCGAATAATAACACAAGTTCACGTTTGGGGGGTGTTTTTTTCAATATTAAGGGATGAAGCCTCCACCGGGGGAGGGGAAACTCGACGGATATTCGATTCTAGAGTACTTAAGAGTAAGTATACCAAATTTCAAAACTATATAATTTATTTCCACGAAAAAGTCTAATTTGACTGGACTACGAGCCCTAACAACTATATGTTAGGCCATTATAATAATTTCTATCTAAAAATCGTTTAAACGTAAACTGTTACCAGCAAATCTTATTTATTATTATTTTTTTCGAAAATTTTGGACAAGGCGTCTTGTTAACCCATGTCTTAGTCTGTTTGTCAACTTTAAGTGAACAGTTTGATTAAAAATAGCTCGAAGTGTGGCAACTTCCAAAAAAGTGAGAGATTTAATAATGAGCGTGTTTGGACTGGGGAAGAAAATAGACAAATTGCCAGAGACTTGCAATTATCAAAATCTATGGTAACTTACATCATAAAATTATATTATAAAAATAGTAACACCGATATAACACCGATATAAGGGGAAAGGCTCGGCAGTCAGCACGTCCCTGTTTAGTTTCGGTTCGACAAAGAAGAAAGCTAGTTAACACCTGCAAAAATAACAGAAGAGGCACTTAAGTGAAATAACGGCCGAGTGGAATGAGGTTGCAGGATTATCTCTTTGCAAGGAAACTTGTAGAAAGCGAGTACATAAGGTACATAGGGATAAAACTATCTAACATTTTAGGCCAAAGAGAAACCATCATTGGCCCAACGTCCGAAAAAAAAACCCGTTTGGTTTGTTGAACCGAATAGCGACCATGACACATGAGCAGTGGAATTCGATTATTTTTAGTGATGAATCGAAATTTGATGTGTGTACCGAAGATAATCGAAACAGAGTAATTAGAAACAAGAAAGAGGCGCTCATTGCTTAAAACATTCTGTCTCAAGCTTCCTTCGGGACTTATGATATGGGGTTGTATGTATGCAAAGAGCGGAGAAAATATTCAGTTCATCAACGTAACTATTAACGCTGTAAAATACCAAGAGATACCCGAAAATAACTTAAGTCCCAGTATTAAAAAAATGTACGCTGCGGTGCCATTTATCTTCCAATAAGATGGAGCATCAAGCCGGCGGCGGAGCCGTGTTTGTTTCAGAGTTTGCGCCCCCGAAGGGGGCCCTTCCTCTGTGGCATGCATTGATCGCGCAGAGTGCGGATCACTATGAATAGAGCTTCGGAACCCAAACTCCATGATTATAAGGAGATGAGGACCTCGGCATAACAGTTTTATATATGCCTATCCTGCTGATCGTTCGTACAAGTACGCCCGACCTAACAGGCTTGTGGCAACGCGCATAAAGCAAGACAGCCAAAACACCCGCAAATGGTTGAAAAACCATTACATGGCAGTATTGGATTCACCTTCCAGTAGCCCAGGCCTAAACGTTATCGTAACTCTTTGGCTCAAAACGTAACTGGAACTGAGAAACAATCCACAAAGAACTCAAGAACGTTTGAGTGCTAAACTTCAAGAAGTATGGGACTCAGTGACAGTAGAAGAGTGTCATCTTTTGTAAATTCCATGCCTAGAAGAATTCGGGCAGTAATTGCAGCAAAATGCGATGTTACGCCTATCAAATTGTTAAATTGTTACTTCTTATAATAAAGTTTTATTTTGGTCGAACATTTAATTGTCGGTTTTCGCTCAATAAAATATTTTTTTTACAAACGAAAAATGTAATGTTTTGTTACATATTATCATCACAATGTAGCCAGAATCATAATGATTTTAGAATTAAAAAGAAATGCATTAATAAATATATTTTACTAGTAACAGTACATTAAGAAAAACAAATTTAGGTAGTAATTATAAAGTGGCCGAACATATAGTTGTTAAGGCTCGTATTATGATTTTTAGAGAACTTACAGAAAAAAATTAGAAATGTATAGTATTTATTTTGCAAGTTATATTTTTGTAATGTATTTAAAACTATGTACTATAACTCTATTTTCAATTATATAGTATAAAATTTTCATAAAAGTCTAGTAGAAGAATAAGAAATAATGACCATTGTTTTGAATTCATAAAGGTCCAACTACTCCAGTAGCATTAATCAATGGAAGAAATTGGGAGATGTTGAAATTAAGCTATTGTTTAAGATACATGAACCCATAATTCTCCAATAATACTTAACTGGCATATCAGAATAAAATGGACCCAAACAACAGGGACTGACAATAACACATAATTGAGGGATACTTGATGAGTTCAACAGTGTAAAAAGGAACTATCAATTGTAATATAAAATGCAACACAGTTAGATTACAGTCCATATGCTACCATTGAATAGCTCATTAAATAAGCACTGAAAATATGATGTTATATACAGGGTATTCCATTTGAAAAAGAAAGAGTTTTAGCCATTTGAAAATAGCAAAATTGTACCGTTGTTTTAGAACACCCTGTGTATTCAACGTGACTCAAAATATTATGTATATTTTGGTACATTGCTTGATTCCCAGATTCTTTCATCGATCTCTTATAATAAGGTATAGTTGATTTTTTTTCCACGTCCATGATTTTTCGTTAAATTTGATTAAAATGTGAACAACTTGGCAATGTTGCATCTGATACCTAAAAATTAAAATAATTTGTGAAGCTCACATGAAGCAGATTCTAGAAATGAAAGAATATACAGGGTGGTCCATTTAAACAGAGACAAAATGTTGTGTCCCGGATTTATGGTACACTCTGTACACTAGAAAATAATTTCAAAAAGTAGCACATCCAGTGTCCAATAACTTTCAATCAATTTTTTTCCTCAGTTTTCATTAGTCTAGCAGCAATTGTCCGAGCGAAGATAGGTGGGCCGACCTGTATAATTTACATGTAATTTCTCATTGATTGCCCACTTTAGACTTTGATATATTATTTCCTGGTCATTTACCATTGAGTCGTCTAAGTTTCGAATTTTCCAAAATCTGCTACGTAATTTCCAAGTAATTCCTATTCAGTTTGTTCTTTCTAGAATGAGAGTTTCGTGTAAAAATAATGGATTTTTTTTTCAATTTCATTAACATTACAAATAAGTATATTAAGTTTATAGATACTAGTAACAGTTTTTTTGATTAATTGAATGATATTTTCATGGGAATTCTAATGAAATTTGATATTTTTTATTTAATTTGAGCTACATTTTTATAGAATTTTATTTATCATTGCACTCTGTTGGATATGCTTCCGTAAATGTTGTAAATTCGTTGATATTTGCGAAATTCAATGTTTTTTTATTTATATAGAAAACTGTGATATTTGTAATTCATTCTTGGTATCATATTTGTGAATTTATCGATTTCATGGGTTTTGTAACCGAGTCGATCAGTTTTAATTGACATGTTTCAATATATTAAGTTTGTGGATATTAATAATAGTTTTTGTCCACGACTATATCATAACACACTAACTATACTTATGTTTCCGCAATTATATTGATAATCATTTTATCACTACCAGATCCATTATACACTGCCAGCCGCTTAAAATATTATTTTTCTTTATCGAAATGTTATTCGGACTTTACATCTATTCTTATTCACACCGATATGCAAGGATGCTAAGTATGCAATGCTGAAGTCGAAGCACCCTGAAATCTACGAATAATTTAAAATTTCTGTACAGGTTGAAAACCTACAATCAAAGAATAATCCCTATATCTGGCCTGAAGTAACTTGCATAGATACTTTTTTTTTCTAACGAGACATCCGAGGGAAGCACCAAAGTAGCTGATAAACTAACCATAATACATGTGAATGTGCAAGGACCTTCTAAAAGGTCGATCTGATTGAAATGCTACTAATTGCTGAAAAAAAACGACTTTTTCTGTGTAACAGAACACTGGTGCACACATGATAATGTTTCTCTTGCAAGTTTTGATATTATTCGGTGGTGTCTGCGTTCGCTAGGAAATACCACAGCCGCGGCTGGACATTGATATATCCTCGCTCCAATAGTCGATCAACATGCATAAACTTTGATGCTGACTGTGTCGAAAAGTCGTATGCATTTTGTGCGGCTTTGTTCAAGATGCATGATAGGCGCATTTCCTTACTAAGTGTGAATTGACCTGAGGGTTGCCTACAGTCCTTTCTACATAACCTGACTGAACTCTTATCAAACTGACCAGCATATCGGATGTAACTATTCTTTGTGGCGATCTCAATATAAATCTATATAGCACCACCGATGATGTTACATTGTTTAACGATGTGCTGAAATAATTTAATATGAATAAAACAACACTATCACCTACCAGGATATTCACTAACAAAAATTATTATACTAGCACTTCAGCAATTGACTGTATGTGTCTAAATTCACTGAACATCTGCTTCACAGCTGAATTAATAAACAGTAATGTTGCTGATCTTCTTGCAACGCGCCTCGTTTTGCGCGGTGCATCTTGTTCCAAGGTTCAGAAAAAACCTATAAATGACATTCGTTGCATTAATTTTTCGTTGTGTTACATCGTTGTGTTAATCGTAAAGCTCACTTGATACATTTAATCACAATGGATAGCTGGGCCGCGGTTTATTCCAACTGCGACGTCAATGTAGCTTTCGAATCATTTTGTCTAGATTTATGTATGTATTTATTTATTTATTTATGAACAAGCTAGCCAATACAAGTTTATATACACATAATGTTTGACATAGATATTATATATTCCGTTTATATGTGATCGTGGTACCTAAGTGCCAGGGCACTTGTGTGTACACTAAGCTCTTGAGCCTTTTGCGTTAACTGTGCTTGTTACTATAGAAAAATCCTATGCATATACAATGCCTTAAAACTAATTTTACAACTAAGAGACTATGACCATAAGTACACTATATTACATAAATGATAATTAAATTAAATTTTAACGTGTAACGTACTGGCCTCACCTGAATTACCCCAATTCTCAACCAAATACTCGTTCAATTATTTCCACGTTTATAAAAATGAATCATTTACATGGCTTAGTAAAGGTTTTAATGTTATTTAGGTTGACTATTTCCCTTGATAGCATATTATATATTTTTGGTATTTTTGGAGCAAGAGGGTATGTATAGATTACGTTTTAAGCTGTTCCTTGTTTCGTAGAAATGGTCTATGTATTTGTGTATTTGTTTAACTCTCTGTTTTTCCAGATGTAAGTGTATGTCACCAGAGTATACAGGGAGCGAATGTTTGGTGTTTCCTCTGTATATAATAGTCGTGTTGGATGTCTAAAATTGTAGATAGGTATTTATTTGATAAAATCTACAACTACCTGCAAAACTTTATCATATGTAGTAACCAGCAACATACATTTCCGAAAACATCACTCCTCAGAAACTGCACCAGTCTCCTTTTTGAAGCATGTATACAGATGTACGGACAGTGGAAGATTCACTATTGGCATATTTTTTGACCTTAGCCGAGCATTTGACACAGCAGACCACAAGTTCATCGTTGATAAATTATATGCAGTCGGAATACGTGGACCAGTGTTGGAATTGCTTAAGTTATATCTAACCGGAAGGAAGCTGGTTGTTAGTGTTGGAAGCTACAACTTTGAAACTGACAACGTTTCCCTTGGTGTACCCCAAGGATACATTCTTTGCCCGCTGTTCTTCCTCATCTTTATAAATGAACTTCCTCAACACATTTTAGCAGATTATTTAGTGATTTATTCTGACGACTCTAGTGTATTAATTTCTAGTGAGTCTGAGGAATATCTAAACGCCAGAGCAAATAAAATTTCAACTCTTTTTAGTGGGTGGTGCAATCGAAATAGTGTAATACTAAACTCTTCAAAAACTGTGTGTGTTAATGTCTCTGAACGTAGGTGCTTATCTAGTGAACTTAGTATAAGGGGTGATGATCAACCGGTAGTATCTTAGTAGTCATACAGATTTCTTGGCGTGTTAGTGGACTCGGGCACTCACGGAAGGACCATTCATCAGATTTATGTAAGAGGATGAATTACGCCTATTTCGGAATATTAAAACTATAAACTATGCTACCTCTAGACAGTCTACTGAACATGTATTACGCTCTATGCTATTCTGTTTCTGCATATAATGTGGTATTATGGGGAATGCTATAAATTGCTCTAGACTATTTTTTAGCCAGAAACGAGTATTGCGACTTTTATTTAATCTGAACTATAGAAAACATTGTTAATGCCACCTATTTAAACAAAAACCTCACACTTCCAAGATATACGAGGGTCGTTCAATATGTAATGCCCTATATTTTTTTCTCCACAATGAGCAAAAACTGAAAGTTGCACTTCTAGGTACTTCAAGTTCAGTGTTTCTCCTCATCATTCAAATCATTCCAACAGATGGCAGAGCTGTATTGAATTTTCAAAGTAGCATCTGTTAGTGATCCACGTTACAAACAGCGAGCAGTGATTAAGTTCTTGAGTGCAGACAAAGCAATTGCAATTGCAAAGCGATTGCAATCATTCTTGTTGATGTGATGCCAAGAAGGACAACCATAAATTCCGAAGCATACGTGAAGACCTTGAACAAACTCAAGAAACGTTTCCGGCGTGTTACGCATGACAAGAATTCGGCTGAAATTTTGATCCTGCACGATAATGCACGCCGGCACACAAGTCTCAGAACCCGGGAACACCTCACCAAATTGGGTTGGACAACATTGCCCCATCCACCATACAGCCCAGATCTGGCACCGGCAGACTTCCATCTCTTCGGACCTCTTAAAGACGGTTTGCATGGAAGACACTTCGATGATGATGAGAGCGTAATTCAAGCGGTGAAAACATGGTTTCGCGCACAGATCAAGAGTTGGTACCGGCAGGGAATACAGGCTGGCGTTTCACGCTGGCGTAAGACCGTACAAGTTCATGGAGACTATGTTGAAAAATAGTAGGTGTAGAAGAAACAGCTAGCTATTTTGTCACCAAAATGTAACAGTTTTTAATAAATAGTTTCTAAGAAAAAAAATATGGGGCATTACTTATTGAACGACCCTCGTATATATGTACATAAATGTATTCTGTGGAAAACACATCGATGAGCTCTATACTAACTTTTCAATTCATCACTACAGAACTAGAAACTGTAACCGTCCTGTTACTCCACATCATTGATCAATAAAATTTGAAAAATCGCAATTATGCGCAGGTCATAAGTTTTACAATAAACTTCTAGCGTACCTAAAAGATATTAAGCTAAGTAAAACGTTTAAGACATTAATTAAGGCGTATTTGCAGCAAAAGGCCTATTATTCTGTCAATGAGTTTCTTTTCAACTGATCCACGACTGGATTGAGATGTACATGTGTGTAATCATAATTTATTGTCGTACGTGTTCCGTATTTTCTCTTTTCTATTTTTTTTGTATTTTTGATTTTATGTACTTTGACTAACCACATCTGCACAAGCAGCTACGTGAATAAATAAATAAATACATAAATAAATAAATATATATCTGGACCTCACAGCCAAACAGTATTAAGTCCACTTTTTTTCGTTTTTTTATGTTCCGATTGTTCCTTTAATGTTTTTTTCCGCTCTTTCCAACGGTGACGAGTATTCAGTCCAGTTCTTTTCGTTTAGGAGATAGATGGATATTATTGATATTAGGTCGTCTATTAAATAGAACCAAACAGTATTAAAGGTTTTCGATACTGTTTGGCTCTGAAAGATATCCAACATTTAGGTATAAGTCCAAATGTGAGCTAAGGTTTATTGTACATCAGTTATCATAATATTAAGTCACATTATTTTGTTCGTGAAGTTAACAGATAATACTTGATAATTTCGTTGTTTTTATATTTAAAAAGTGATTAGGGTCAACATGATGACATCAAGAGGTCAAAACAAATTACAAATGACTCTAACACAAGCCAAGTGCAACGATATATCTGATAAACCTGTTATAACCTCAGTTTTGACCGAGGAGAACGGTAATTAAAAAAATACAAGAGTTTATCGAAACATGTTTTGTTATTGTTTTACTTTTAGCTTTTGTTGCTGATAACACGCAAGGTAATACTATAACAGATGCTGAGATAGTCATGGAAATATATCCAACCACTAATAGCACGCAGGATATCACTCATGAAAATTTTAAAATTCTTGCAACCGGATGTGGCAATGCTTCAGGGGAAGTTATTTCTTTGAATAATGATGTTTGCAATACCATCTTTGTTAGTAAAAACAATGTGCCTTTTTCCAATACCAAAGACATTTTCAGAGATAATACAGACAAGTCTCAGGTCCCGAAAAGTTTACCGAAGCATTTTGTTCAATGCAATGGATAAGAAGGTAAAAATAACGAATTCGAGAAAACTTCAAAAATTAATATTTTACAAAATGTTATTATTCAAAATAATGACGATGGTCCTCACTGTAAAGTGGATGAAGTAGACGCAAATGATTTACAACATAAAGAAGACTGTACTGAATCTGAGGACCCACCTTATCTACCTGAGGAAAGTAATGATACAAACGAACTGGAAATAGAACGAGAGGAAGAAGCTGTTGAAATCCGAGAAACTAAAGGAAAGAAATGAAAAATAAATTTTGCTAATTGGAAGAAAAACATTAGAAAGCAAAGGAGAGCTGCTGGTGAAGAATATTTCACATATGTCCGCCATCAATAAAGGTGGCCTTTAGAAAAGATCACCACTAGAAAAGACAATTCATAGCTAGCTATCGGGATCTCGTGCTGGAAAAAGAATAAAAGTTTAGTGTGTTGTACTTATTTTCTTAACACCTTAAATATATCCCAAACCTCTGTTCGTAATGCATTATCGAAAAGACAACATGGTGGAATCGTAATACCTGATCAAAGGAGTAAACATGAGCCCTCAAACAAAATTTCTTCAAATGTTAGAAACAATATCAGACAGCACATACAGAAGTTTCTGTATATAGAGTTACATTATTCCAGGAATAAATCCCTGAGAAAGTATTTAGACAGCCATCTCAATATCTCAGTAATGTATCGGTGCTTTTAAGAAAATTGTGAAGAAAACCAAATTCTTAAAGAAGATATTCTAAAGCAATGGTTATATAGTGAAATTTTCAATTCGGAATTTAATTTACCCTTCAAAGAAACAGAGAATGATACATGTGACACAAAATATAGATATGTTTTCAAACTCAAAGAGTCTGTATCCCTGGAAGAACGCCTTGCATTACAAACTAACTATGACGCGCATCTTCTTGATGTAGATAATCGGTATAAACTAAAGCGACAGGATAACGAGGCTTATAAAACCAAGGCGAACACCAAAATACTTTCGGTGGAATTACAAAAATGCTTACCCACCCCTCTACTAACGAATGCTCAGAGTATCTGTTCTCTAAAGCTGTGGACTTTGAATTATACAGTTTATGATGCAACAGACAAAATAGGATATTGGTTCACCTTTGGATGAATCCGTAGCCGGACGTGGAGGCAATGAAATAGCTTCATGTATTCTCAAATAAATTTTAAATGTAAAAGAATCTGTAGAGAAAATTGTTATGTGGAGCGATAACTGTCCATCACAAAATAGAAATCATCAGATGATTAGGTGGTATCTTTCGATTCTTATGCTGAAACCTTCCATAAAATGCATGGATGTGAATACAATTCATGCACAAAGAGGAAGACAAAAAAAGCTTCCTCCCAATTTTCTCTAATGACTCCACGGGATTGACAACAGCTTTTCGGACTTTGTGGCAATACATTTGAATTACACTTTTATCTGAAAAATCTGGATCTTACTTTCACAATCACAAAAATACCATAACTAATGAAAACATTTTGATATTTAAAGTGGTTTATAAGAAGTTTTTAACAGAAACACCTGGAGTGTTGTATTTTAAAACAGATTTTAATCAAGAAAATTTTCAACAAGTTGATTTCAAAAGAGCCACTAAAAGACTAAAATGCAAAGAGAAGCGTACTGTTAATGCTAAGGAAGTTGTTCTCAATGCTAACTTAATGCTGCTGAAACCAATAAGAGAGATATTAAAACCTATTTCAACAAAAAAGTATAATGATTTGCCGAACTTTCTAACATGGGTGCCTAAAAGATTCCATACTTTATTTCATATTTTATACTTTAAAAATCTTCCACATAGTAACCTAAAGGAAGACGACTGAAAAATGCTATAATCTTCGTTATGCACTTTCTCTATAATTAGATATTATTCATTTTTAATTATTTGTTAGTTACTTGAACTTTGAGATTGATAGTTTTCGTTTGTAACATGTTGGTGTAATCTCTCATTTATTTTAGATTTTTTTATGTCTTCTTGCCTCTTGCTTCTTCTTCTTCTTCTTCTTGGCGTGCTTCATCCGTTCCGGATATTAGCGATCATCATCACGATCTTCACTTTGTCCACTGCACTGCGAAAAAGTTGCAGCGATGTCATGCCAAACCACTGGCGTAGATTTTTAAGCCATGAAATTCGGCGTCTTCCCGGGCCTCTTCTTCCCATCACCTTTCCTTCCAGAATCAGTTGGAGTATTCTGTACCTATCACTATGCCTCATTACGTGCCCGAGATACTCCAATTTCCCAATCTTCACAGCGGCCAATACCTCCCGTTCCTTGCCCATTCTCTGCAGAACCTCCTCATTACTAATGTGTTCTTTCCATGAGATATTTAGGATACGACGATATGCCCATAGTTCGAAGGCCTCCAGTTTTTTCTCTGTATCCTTTGATAGAGTCCAGGATTCGACGCCGTACATTAGTGTTGAGAAAACGTAGCAGCGCAACATTCTGATCTTTAGTTGCAGGCTCAAGTCAGAGCTGTTGAAAATATTTCTCATCTGGATAAATGCCGCTCTTGCTTTTTCTATCCTGCATTTGATTTCTACGGAGTGATCCCAGAGTTTATTCACGCATGTACCCAGATATGTGTATTTGTCCACTTGGTCAATGGTTTTGTTGTTGAGAAGTATCGTCCGCTGTGATGTATTATCTTTACTGACAAGCATGTATTTGGTCTTTTTGAGATTGAGATCGATTCCGTACTTCTCGCTGACTGCTTTGATCTTATGCATCATCAACTGAAGTCCTTGAGCTGTACTCGCCAATATTACAGAGTCGTCCGCATACCTTATGTTGTTAATTATCTCGCCGTTGATCGATATTCCTTCCTCTACTCCATCCAGCGCCTCCTTAAATATTTCTTCTGAGTATATATTAAATAGGGTTGGCGATAGCACACAACCCTGCCTCACACCTCTGCGAATTTGAATATTTCCCGTGGTTTGGTCTTCCACTCGTACTTCTGCCGTCTGTTGCCAGTAGAGATTTGCTATTATGCGAATGTTTTTGTCGTCAGCACCGGTGGTCTTGAGTATGTTAAGCAATTCTTCATGTTTTACTCGATCGAACGCTTTGCTGAAATCTATAAAGCACAAGTGTACATCGCAGTTAACATCTCTGCATCTCTGGATTAATACATTAAGCGCAAATAGTGCCTCCCTGGTACCCAACGCATTCCTGAAGCCAAATTGAGTTTCTTCCATATGGTCTTCGCATTGTCGGTATATACGGCGATGTATAATTTTGAGAAATATCTTAAGGGCGTGACTCATTATGCTTATAGTACGATATTCGTCGCATTGCTTTGATGTTGGTTTTTTCGGAACAGTAACAAACGTGGATTTGAGCCATTCTTCGGGTATATTTCCGGTATCATATACTGCATTGTATAGTTGAGTAAGCTTATTTATGGCATTTTCGTTAAAAAGTTTGATTATTTCTGCCGGGATTTTATCTGGGCCTACCGCTTTGCCATTTTTTGCTGTGTTTATCGCATTTCTAACCTCCTCCTTTGTTATTTGAGGTCCAGTGTGAGCGTTCTTCATACCATGATCCTCTGGACGAGCATCTTCAAAAAGCTTGTGGATATAGTCTTTCCACATTGATATTTTCTCTGTGGTGTCCTTAATTGCCTCTTGCTACCCTACCTTAATTAGTTATAATTGATATTAATTAATTTTGCTTCCACTTTGCACTGTTCTACTATGGGTTTCTTAATAATAATTCAGTATCAAGTCCCACGTATCTATAAATTCGTAGGAGCTAATAGTTATTTAAGCATTAAGAGAGGTAAGTATCTTTTACCAGTCGAGGTCGAGTTTGCGCCCGAGCAACATCGAGGGCTAGCAATAAAGTCCGAGACTGGTCAAAACTTACCTCTCAAATTGCTTATAACTGTTTTTCCACTCCTGAAGTTGGTTTAATTGTTTGTGTTTGATTAATTTATTTTCGCAACATGAACAAAATGTCAGTACGGCTTTGGTTGCTAAGACTATTTTTCAAACAAAGTGTGAATGTCAGAAATTGCATTCGTTCAGTTGTAAAATGAATTCCAATGAAAGTAAACAAGAAATGACAATTGAAGAAGCTGCAGATGCTGCCTGTTCCTTCCTACTGCCGGAGAAGTCGAAGGGGTGTTATCAAAAGTGTTTTAAAGACTAGTGCCAGAGAAAGAACGCTATTGAAATTATTTTACTTACTTCCCTGAGGGAAGTAAGTGATTACTTACTTCCCGTTGCTCATAGTAACCAAAGCTTTATCGGTAAGTGGGACTTACTTCTACTAAATCAATGTTATAACAGTGTACTTACCATGCAGGGAGTGGAAAAACGGTATTAAGTCACATAATAATGTATTAAGTCACAAGATATTAAGTCCACTGCTAGAACCAAACAGTATTAAGTCCCACAATTAAGTTCAAAATCATTTAAATAAATTAATGTAGGAGGATGGTTAATATCAGCCTTAGTTAGCTTCCAAAATCATAACTGGGTAAATAATAACCCATGCTCTCCTATTTACAATAGTAATCGGTTTGAAAAATACTATTGTTCAAACTATTCAAATTGCTCTACTGTAAAATTTAAAAAATGTGATTTAATACTGTTTGGCTCTGAGGTCCAGATATATATATATATACACTGTGTATCAGCCAAATGGAATAAATTCGATAATATATAAATGGGGGCGTGTTCGAAAAAACGCTCGGACACGTCGATTGTTATTTTTAGTTACACTTAATATTTCCGAAACAGTTGAAGATAGGTATAGGACATTGTACATGAAATATATCTAGAATTTTCTGAAGAATCCAAAAGTTGAATAATATACCAGGTGTTGCATTTAAAATAAGAAAGTTGGTATTGGCCACGGTCACATGACACACCTTGTATAAAAAGTTTTTGTTGAAAAAAATGCGCAACTAAAAATAACAATCGACGTGTCCGAGCGTTTTTTCGAACACGCCCCCATTTATTTATTATTGAATTTATTCCATTTGGCTGATACACCCTGTATATATATATATATATATATATATATATATACCGGGCTTTTTTTCTTTATTACACATAACATTCCTATGTGTAACTTTAAAAAAATAATAATCAAATAATAAACATAATCAACGTATGTAGTGGCGTAGGCGTGGGCAACCTGTTATACACTGTCATCTATTGTCACCATTTTGGCGTAAACCGTTTCACAGATAGGTTATGTTTTTAACAATAAAGTAATTACACAAATTCAGTTTTAAATGAACAAATAAATTTATTCGAACAATTCTAACGTTAAACAAAACAACATAAAAGGTTAACTGTGGTTGAATCCTGATGTCCCAGCAAATTTTCAAAATGCCCTCCGTGTAATTCAAGGCAAGGAAGGATCTTCCAGCAAGGCAAGATCTTGGAAGCAACGCAGAGTATTCGTAATGAATTAGTGGCCTATGCACTACGTATACGGCTTTTTAGTTCATTCAAGTGACATATTTGCACGTTTTTTTGCAACTCGTTGCCTGCACCTAGATATGCGGTTAACAGTTTTTTTTTAAGGTACACATAGGAACATTCCTCGTGGGTAGGTGCAGACAACCAGTTATACATTGTCAATGTATAATAGACAATGTCATAGTTAACTTTTTTATTTCAAATGGTTACATATATTTACTATTTTTTTTCCTAGTAGAGATTATTTTTCTGAATCCAAAGATGTATAACAAGTTGGCTTTGATGGAATATTCGTTACAGAAAAAATATGATTGTTAACGTAAAGTTGTTTATTTTTTGTAAGTTTATCAAGTGTGCCATGGAAAGCAAAGTGAACACAAAAAAACAGTAAAAGTCATCTAAGTGATAGTGTGTCAAATTCTCTTTCTTGTTGGTCCAATATTTGTGAAATAACTCACGTGATGGCTAACAATATTAACAATTGATTGACTGACATGTTACAAGTGTATTTCGAATGCAATAAAAATCGCGATCAAGCAGTGCTCCTGTACATGAACCGTTTTTCGAATAGAGAAGTCCAAGACATGAAAAAAAATAGGTATGGTGTTTTTAAGAAACCGAGGAGAGAGGTTTATTTGTCTTAAGAAAGACAAATACAAACCACAAAATGACTTTTACTGTTTTTTGCAATCACTTTGCTTTCCATGGCACACTTGATAAACTTACAAAAACAGCTTTATGCTAGGAAGCATTATTTTTCTGTAACGAATATTCTATCAAAGCCAACTTGTTATACATCTTTGGATTCAGAAAAAAATAATGTCTATCCGAAAAAAAAAAGAAAAATACATGTAACTATTTGAAAAAAAAAGTTGACTATCGCAGAAATGAAAGTTTATTTTGCAAAAAAAGAAAATTAGGACCCCTTTGTAGAACATGCTGAGCCATTTAATCTTGTTTTTGTTTTATTGAAATCGGCCAATAAATAAAGGAGTTATGGCCAGCGGCGTTTTTTAGGTGACACAATAAAAAAACCCTTGGTTTGTAGAGATCAGACTATACATGTATAGGTATAGTCTTGAACAAAGGTAACAACTAGACTAAGGGCGGGAGTGCATCCTAACTATTTATAATAATCGAATATGCAAACTACGCAATTTTGATAATTACGCAATATTGCGCAATAGTGTGTAATTAGTAACAAAGGTCCGATTGTTAAGGAACCCAACAATATGTTTTACCAATGCCAAATTTTTCACGTACTTGAGAAAATGTATGGGGAAAATCATGTGCTCCCCATTTTAGATGTTAATATGTAATAGATGCCTTCAATTTAAAATCTGTTACAATTTTCTCTACATTAAATTTTGATAGATGATACTCATTTTCTCTCTAGTCTCTTAGTCTACTCACGACTACACATTTTCTGAGTTAAATATTTTAAAATAAACATTTTTTTATACCATTAAGTATTGGTGATTAAGACGCGGAAATTACAATACCTGGGACACGTGACTAGAGGGGAGAAGTACCATCTGCTCCAAATAATAATACAGGGGAAAATACAGGGAAAAAGAAACGTTGGAAGAAGACGACACTCATGGCTGAAAAATTTGCGAGACTGGTTCAATTGCAACACAAACCAACTATTTAAAGCGGCTATCTCAAAAGTACGCATAGCGGTGATGATTGCCAACCTCCGGACCGGAGAAGGCACCTGAAGAAGAAGAAGAATTGGTGATTATTAAATCACCGGAAAAAGCTTTAAAAAAGGCTTATGTGCAAGACACAATTTTGCTGTAAGTAGGGACATTCCACAATTTCCTAGTCATTTCCCACGAGCCACCACATTTTCGAATTTTCCGAAATCTGAAATACAATTTTTAAGTAATTCCTATTCAGCTTTTTCATTCTAAAATAAGTGCTACGTGCAAAAATAATTGATTTCGGATTTTTTTAAATTTAATTCGCATTACAAATATATAAAGTTCATCGATATGTATAATAGTTTCTTGTTTTTTAGGAAAAAATCTTATCGTATTTAATGACATTTTAATGGAAATTCTTATGAAATTATAATGATGTTTCCATAGAATTTCGTTTGCAATTTTATAGTTTGAAAATTTGGCGGTTATTTTTATTTAGCATGTACAATTTCCAGGTAATTTCCATTTTTTTTTTCATTTTTGAAATTCGCTTAGAAAATAAATAGCTCTAAGCAGAAGTCTTGATGTGAAATAAATAATAAGTATAATAATAAAAGAAGAATGAGGAGAACATGCATTAAGTTTATAACATTTATATTTGAGAAATTATAAACTATTAGGGCTGTCAATGACGTCATAACTCAAAAACAAATGATGACAAAAATTTTAGATTTATACAAAATGTGTATTTTCAAAATTAGAAATCGACGCGTCCGAGGATTTCTCCAAAATATTTTTATTTTATGAAATAATGAAATTATTTAATATCTTACGGGTGTAAGTAATTTATTGACTACCTCATGTAAAATTATCGAGGGCCACATGCAGCCCGTAGGCCGCGGTTTGCCCACCGCTGGTGTAGAAAATTATCCGGTAATAGGTTCAGAACTGAAAATACTCCATACATATTCTATTTTCGTTCATATTTATCAATTTTTTCAGTAATACTAATCAAAATTGACTCTAGTAACTGGCTTCTGTCAGTTTTTAAAGTAGGTACACTGTAAAAATATTAGATCAGCAAAGCCTACTCTGAATCATGTTAAAATTAGATGTATAATCGCGGCTATTCAAAAGTGAACGATACTTAGTGAAAATTTCGGTATTTTTCATAATATTAAATTAGGCTTTATTCATTGACGTTCGTTCAGCATGCGTTACTAATCAAACTCTGACATTTTATGGCACTGTGTTGTGGCGTTTTAGGACGCCTATGATTAAAAGTAAAAATCAATCTATAAAAAAACGTTGAATTTTGGATGGCCGCGGTTGTACTATATATATTTATAATACAATGTATTGTGTATGTTAATTAAAAAAATAAATTGATGGAACGATCGATATTTCGTTTGCTTAGGGGTAAATAAAGCATCGTAATGGATAAGGCAAGGCATCTTCTGCAAACACCATAAGCTCCCAGGAATCTAGGGTAACTGTTGACTCTTGATAATCGATGATATATATGCCTGCTGAAAGCAATATTGTAAAATGGGGTGAGCAGACACTTACGATTAATCTGAATCCTTCTCTTATATACCAATGCTGCCTATATTTTCACACTAGTGAATGAAATTTACGAGATCTAAATTGGACCTTGTGCAGCACTTATCTGTCTTCTCGAATGAAATATGATTTAATTAAAGAACATTTGCATGTAGAAAACTACGAAAAAATGTGATGCCCATGACGTTTCAGAATAATTCACAGTGTAATAATTAAATTATTACAAACTAAAACAAGGATGAATATAAGGATGAATTATAAAATTAAAGTATAATAAGATTTTAAAAAAAGTAAACATTTTCATTTTAAATCCAGTAGACGTGAATGAAATTAAATATTTTTTAAATACTATACAGTGTGTCCAAGATGAGGATGAACACCATGGACATCTCATAAACCATAAAAGTTACAAAGGCGGTTACAAAACTTAATAAAAGTTGCGCAATTTAGTGGTCAATAATACTATGTTGAAAAATCAGAAAATTCCACTTATTTCCGGAGATATACGAAAAAATCCGAATTTTTGTGATTTCGTTTTTATTTTTTCTTAGGTTATTCGAAAAGGTATTAAAACAAAAGGCACTTTCTTGTTGCCACTTTTTTAGCTCTACAAGACAGCGTTTACAAATTTTCTGTACAACGTTTCGTTTCGAAGAAATCATCATTACTTTTATTTTTTTATACCAGGTATTCAAAATTTCAAAATTTTTAAAACTGGCCAATATCTTGTGAATTTAAGATACCTTGATTTAAAATAAAACACGTCGATTCAGTTTTCGAGGGCAAAGTTTCGAAAGAGAAAAATTCCAAAATAATGTATGTCGAACGAATTTAAGTTCCTTTCAATTAAACAAAAACCAAGTTGCGGACGACATCTGCCTAATAAACTCGCACAATAACACAGAAGAACTAGCCAAAACAGTAAATAGAGACCTTGAGAAATTAAGCAACTAGTGTATAGAAAACACCCCCACGATAAATGAAACAAAAACAGAATTTATGCAATTTGGCAAGAATAGACATAACTCCGAGCTACAGATAACACTAAAAAAACGTCCACTAAAAGAAACACAGCAATTCACGTACCTCGGGCTAACAATCAATAACAACCTAAAATGGGACCCCCACATCAACAAAATAGCCACAAAGAACTCAAAGACCTTTTACATGCTAGGTAAAATCAAAAATTATATACCCAATCATCTAAAAAAAAAACCTCTACAATACACTTTTGATGGCAAACATCAACTACGCAATAAACGTTTGGATCTACACAACAACCAAGAATATAAGTAAACTACAGACCCAACAAAACAAAGCCTTAAAAATAATGTACAGACTACTACACACAACAAGCACAACACAAATATATAAACAAACGAACCAACTAAACATAAAACAGCTCACAAGATTTAATAATATAATCTGCATACACAAAATAAAACATGAAGAAACATACAGCAGCATCATTCTAAAAACGAACAACGAGATACATACACACGATACAAGAAACAATCAGCCATAACAACCTACACCTGTAAGCACCTACAACACAAACTAGGAATAACAAGCATCGCAATTCAACAATTCAACCAGTTAGATGACCCAATTAAAGCCCTAAATCTAGCAACTTTCAAGAAAGAAATAAAGAAAAAACCTCCTGGAATCCTAAGCATCACCGCCCTCATACCATTAGTACAGAGACCAACAGATCATCTGATACGAAGAAGAGGACGAAGTACCCCTCCTTTATTTATTGTAATATGATATGACTTGTGACTTTTATTGCAACAAATAAAGAAAAACATTGAAAAATAAGGTAAATGAGTCGTCAAGGCAGATGTTAAAGACTATGTTAATTGAAATTGAAATATTACCCCCTTCCTCCTAGCAAACATAATTAATTTCTGAAATAAAGAGAAGTCGATCTTTAATAGTCTATCGGCGGTGAGCCTTTCCGGATTTTCTGAAATAATATTTTGTTTTTGCAAACGTATTGATCTAACTATATTTTTATTACACCTCTAGATTATATTTGTTAAGCTTTAAAACGAAGTATCACCAGGTAGAGGTGTAATTTCAAAGTTGGAATAGCTAGTGTACCTTTTTTTGTTTAATTGAAATTAACTTAAATTGGTTCGATATAAGCTGTTTTGGAATGTTTCTTTTTTTTTGTCAAAATGTATGGACAATTTTTGTTATCACGCCTCTGCATTATTTTTTTTGCAAGCTTTATAACGAGGTATCGCAAGGTAGGGGGTGACATTTGAAATTTCAAACTGGATATGGCTAGGGAGGAGGTTTAACACAATTTAACGATTTAACGGTTTAACGTTTTTACACTTACCCCTCAAAAGATCAAACGACTTATTTTTTTATATCTAGTTAACTTCAACTCGAAAGTTGAGACTGGCCAGTTTTTAAATAAAAGCCCGGTATGGCCAGCAAAAAAAGTACACCCTGTATTAGATTGCATTTTCTATGAAGAATTCAAAGATTTATATCACAGTATGGTTTTTTTTAATAAATCATTGATTTAAATCAAAATTGATTTGTTTTTAAAATAATCGTTGCATTTGCACTGCATATACGAGGGCTGTTTGACGGAAGAGTGACTTTTTAATGAAAACGTTATTTTTCTGTTCAAAATATATTTTATTTGTCAACATAACACCCTTTCAAGTGTACACACTTAGCCCGGCGAGTTTACAATTTTTTTAAACCTTCCAAAAAGTAATCTTTCGGAAAGTCTTCAAAATATGCATTTGTGTCGGTTATCTCCTCTTCATTTGCCTGAAATCTTTTTCCACACAGCCATTTTTTTAAATTTGGAAATAAGAAGAAATCACTGGGAGCCAGATCTGGCGAATATGGCGGATAAAGCAGTAATTCGTAATGCAATTCAGTCAATTTAGTTGTAGCAATTGCAGACGAATGAGAGGGCGCATTATCGTGATGGAACAACACTTTTTTTCTTCATCAAATGCGGTCGTTGTTTTTCAAGTTCGGCATCAATACATGTCTGCATAATCAGCATAATACTGGCCAGTTATGGTTTTTCCTTTTTGTAAACAATTAATAAAGATTACACCTTTAGAATCCCAAAAAACTGTGGCCATGACCTTATTGGTCGAAAAAAGTGTGTTTGCCTTTTTGGGAGCATATTCGCATGGAGAAATCCAGTATTTAGACTGTATTCTTGTTTCTGGAGTATATTGATGTATCCAAGTTTCATCTACTGCGACATATCGACGAAAAAAATCCTTTGAGTTACGTTGAAAACGGCCAAACATTCTTCTGAATTCTTAATGCGAGCGCGCATTTGATCACCATTAAGCAAACGCGGCAACCATCTCGCGGATAGCTTTTTCTTATTGAAATGTTCATGCAAAATATTGTATACCCGTTCGGTTGAGATGTTTACTTCATTAGCTATCTCACAAACTGTTATTCGACGATTGCCAATTACAAGGCCATAGAGTTCATTAACCATTTCTGGAGTAGTCACAGTAAATGATGGTTTCGGACGATCTGCATCAACCGTGCTCATATGGCCACTTTTAAAAGCAGAAACCACTTACAAATCATTCCATGGGACGGAGCAGATTCTGGATAATATTTACGTAACTTTTCCTCGGTTTCTTTAATTGTTTTTTCACGTAGAAAATAATGTTTAATCAACACTCGAATTTTTTTTTTTTTACATATTTACAAAACAACGAAAACAGTTTCCTTCAAATAAGTATAAAACATAATCTATCTGTCAGATTGGTGCCAAATTTTGACAGTAGACCTCCGAAAGACCTCAGGAGCTAGCAACATAATCATTATAACGAAAGTGTTACCAACCTTTGAAAAGTCACTCTTCCGTCAAACAGCCCTCGTATTTAAAATATAATATAATCATAGAGTTAGCATGTTTTAAAGTGTTTTTTTTTAAATATTTTTGAGTTGTGTAAGTAAGTAAAATATTTTTCTATTCTTCCATTTTCAGTCCTTCACATGATACAGATACACAGACATTTTTTTTAAAAGATCATCAATTCTTGTACATGGGATTTTCCAAAATATGTAAATTGACCTTGTTTAAAATATTCCTAGAACAAGCACTAAAACAGTGGAAAAGAAAATGCAGAAACATGGGTATACCCTTAAACGATAATATCGTACACACACTGTGCTTCGCAGACGATCAAATAGTGATAGCACAAGATCTACATGACATCGAATATATGACCAGAAAACTCATAGAAGAATACAGCAAATGGGGAATGGAAGTAAATATAAAGAAAACGGCATATATGTGTATAGGAGGACAACAACAAGACCTCATCCTAGAAGACGGAAGATGCATAAAAGAAGCCAACAAATATAAATATTTAGGAGTACAGATAACCAATGACGGAACACTAGAAGACAACATATAAGAAAGAAATACACAAGGAAGAAGAGCATTAGGTATGTTGAATGGAATATTATGGGACAAAGGCATAACGAACAAAAACAAACAACGAATATATAATACCATAGTAAAAACCATAGTAACATACGAGGGCTGTTTGACGGAAGAGTGACTTTTTAATGAAAACGTTATTTTTCTGTTTAAAAAATATTTTATTTTTCAACATAACACCCTTTTAACTGTACACACTTAGCCCAGCGAGTTTACAGTTTTTTTAAACCTTCCAAAAAGTAATCTTTCGGAAAGTCTTCAAAATATGCATTTGACTCGGTTATCACCTCTTCAGTTGCCTAAAATCTTTTTCCACCCAGCCATTTTTTAAAATTTGGGAATAAGAAGAAATCACTGGGAGCCAGATCTGGCAAATATGGCGGATAAAGCAGTAATTCGTAATGCAATTCAGCCAATTTAGTTGTAGCAATTGCAGACGAATGTGAGGGCGCATTATCGTGATGTAACAACACTTTTTTCTTCATCAAATGCGGTCGTTGTTTTTCAAGTTCGGCATCAAAACGTGTCTGCATAATCAGCATAATACTGGCCAGTTATCGTTTTTCCTTTTTGTAAACAATTAATAAAGATTACCCCTTTAGAATCCCTAAAAAACTGTGGCCATGACCTTATTGGCCGAAAAAAATGTTTTTGCCTTTTTGGGAGCATGTTCGCATGGAGAAATCCATTATTTAGACTGTATGCATGTTTCTGGAGTATAATGGTGTATCCAAGTTTCATCTACTGTGACATATCGACGAAAAAAATCCTTTGAATTACGTTGAAGACGGCCAAACATTCTTCTGAATTCTTAATGCGAGCGCGCATTTGTTCACCATTAAGAAAACGCGGCAACCATTTCGCGGAATGCTTTTTCTTATTGAAATGTTCATGCAAAATATTGTATATCCGTTTGGTTGAGATGTTTACTTCATTAGCTATCTCACGAACTTTTATTCGACGATTGTCAATTACAAGGCCATAGAGTTTATTAACCATTTCTGGAGTAGTTACAGTAAATGATGGTTTTGGACGATCTGCATAAACCGTGCTCATATGGCCACTTTTAAAAGCAGAAACCACTTACAAATCATTCCATGGGACGGAGCAGATTCTGGATAATATTTACGTAACTTTTCCTCGGTTTCTTTAATTGTTTTTTCACGTACAAAATAATGTTTAATCAACACTCGAAATTATTTTTTCTCCATATTTACACAACAACGAAAACAGTTTTCTTCAAATAAGTATAAAACATAATCTATCTGTCAGATTGGTGCCAAATTTTGACAGTAAACCTCCGAAAGGCCTTAGGAGCTAGCAACATAATCATTATAGCGAAAGTGCCGATCGATTAAACTTGATTCGTGAGAACACGCCTTTAAGTATTATAACGGGTGTACATTTAATAACTAGCCAGTCTCAATAACTTTTGAATCCAAGTAAGCTTGATTAAAAAAAAAAACACGTCGTTTGATTTTTCGAGAGGTAAGGATCGTCAAATAAACTTTAAGTGTTTGCTTTTAGTTGTTAGTGTAAATATATTTTTATTAGACCTCTACAATGTATTTGATTTAAGCTTTAAGACGAGGTATCACAAGGTAGGGGTATAATTTAAAATTTCAAAGTAAGAGTCGCTTCAAAATAGCCATCTTGAATAAATACCTTAAAAATAAAAAACAAATATTTCATTAAAAAATATAAAAATATGTTTTTTTTTAATTAATTTATTTTTAAACGCCTAAAATACAATTAAATTTTACTAGAATATTTTTGTCGGCCTTGTCCACATATTTTTCTAATAACCCCAGGAAGTAAGGATGCTTCAAAATAATCACTTTGAGAGTAATCGGAGAAAAAAGATAATATTTACAAAAATACTTGAAAGCTGAGTGCACTTACGCCTGCTTCCAGTAATTTCCATGAATCGAAACTATCACCATTCATTTCTTTAGGTAGGCTTATGTAATCCTATTGTTTTTGCTGAACCTCTATGACATCATACTTTCGAGAAAATGACGGGAAGGATTGTCTGAAACATTAATTTTTATTTCGTTAAGCATATCATTTACAAAAAAAACTTTTTCCTGTAATTAAAAATGTATTCTGTTGGAAATAAATTTATTATTGTTGTTATTACTTAGTGAAATTACTATTATATATATTATGTATTTGAAAATGTCTCTGTTAGCAAGAAACGAATATTATTATTGGTAAGAATTGTTTTGTATTGAGGAATATACTCTCAAAACATATATACTAAAATCCGAAAATTTAGATAATTAAAATAACCCGAGGACCGATGTTAATAATAATAATGGTAAATAATATTCTTGTAAATTTGTAAGCACTAAGACAGAAAGGCCGAGGGCCGATAGACTTATTATTGGATTCGTATCTCTCTCCAGAACTATTAAATGAAATAATAAACGAAGGAAAGACCCCAAGAATAGAATGCAGGAATAGTTCTACCCAAATATAAAACAGGGGACAAGAGGGACTGTAACAGATTGTAAGTACAGACAGGTTACCCTAACAAGTGTCCCAGGAATAATTTTACGCAAAATAATCGAAAAGAGACTACGAGCGACGATAGAAGACGGTAGAAGACAACCAATGCGGGTTCAGAAAAGGAAGAAGTACGCAAGACCTACAATTTTAAATTAAACAAATCAGTGAAAAAGTAATCAAGGAGAATAAAGAAATACATAAGGTATACAATTATATTATATTATTAACATATTTTGACTGTGAGTTCTTTAATTTATGTTTTATTTTATATAAGATGGCCCACAGACAGAAACTAGTCCATGTAAACAAATAATTTTATTATTTTTTCTACTCCTTTAATAGAAAGTAGGTACTTTCGTCCCACGGGAGGGAAACAACTTTGCCTCCCGTGAATAATACTTAGAATAGAAACATTAAATAGCTGTAATAATAGTGTATGGTTTTCTTTTATTGATAGCGCTGGGGGTTCCATGACCCGAGGTTGTAATAGTATTCACAACCGTGGTGTATATACTATTTTTTCACTACTAGAACAATTGCAATAATTTAAAATTAAATATTTAAAATTTAAAATTAAACACACATCTGTCATTACATCAATAAAAATTTGACATTGATGTATTCAACGAATATAGCGAAAATGGCCGGGTAATTGTGGTACATACACTTAGCACGATAGCACTACAAAAAGATTCCCAGAAATACGAAACCTTGAAAACCTACATACCCCGTTGCAAAGTATGTATTCACTTTTATTTTAGTCAGCTCAAAACGTTCAACATAATCTCCTACTACTATTCCTCCTGCTCGTACTATTTTTATTTATAAAAATTTGTACATTCCTTGTATACTTTGATTTTTAACAATATACTTATTCTAAATATTATATTTTGTCAATTGGTTTTTTGAGATAAGATTTTGATGCGCTCAATATCGGGCATCAAATATCCGCGGGAGGAAATGGTGCACATTGCTCCCTTGTAATATAAATAGCTATTGATTACCCTGAGCGTGTAAACATTTTACCTCAATTCCTACATTATGATGGATCCTAAAACATATCAATAAGATATATGTTTCGTAGACTTGAAGGAAGCTTTTGACACGATAAGAAGGGAGGACATTTGGAAAGAGCTAGAAAAGAGAGAGGTAAAAATTAAGATAATCAAAATTATAAAAACAATGTACTATAACAAAAAGAACATAGTTAGGAATAACAACGAAGAATTGAAAAAAAATGAAACAAAAATAGGAGTAAAACAAGGGTGTATACTCAGTCCATTGCTGTTTACAGTAGTCTTAAACAAAGCTATAAAATTAGCAACAACACAAAACATGAAAATACAGGGATACTAGAAAATGGAAAATGGAAATAATGAAAATAGTTGAAATCATATTTTCAGACGACATGGTAACGAAGGCAGAAACCGAAGAAAACTTCCAATATAATATGGAACATTTAACAAAAAATAGAAAAAAAAAATAATATGACAATAAACCTAGAATAAACAAAAAGATAATAATAGCTGCGCAAAAAAAATACGCATCAGATAACAAAACGGCAATCAAATAGAACAAGTAGACTATTTCAAATACTTGGGGACATATCTGTGATGGGTGGGAAAACAGTATAAGTCGAAAATTTTGGATAATGGGTTTAAGTCAAATTATATTTCAGAAAGTGATGCTGTACATTGTGTTTGAAATAGTATATGTCACATTATTCAGTTAAGGCTTTTAAATAGGTTGGCAGTTTTAGTACAACTTTAAATGCTACGATTATTGGAGAGAAAAAAGGTATAAGTCGACGCTTCCTTAAAATGCTAATTCTTGACTTATACTGTTTTTCCCACCCATCACAGATATATTTCCATAGTTTTTGTCGTAGAATCCGAATCTGCAATAAAAAATGAGGGTTCCCATTTAATATTTTAGAGTTACTCCCCACCCGCGCCCCCTCAAATGGGGAGGTGGGGACGGTCTAATTTTAGCATCAGTAAATGTCCCCCGTCAATTATATTACCTATCATCTGGAAAAAATTTTTGTACCATGCTTATTTTTTGAGATATCTTGATATCTTCAGTTAAATTGACCACCGCGTATAGAGAGCAATGGAGAATAGACAGGCAAATAGATGATAAAGTGGGAAACACAGGAAAAATATTAAATATAACGTAGAACACGATATTTAATAAGAAATAAGTACAAAAGAATGTAAAAGTAGAAATAGTCAGGAAAGAAATTAGACCAACGATAACTTAGTAGCGAACCATGGACTATGACAGACAAACACAGATCAAGAGTCAAGGCAACGGAAATGAGGATCCTCAGGTAGATAGAGAAAAAAACAAAACTAGGCCACATAAGGAACGCACTATACAGGGTCCTGCAACTGTACGTCGGGCTTTGCTAGCGCCTTTCTCGTGAGAGATAGAAAAAAATGTTTCGTACAAAAAGTTAGTTGTTTAAAAATCTTTATGCCGTAAAATTATTTTCTAATATACAGGGTGTCTCAATTTTGCGGAATAACAAAAACAAACATTTTTTTTAAATAGAGCACCCTGTATTTATTCAAGTTTTCTCATGACATTTTTCAACCTCTACATTGTTGTCTATTTAGTTTTGGATTACGTTACAGTGTTACCAACTTACAATTTTTTTTTTCAAAATATCATGCATAAACAAGCTCAACTTTAAAAAGTCGTAACGACCTCATTTTTTTAAGGTAAGAATAAGTTTTAGCAACAATCGCAGTGTGGTTAATAATCAACTTTTTTGTATAGAGAAATTTGAATTTAGTAATACCGGGTGTCCAGAAAAAAAAGCCAAACTTTGCAAATTTCAAAGCGGTATAACCCGTTTTTTTAATGGAATGCCCCTATTTTATATCATTATTCGATAGGTCTTTTTCTTCTCTTTAATTTAATGGTGCATATCTTATGTCTGAACCCTATAGTTGTTGAGATATTCAATATTTTTCACAAAAGTAACCATTTAATTACATTTCTATGCACTGAAGTAGGTCATGCTGAGACAAAACAACTGCCAAAATGTAAATATGAATCAATGCGAGATGTACAAAAACATTTTGAACATTGCTGTAGGATTGTTTCTCTTTTGTATTCATAATTTTGTTATCTCTCATGGTTTTGGAATAAAATAATTAATCGTATTGCAGAAGTACTATCTACTATTTTACAATTTTCGTTTATCTCACATTGATTCTTACTTACATTTTGACAGTTGTTTTGTCACAGCATGAGCTATTTCAGTGCATAGAAATGTAATTAAATGGTGACTTTTGTGAAAAATATTTAATATCTCAACATCTATGGGGTTCAGACATAAGATATGCACCATCAAATTGCAGAGAAGAAAAAGACCTATCGAATAATGACATAAAATAGGGGGCATTCCATTAAAAACAAAGGGTTATATCGTTTTGAAATTTGTAAAGTTTGACATTTTTTTCTGAATACCCTGTATTACTACATTCAAATTGCTCATTGCCAACATGTTGCTTATTAACCACACTGAGAATATTGCTAAAAGTTATTCTTAACTTCAAAAAACAAGGTCGCTACGATTTTTTAAAGTTGAGTCTGCTTATGCATGATATTAGGAGAAAAAAATAGTAAATAGGCAACACTATAATATAATCCAAATCTAAATAGACAACAATGTAGAGGTTGAAAAATGTCATCAGAAACTTTGAATAAATACAGGGTGTTCCATTTAAAAAAATGTTTGTTTTGGTTATTCCGCATAATTGGGACACCCTGTATATTTGAAAATAATTTTACGGCATAAATATTTTTAAACCACTGACTTTTTGTACGAAACATTTTTTTCTATCTTTCACGCGAAACGCGCTAGGAAAGCCCGACGCACTGCTGCAGGACCCTGTATAGAAAGAACCTCGAAATAGAATCAATAGAGGAAAAATTTAAAGGATGAACAAATGGGATGGTTCGGACATATAAACCGAATGGGCGAGGAAAGAAACACCAAGAAAATATATGAGACTCAATCCCCCAGAAAAAATGGGAAGGGTAGACCCAGGAAAAAGTGGAAAATGATATCAAAGAAGAGGCGGAGAAGCTTGGACTGAAATGGGAAGAAGCAAGGAGACTGACATAAAATAGGGATAAGTTAGGAGAGACGTATAGAATGTAAAAAAAAACAATTACGCCTTGCACTTTAAAAAGTAGATAGGCATTTACGATTAAAATAATCTCTCTCCTTAGAACTAATCGTTTAAATCAGAGGTCCCCAAATTGTCTTGTCTCGTAGACCACTTGCCATGTTTATCGGATTTGGGTAGATCCCATGGTTACCAGATATTGATTTTTTGCAAATTCGTCAACTTTAAATGTATTTTTGATAGCTGGTATAGTGCTGCTTTGAAAGATATAAATTTCTAACTGCAGCGAAGTATAGTGTGAAGAACTAAAAGAAACACATGTTAAGTTTTATACATGTATTCATTAAATTCAAATTAAAATGAACCATAAAATTTAGTATCTGTTACTTAAAATAACTAAGCAAAGAATAAATTATTTTAGTGGGTGGGATGAACCTGATGGTTTAATAATAAATTTTCAACATTTGGCATCAATTTAGTTAGGTTTAATCTCATATCTCCTCAGTTAATGGTGACCAGTCTGAAACACCCTTCCACTAGGTATGAGGATGGAAAAGCAATTTTAAACTTTCTTGCGATATTCCATAGAAATAGAAATATAAATATAAATAGAAATAGAAACAGAAATAGAAATAGAAATAGAAATAGAAATAGAAATAGAAATAGAAATAGAAATAGAAATAGAAATAGAAATAGAAATAGAAATAGAAATAGAAATAGAAATAGAAATAGAAATAGAAATAGAAATAGAAATAGAAATAGAAATAGAAATAGAAATAGAAATAGAAATAGAAATAGAAATAGAAATAGAAATAGAAATAGAAATAGAAATAGAAATAGAAATAGAAATAGAAATAGAAATAGAAATAGAAATAGAAATAGAAATAGAAATAGAAATAGAAATAGAAATAGAAATAGAAATTTATTACGTGATATTGTTGTAACAATTTACACAAGTCAAAATATCATATTGAGTTACATAATACGGGATAAGTAACAGGATGTCTTTTGTAAGCCAGAATTGATGATATCCGTTTCTAAACTGTACCTTAAGTTCTTCGTAGTGCTTATTCCGATCAGTTCCTCTTGTAATATGACATCCGTTTCTTCAATGTCACCATATGGATTGATTATCCACTATGGTATTATCCTAGTCAAAACATCCTCAAACCTAGTTTCAAAATCTGAATAGAGAGAATTTAAGTGTTGAAAGTAGCTGGCTGTTTGTCTGTGACAAATTGGGGAACTGAAAAAAATCGCGCCGTATGTTTTGCTTCATTAGCTTATTTCTGGTAAGAAATGCTGAAATGATGGACTTCAAATCAGACTTAGACTGTTACCTTGTAACTGCAAGTTAACCATATTAAATTTAGTAAACAAATCTGTTAAATAGGCAATGTCTGTTTTAAGCTTCATTAAATTTTCTTTTAATATTTGATCTTTAGCATCCAGAAACTCTAAAATTGTCTCAAAAGTACAAAAAATCTTGTCAAACATACGCCTTTCGGGAGAAGGCGTACTTCAATGTGAAGAAGTAATTAATTAAAGTTCTCGTGAATTTCTTCACACAACTGCGCAAATAACCGCCTATTCAACGCATTGCTTCGGATTCGGTTTACAGCATTAATGACTAATTGAAGAGATTTATTCAATCTAACATTCAAATTTTTACGAACTAAATGTTGTTGATGGATCACGCAGTGTATTGCTAATACCCCAGGTAAATTTTGTTATAAATAGCTTATAAATTCATGATAGCGCCCAACCATTGCAGGTGCTCCATATGTAGCTACTGATATTATATTTGATAAAGGGATTGCTTTTTCCACGAAATAATCCTTCAAAACATGAAATATTGATTCGCCTTTAGTGTCGGTTGTCAAAGTTCTCGCGAAAAGCAGTTCTTCATTGATTTCTTGATCCATAATAAAACAAACATATGCCAATAATAATGCTTCATTACCAGGTAAAGTTGACTCGTCCAGATGTATAGAGAAATGGATCGTTTGCAAATAATTACACAAGAAGCTATCAATATCACAACTGATTTCATCAATACGTCTTTCAACTGGATTGTTGCTTAAAAGGAATTCTTTTAATGATATCAGATGCAGGTTTGTGTAAAACAGTTTTTAAAACCTCTTCATTAACTTTTCTCAGATAGTATGCGCTTTTCCGGATTTTGCTATAAGTAGCACGATATTGTAAAATGGCCGCAAACCATCATCGTTTCTTTATGACGTCAAGCGAATAATCTGTACAGCGTGGGTGTCTTCTGAAGTTTTGAGTATTTGAAAGTATTTTAAATCTTTATCTATTTATCAGGGTGACATCTTCTCAGATGATCCTCCAGCTTAGATGGTTTCATAGCGTCATTGCTTAAAACTTTGTAGCATCTTCTATGCAACAAAGGCCTTTGCACATAGGCAATTGTTTGTCCGACAATGATGGAATGAAGCCAAACTTCAAATAATCACCACTGTACTGTCTACATTTCTTTTTAGATTCGGGCATGTTTAGTATCAGTTATGTGGAGACAAAATTAATCTATTTAAATAAGACGAAAAAAATTAAGAAAGTGAAGTAGTATAATATTGATTGCTAAAACTTTGAATAACAAAAATATTCAGGATTAAGCGTGTAATTATGCATGATTTGAATATTAAACTACTACCTAATGACTCAAGTTATGATGGGCGTAATGTATCTATCTTTGCTATCTACGAGTACAAAACTTCAACTTTAATAAAATAATGTACTGGAGAGTTGGCAAAAATATATAATTAGTTATAAAAAATTGTTTGTGAGCGAGAAATATTCTTCAAATGTGTTGACAAGTTGAGACACTATTACAGTGTCGATAGCTCATGATTAACTTTTTTTTAACAAACGTCATAAGTTATAATTTGTAATTATTTAAAAAATGGGGGAAAAGTACTGGGTTTTATTCATCTATTTGGGTAAAACAGGGAAGGTAACTAATTAAATTGAATTTTATTTCAAAATGTTAACAAATTATTATCGAAATTGTTTTTAACTACTAATAAAAAAACACAAACATTTATTTACAACATTTATGCAATAATCGCAAACATAGTGGTCATCATCATACTCTATGAAGAGCAGGCTTCACCAGACTTTGACTTTGAGTATAGTCAGTGAGTATAGAAATTATGTATGTATTTAGTTAATCAATGGTATAGTTCATCACAATACAAACATGACGCATTTTCAGCATGGTTGTGCTTGCTGTTGCTATTGCCAATGTACTTTTACACTATGCTCAGATTACTTTAACTATTATTTGCCAAAAGGCACCATCTCCGAAAGCAATATCAATGATACCCGATTTTGTCCGACTACCCGGTTTTACCCAACTCTCTCCTACTTACTTTTCTCCGGCACTCTCAAATAAAATGACACTGATTTACTCTAATTTGTATGTGCCTAACTACCAGCTAATATTTTTGAAAACATTTTCTTAACACTTTCCTTTTCAAAATTCACAAACAAATGAACGCATTTGTCTCTCACATTCGTATTTATTGACTGACGGTTTGAACAAGTCCGTGCAAGTACGAGTCTTCCTGTGCTAACTTCGTGAAGCTCTGAGATAATAATGGACAAGAATTTCTACTGCGCATATGCGTGTAACAATGATACTGGTATATGCAAGTTTTTACAAGTTCAAATTGTATTGCGACCACAAAGCGAATGCCTACAACTTACACAATTCTATGAAATAAACAGATTTAATTTTATTAATATGTAAACGGAATAAAATAGTGCACTATAAGATCCCTACTTCGCTACTAATATTATAATTGCGAAAATAAGTTTGTATACAAAACCGTAGTAGTGTATTGTCGGTCTGTTTCTTACGTTTTCACATAAAAACTAAACAACAAATATCCCTGATTCTTGTGCGTAGATCAAGTTGGACGTCTAGCTAGCTAAAGAGTTGACACTGGCTACAATTTACCGCGGAAAAATACTTATTTTACAAAATAAAAACTTACACGCAGAGAAAATAAAAACCTACGCAAGTGGAGCTGCGAGCAACTGCTAGTTAATAATGAATCTTAAACAGTTTCATATATCAAAAAATATACCTGATAACTTAAATTTTAATATAATTATAAAAAAATATATATCGTCACGATTCATGAACATTTATGTTTAAAATTTTTTTACTACATAGGTACTTTTATAATTTATGTAGATAGTTATATTTATATATATAGTTATATACTATTTATATTATAAGGTTGTATTATGTAAGTTAATAGGTACTATCTGTGTATGTGGATTATTCCATTCATGAAATGCCAAAATTAAAGTCACGTCAACATTTTCATTTCATGGACCCCCAATTTTATTTTCGCCGACATGGACCCCTTGCAGGCCGTCGTCGGCCCCTGGTGGTCGATATAGACCACTTTAGGAATCGTTGGATTAAATCAACATATATACAACACTTTTTAAACTTTATTTATGGGTTTGTCATAGAATCTATACTTAATGGAATATATTTAAAATGTAATTTTTGTATTTTAGCCTGATGAATACTTGTGTAGTACAAAAAAAGCTAGCAATAAATTTATGGTGGCTAAAAGGCAAAAACGGCGGTTTTGGTGGTTTAATTTGAAACACGTTGTATATAGTTGCGTTCGAAACTAAGGATATGTAATACAAAATTATTTATTAAAACAAAGATATATTATTTAATTTTTAATCTTTATATAAATTCTACATATTACGTATATTGGTTTTGATACGCGTATTGAGTTACAAGAAACCCCTCTAAATATAATTATATACACTATTATTTAATTATTGTTACTTCTAAAATATAAATAAATGCCTTGATAAAATTATTGCCTCGTTGTATAATGAGTTGCATATAATTGTATTGACTAAATTTTTTTTCGTTTCGCTTGAAATTATCATTTATAAAAACACTGCTCAACACTAGTCATTCTTTCATATTCGATTTTATGAAATGAGAGGGACAAATTCAATTTATGACTGAAAAAGAAAGAAGTAAGTACCACCAGCGATTAGAAATATTTATTTTTCATACGTCTACGGAATAATTCGGTCACAGAAATTTATCGTATAAAACTGTGTAAGAGCAGGCTTGCAGTGCTTTGTGTTTTGCGTGTGTTATTTACCCTGAATATTCGAATCGGACTTAAGGTAATTAAAATAACAAAATTTGTAACAAGAATTTAATAAAAATATGGTTTAGTGGTTTAGGTTTTACGTTTATCCATTATCGCCATATTATAATAAATTATACATACATATATATATATATATAATAAATCATTACAAAATGGACAAAGAAAAACTGATAGGAGGAGCGGAGAAGTTACGCGAAAAGAGAAAGAACGCAATGGAAGCTGAGGCACACAAGTCAAAAAACATTAAATTTATGTATGAAAAATTAGCCTCTTCTTCTATTTTTAGCAACCATCTCAAGAATTATCGGAAAAAATGGTTTCTTTTCCTGAATCCGTAAGTTCTCAAGTTAAAACAAGAATAGAAAACGAAGGTGAAAACCAAGCGTCCACGTCTACTGCTTTAACAACTTCTTGTAATTTTCAAAGCATTGCAAAAACCAACGAAGAAAAATCAAGCTTTCAATCTGCAATTAATATTATTGATAGTCACTATGATAATTATTTTAAAAAGTCAAATTTGTACGACTTTCCATTTTTTTTTCATTTCATCGAAGACAACCAGCTTTAATTGAGTTTATTAATCGTAAAAAAGCCTTCAAAATGAAAAATGGCACAGTAAGGAACTGGGTAACATACGATGAAAATACTTTCAAAAAAGTATACGCAAAGCACGAAAATCGATTTGTTCTTGGTATGAATGACTTTTCGCACACTTATCAACGAATTGAGGAGCATGAAGTAAGCAGTGAAGATGAACATTCCGTTAGAGCAGTGTTTCCCAACCTTTTTTGTGCCATGCCCCACCTTCGCCTTTCTAAAATTCTCATGTCCCCCCTTTGTAACATAATTTTTATTATACAAAAATTGAATTGCTAACTTAAGAAACTTAAATTAGGAAATAATCACTAGGGAATTGTTGACGAAACACAGTAGGTAAATTTATCACACATTTAATGAAAAACTGAAATTTGAACTCCATATAATTTTAATCAATATCTTTTCAAATCCATTTGTTATTTTTATTTAATTTTAATGAGAACCTTGCCCTTGATGTTGGCTGCACAAAAATTTTATATTAGGCTCCAAGTTGGTTAGCTTCAGCCTCAAATCGCCACGTTGTGTTATACTTAGCCGATTTCTTTTTTTTATTAATAAATCATTTACTGCACTAAATCCACATTCAACCAAATACGAAGATGGAAATGGTAGCAACAGTTTTCTTGAACATTTGGTTAGATTTGGGTATTTGGTTTCTGTTTCTTCACAAAGCCAAGCGATTGTTCCTTTTAAATTAAATAGAGTCTTAACTGACTCATCATTTTGTAATTCTGCAAGTTCTTCCTGATACTTCATGTTTGATATGTCAGACAAATCTACTAACATTGGCTGCATCATCCATGCTGGAAAATGAATTTGTTCTAAATCAGAAAATCTTTCCTTCAAATCAGCCGAAATAAAATTAAGATGATTGACTATAACAAGTATAGCAGTATCAGTTACTTCACATTGTTTGAGCCAGTGAAACTGTTCGAAGTTTTTGTTGTTGATTTGTTTTTGACATAACTCAATAACGGCAATGAATCCAAATATCTTTGCTTTTGCATCGACCAGAGTTTTATTTTTTCCTTGAAGTTGTTTGTTTAAAATATTAAGTTTTTCAAATATATCGGCTAAGTAACTTAAAAATGCTTTGCCATCGATCGTTAATAGATACTTCATTTCAGGTTTTTCTGTTAAAAAATCACCAAGAGTATCATACAGTTCAATGAATCTTTTCAGGCAGTTTCCTTTGGAAAGCCATCTAACGTCCGTGTGCAGTAAGAGTCTCAGATGGTCTTCGTTTTGTTCTTCACAAAATAGTTTGAAAAGACGCTCGCATTTGGCATTCGCTTTAATAGCATTAACACACTTAATAACTCAATGTAGTATTTCATTCAGAATATTCGAGATGTTCTTAGCTACCAAGTTTTCCCTATGAATAACACAATGCACAATAATCAATTCTGGATTAGCATCTTTCAGCAATTTTAGGCAGCCATTTTTTTTGCCCATCATATTAGGAGCACCATCTGCAGCACAAGATGTTATATTTTGCATTGGTATATCATTCATATCAAAGTAGGTTTTTAGTTCATTATATATATCTTTTGAGGTAGTGGTGCTTTCTAATCTTCTACAGAATAACATTTCTTCAGCAAATTGCCCTTTATCAATATATCTCACGTAAGTCATCAATACTGCCTCACTATCTCTCAAAGTTGATTCATCCATTTGCACTGAGAAATTTCTTGTTTTTAGCTTCTCAACAAGTTGTTTTTCAACATCTTCACTCATTTCGTCTATTCTTCTGCTAACAGTATTGTTACTGAGCGGCATTGCTCTTACATCTTTATCATCTTTTTCAAGAACCGTTTTAAGAAATACTGATATTGACGGTTTTATTAAATTCTCTCCTATGGTATGACTTTTTCCATTTTTACCGATGAGTAAAGAAAGTTGATAGCTAGCCTCAAGGACGCGATTATTAGTTGAAGTATGAGCAGTAAATAGAGTCTTTATTGTTGTTCTCTTTTCAAAACTTTTCCTCAAAGTTTTGAAGTAATTCAAATCGGAATTGATGTGAGCACTATGTTTCGCTTTCAAATGTGACTCAAGACGACCTCGTTTCATTGATTCGTTGGATAAGCATTGCTGACATAAAAGACAAAAAGGAATCCGTTCATCGTGGATAGCGAGTATGAACCCAAATTTTAAATATTCTTCCGAATATTGACGAATTTTCTTTTTGCTTGCACCACTCATTTTACCGAGGGCTGAAAGAGATAAATACGAGTATAAGGTCAAATAAAAACTAAAATTCGAGTATGTATATCACAGCACGGAAACTCAATGTTATTTTTTGTAGTCTGCATACTTAGCGACATCTAGGCGGCTTGGTAGCTGAAGTAGCTGAAAACACGCCATAATTTAAATCGTTCAAATATATAGAATTGAATGCTTATTAAACTTAAACCATTAAACTTATTTAATATATAAAATCATATTAAATAAAAACAATTTTAAAATGTTTTAACTATTTATAATGGTATTAATAAATAATTTAAACAAATGCTTCAATTTAAACAGACTTTACATATTAAATAATAGTGGTATAAATAACGGCAATGTTCATAAATATCCTGAATTGATTTCGATAATAACTTATCGTTTTCACTTCAACATTAAATCATGTTGTTTAGTTGGATGTGGAAATCGAAATCTTCTGGAAGAAGCACTTCCATCACAATTAATAATCGCGCACGATGGTTTCCATTGCAACAATGCAATCAAATGAAATCAAAATCATCAAAATTTAAATATGATACATAAATTCGAAGAATTTTTAGTTGCGCAGCTGACTCAACTTTTCAGAATTATTCTCATCTATAAGTCAGCAGTATATATGGTTGCAGTCATTGTTTTTATTCATTTAAATGTGTTTAAATGTGATAACTGCTGCCATCATACAACATGGTAGACAAGCATTTTCTCAATCTGAGAATTTGCCATATGAGTTTCACTACCCTGATGTATATCACAAAAATATTCAAATAAATAAATCTATATATATAATCAAATGTAAAATGCTGCTTCAACCCAATCGTGTTTAAACACGATTGGGTTGAAGCAGCATTTTACATTTGATTATATATATTTTACCCAAAGGACTCCGCATTTTTCTATTTAATAAATAAATATATAATCAAATACTTACCATTTACATCTGAACAATTTATGTACTTATTAAATTTTGAAGATTTAACAACAGTTTCTCCTGACACCTATTTCAAATTAACACTATCTGAATGCTGTGAAACACTAGGAGTTGTGATTGCCACTCAGTTGCAAATAACTACGATTTTAACATACAGCTCACGACAGACTGGCGTCGCAAGCAACGCATTGTTGCCATTACTACTAAGTGTTTCGTCCAGTATAGGCAACAATGTACACATACCGATGTGTACATGTCTGACACCACGCGAGCAGGATGTCAAATAATATTTGAAATATGAATAGCCATAGAAAAAAGAAAGAAATTATAAGACAAAGGAAGAGACGGCTAGAGAAAAGGTAATTACAGCGGACGCGAACGCAAAAAGTAAAAAATAAAATAAAAGTAAAAAAATAAAAACAAGCTTTTATTTAAATTCGCTAAAATGCGATAAATCTGTGTCGAGTACATTTTCAAATTGCCCCCCTTAAACAATCAAATTGCCCCCCTGTGGGGCGTGGGCCCCACGTTGGGAAACACGGCGTTAGAGTATACTTTATGTGCAAGAATCAAAAGGACATTTCCAATTTGCTTCTTTCATCTATATTAAATATCAGACAGCAGCAAATAAAGAAAAAATGACGAGTATTAGAAGTGATATAGACATTATAAAACTGATTGGAAAACGCGGATTAAGTTATAGAGGAAAGAAATATGAAGCTGCATATACTTTAGCTGATCCTACATTGGACAATGGTAACTTTTTGGAATTAATATTGTTAGTAAGTAAATATGATGTACACTTAAAAGAACATTTAAATGAGGTCATCGAAAAAAGCAAAAATATCCATGAAAGAGGACAACAACGTAGATCTGGATCATCAGTAAGTTTATTATCTAAAACAACTGTAAATTCAATATTGCAAATCATAAGAGAATTGATTAAAACATCCATTCTGGAAGAAATCAAAAAAGCAGAAATATTTTCTGTGCAATTGGACACTACACAGGATATTTCAGTTCAAGATCAATGTTCAATTGTAATAAGGTATGTTTTGGGTTGTGAAATCTATGAAAGACTGGTATCCGTTGTAAGTTGTGCAGACTCTACTGGGAAAGGTATGTTTAACCTCATTCAAAAAGAATGTTCATCCTTAAATATTCCTCTAAAAAATTGCATCTCTAATGCCACTGATGGTGCAGCAAATATGCAAGGGGCTTACAATGGTTTCTCTAAATGGATATCTGAAAATACAGCTTGTCAATTACATGTGGGGTGTTACAGCAATATCCTGAACCTAGTTGTGTCCGACACCGCCAAAATAACAATAAATGCAGCGTCTTTATTTACCTTATTAAATTCCATTGCAATTTTCTCCAAAGAATGAATATTTGGAAAAGCACATCCTTAGAGGCCAAAAAAAATAAATTACAAGTAATTGGAGAAACTCGTTGGTGGGCAAAATAAGCAGCTTTGAAAAAAATATTTGGAAATTACAAAAATCAAGCCAATGCTCTTTACACCGATGTATTATTAGCATTACTCGATATAAAATTGTCTGAAAAGATGCCACCTGATGTCCGTGTGAAGGCCTTTGCAATGCTTAGACAATTTATAGATTATGAAATGTTACTAACGGCTCAATTTTTTACAAAATTATTTTCTATTATTGGTCCTGTCTCGAAATATTTGCAAACTAGCGGATTAGACTTACTAAGATGCCACGAAATGATTATGAATTGTACATCACAGTTAAAGTCCGTAAGTCGCGACATGAGTGATATTGAAACATCTACGCAAGCGTTCATTGCATGGGCACAAGATGAAGTTGACAGCCGTGAAGAAATCGACATCGACATACCAATTTCCTTTCCCGAAAACAGAATAACAAAACGAAAGAAAATGGCTGGAGAATTGGCTGAAAAATGACGGAAGATGATCCCATAAAAGATAGCCGAAAAATCTTTAAAGTTAAAACCCATAATAGAATTTTAGATAAAATTATAAATTCTATAGAATTTAGATTTAAGAATAATAGTGAGCTTTATAGGGATATTGCCTTATTGTCTCCAACAAATTTTGATGAAGTTATATAAGGAGAACCATCAAATAGCTTAAAAAAATTGTGTGAACTGCTAGAAAACTGTTACCCAAATATTACAAAAGAAAATCTGCAAGAAGAATTGGTTAGTTTCGCGAAAAATTGGGATACATTTAAAGTTTCGGCAACAACAAATGCGGGGAGTAATCAACAATTTCGGAGCAATGTTACAGTTATAGATACAGATGAAACTGATGAAGAAGACAACGATGTTTTTAAAGAGATGGTAGTTATGATGTTAATAATAAAAAATGTAAATCTTGTCTTAAATGTGCAATTTGCTGTTATTCTGTCATTCAAAAAGTACAATATGTACAGTGAGGCATATTGTGCACTAGGAAATGCTTACAAATATTTATTAATATTCGGAATTCAATATCGAATATCGAATAATAATAATAATAATAATAATAATAATTCAATATCGAATAATAATTTGGATGCTTTTATGTTAATGGCTTGCGAAAATGATATTTTATATAATACTGACTGATAACATTATAGATATGCTTATGCAGCAAAGGAAGTTATTAAATAGATTGTTAAAAAGTTTTTATATAATAACACTACGAATAAAAAGACTTTAAACTTTGATTTACTTTTTTTTTTGTTGTTGTATGTTTCTATAGATGTACTTGACTGGGAGTTCGGCATTTTTAACTAAAAGAGTGTGTTTTCGATATTAAATGTAATCTGATTCCAAAATCTGTAATACTCCTATGCTCTATTTAATTTTAAAGGAAAAATGCGTAACACCCTGTAAATGTATATTTAGCCATATCCGGAAATTAAAAAAGGGCCGACAAATATTATTTCCCGGGCCGCTAAGATGTTGCTCATCCACCCCTGGTCATGCCACACGAACTTTGATAGCTAATACTATTTTAGCTAACTACCATCATTATTAAACTGCAGTTGCTTTGTTTCAATTAGCCTCAGTTTTCTTGTGATACGGTAATACTTATAACTAGTACTACGGCAATAATAACAAAGGAACATTCCCGAAGAAATAGTCATAGTCATAGAACTATTTGTCTGTGATTTCATCAAAATATTGTGATTTATTAACTGCTTTAACAAGTCGAAAAAGTGTAGTAACGATCCTATCTCTGTTTGTTATGTTTGTGGTGAACTGACTTTCAAAAACCAAGAAAATGAAACGAAGAAGAGAAGAAATTTCACAAAACTAGTCTTGGAGAGATATCACCGGTATTTTGGTTTTGCTGTGGCCCATATATACTCTGCCCCTCATATTTGTTGCACAACGAGTGTGAAGAATTAAACCGATTGGAAAAAAGGGTCCTGTCATATGCCGTTTGCTGTACTCATGATTTGGATCGAAGTAAGAGATCACATTTCGGACTGCTATTTTTGGCTTACTGACGTAAATGGTATAAATGGGTATAAATGGTATAACCCTAATTTACCTTCAGCCATGAGACCAATCCCACAGAGTGAAAATTTGCCTATACCAGTTGCATCTGCGTCTGTTGAGATTGACGATACACAATCCTCCACTTCAAGCCAATGTGTTGATGAGGACGAGTTTGAAGAAATTTTAACCTAGCCACACTTAATCACTTAAGGAGATCTGAACGATAAAATTGTCAAAAAAACAGTCAGAACTATTACGACCTCGATTAAAAGGACGGAATTTACTACATCATAAAACTAAAATCAGCTATTTTCGAAATAACGATCACGAACACTTTAGATCATACTTTTCTCAAGACTTGGTACTTGGTGTATTGTAATGATATACATTGCATTATGATGATTTTGGAAATCGATTATGATCCCTCCCAGTGGCTTTTATTCATTGACTGTTCTAAAACAAGTCTAAAAGTAGTGTTACTGCATAACGGAAATATACTTCTTTCTGTACCTCTTGTCCATGCTGCTAATATGAAATAAACTTATGAAAACATGAAGTTATTACTTGAAAAAATCAAGTACAGTACACATTGTTTCAAAATCTGTGGCGATTTAACAGTTATTGCCATATTACTCGGATTTCAGCTGGGTTATACTAAATTCAGCTGCTTTTTATGTGAATGGGACAGTCAAGAAAGAACAAACCACTATAAAAAAATATGACCTACGCGTGGATCATTAATTCCTGGACAAAAAAATGTGAAGAATTCACCAATTGTAGAGCCATCCGAAGTACTTCTTCCACCATTGCATATCAAATTAGGCTTGATAATTTTTTTTGTAAAGGCAATGAATCGCAATGGGAGTGGACTTTTGCATCTAAACGAAAAATTCCCCAAAATAAGTGATGCCAAGATAAAAGAGGGTATTTTTATAGGACCTCAAAGCAGGGAGTTAATGAAAGATCCGGTATTCGAAGAAAAATTGAGCGATTTAGAAAAATCAGCATGGAAATCTTTTAAGAATGTTGTTGCAAATTTTTTGGGTAACCATAAGAGCTATATAGAGTTGGTAAGCGAGCAATTGTTGGCTTATCAAGCATTGGGTTGCAACATGTCACTCAAGATTCATTTCCTCAAAGACTCAAACCTATATTATTTTCCTGAGACTTTGGGGGCTGTGAACGATGAGCACGCTGAAAGGTTCAATCAGGAATTCTAAGATTGAAAAACGTTAGCTGGGCAAATGAAACCCAAACATGTTGGCAGATTACTGCTGGACAATCAAAAGTTACCAACCACGAGCTAAATTGGCTAGAAAATCTTAGATCGTAACTTCAAAATAAAACTTTTAACATTTTTGGTTTAGGTCATTGTTTAATCAAATATTTTAAATTACTTTAGAGAATAAAATTATTTTTTTATGTTCTTTTCTACTGCCAACCAATTATTAAAGTGAAAAATATCATAAAAATCCATGTGGCACGACAAAGTTACAATTTTGTTTACCAGTGGTATAACTATTATTAGTAAATATTTCCATAGTTTTACAATTGTCAAAACAATAAAATATCTAGAAGCCCTTTTCTCGAATTATTAATACAGCAATAAATTATATCAACCTGATTTACGTGTATTATTGACATGAATATATTTTCCAGCAATGATTAACCAACTGCAAATGACTTAAACCGTGAATGAAATAAATTACGTTCAATGTAATTTCACTGAGGCAATTTTCTTTTTGTAACCAATACCTTCACTCTGCGATCGATAAATTCTCTCATATCCCCTGCAAGTCCTGCAGTTTAAGCCAGCGTGTTAGTAGCTACCCTCATAGTTAATGGCATAACTCAATTGTCGGGATTCTCGTTTCAAGGCCCACGCCGAGGAGATTGTACTACATAGGAACGGGAAAATAAGAAAGGAAAAAGAAGTGTAGATGTGATTACCTCCTATATACAGATTTATATATAAAAAAAAGTTACAATAGTTAGGAAACTCCACCAGGCATGCGAGAGTGCTCTAAAATTATTTATAAGTACAAATACGCGAGAAATTTAATAAAAGTGAGACTGAAAACGCCAAAGAGCCATTAACAATTATAATGGAAGTACAAAAAATCGACTCGGTATTTGTATCATTAACATTCTAAAATCAGTATCATCTTGATATTTACTTGGCTTTCGAGAAAAATACTGAATAATGATTTCATTAGTTTTTTCTGCTCCCACATTAATAAGTAGTCAATTAAACACAGACTTCATGGCTAGTAAATCAGTTGTAACGTAACAGTGTTGTGTAATGAAAGTCACTAGAGTTACGTAATATACCGGGTGAACATTTAAAAACTAGCCAGTCTCCATAACTTTTGAATGCAAGCTAACTTGATAAAAATAAAAAGTACGTCGATTGACTTTTGGAGGAAGAAGTTTAAAAACAATGTCAAATACATTTTACGTGTCACCCCCTTCCCCCTAACCACCATCACTTTGAAATTTCAAATGGCATCCCCCACCTTGCGATACCTCATATTAAAGCTTAAAAAATACCTAATCTAGTGGCGCAATAAAAACAGATTTTTGTCAATTCGTTTAGAAAAAAAAAATCCAAAACAATTTATATTGAACAAATCTAAGTTATTTTCAATGAAACAAAAGAACAAGTCGAACCAGTTTTCGAGGCAGATTTTAATAACTATGTTAATTGAACATAAAATGATACTCCCTCTCTCTAGCGACTCTCACTTGTATAACAAATTTTAAATTCCACCCCTATGTTGTGATACCTTGTTTTAAAGCTTAAAACAAATACAATCTAGAGGTGTAACAAACATATATTTACTTCACCATGTTTCCAAAAACAAAATATATTTTTTTTAAATAAATTATGCTGACGTTCATATCAGGAGATACCAGTCTCAATAAGTTGTACATTTGATTAAAAAGTCACGTCGATGTAGTTTTGCACATTTTTGTTACACATTCATTTTTACAATCAATAAACAAATATACCTTAATTAATACATTGATAATATATCAATAGAAATAATCGATTAACATATTGTTATCTCAATTTAAAAAATTATGTTCAAATTATGTTCAAACATAATTTCTTTTTGAAAAATATATTTTGGTTTTGGAAACGTACTGACGTGAATATATGTTTGTTACACCCCTATATTGTATTTGTTTTAAGCTTTAAAACAAGGTATCACAAAGTAGGTGTGTAATTTAAAATTTGTAATAAAAGTGAGAGTCGCTAGGGGGAGGGGGTAATATTATATATTCACTTAACATAGTTTTTAACATCTACCTCGAAAACTGGTTTGACTTGTTTTTTGTATCATTGAAAATAACTTAGATTTGTTCAATATAAATGTTTTTTTCTTATTTTTTTTCCAAAACGAATAGATAAAAATCTTTTCTTATTGCGCCACTAGATTAGGTTTTTTGAAGCTTTACAATGAGGTATCGCAAGGTGGAAGGTGTCATTTGAATTTTCAAAGTAGGGGGGGGGGGGGGTGACACCTAAAATTTATTTGACGTTGTTTTTAAACTTCCCCCTCAAAAAATCAATCGACGTATTTTTTGTTTGTTTTATCAAGTTTGCTTGCATTGAAAAGTTATTGAGACAGTCTAGTTTTGAAATGTACACCCAGTACATACCGCGCGTTTTTTATCTCTGAACATAGGCTATGTTCAGTTTTAAAACGACAGTATCAAATGCATTACTAAAATGCCAGGGTTATACAACCAAAATTACTGGCACGTGTAAATGTTAACACTGTTTTGATAAAATGTATTCAACGCAAGAAAGTACTCACATATTCAAATTCAAATCGCACCAAGCAGGAAATAGTATACGGATTTTGTGAGATTTATTTTGAATGCATTATCCTGACAGACAAATTCAATCAATCGAAACAATTTCTAATATAATCGCAAAATTTAATAGTAGATACACATGATGCGTCGCTATTGATCATCATAAAAGTACTATTTGATGCCTTATTTCAACTGAAGAAATGAAATTAAATGTATTATGTTATGCCAAAGAAGAACCAATATCTTCCATTTCGCAAATGAGTTACTATTTCGGGATTAATGGTTGATGATTGTTGATTGAACTTGATTGGTGTCGCAGGATGCTGAAATTAATCTCGCACAATCCGTATACCAGCCAGCTCGGTATCATTCCCTATTTAAAACACTTTCTTGCGTTGAATACATGTTCTGTCAACTGTTTTGACGCTTCAAATGACAGAGTTTCAAGTGGCTTGTAATTTTGGTTGCATAACGATTGAATTTTACCAATGCATTTGATACTGTCGTTTTAAAACTGAATATAGCCTATGTTCAGGGATAAAAATACGCACGGTATATACATATGTTACGTAACAGTTAGGAGGAAACTATTTGTATGAGCATTGGCAACATAGTTACATTGTGATATTTAGTTCGGAAATTGTCAAAATAGTCATATGATGGTCAATATCAAACATTGCCATGAGCATCTGATAGAACAAAAATGTATCAATTTGTGCAATTTTTTTCACAATTACGACTGGGAGTAGAAAAAATAGCGTACATTACTTTAGTTGCATCCGACAATTTTTTTAACTTTTCTGCATCCACTCAGAAAGAGAAAGTATCCGAAAACAGATACATGTAAAAGAAAAATATGACTTTGCAAAATCGACGTAAGATAGCAGCATTCTTACGTCGATTTTGCAAAGTCATATTTTTCAACAAAAAAATTATACCATATACAAAATTAAAAAATTAAATTACCACCTCTTTGACATTCGGTATACATTTTTATTTCATGGATTTTGTGACATCCATTAAAATAAATCGTATCTTATGACATCCTTGCAGCGTTCCCAATTTTACATATCATTTACTAAAACACAATATAAGTGGCGTCAACTTTTTAAATAGGAATTCTAAGGTTAGCTAATATAAATTGAACTTTTATTTAACAATTTGATCTTACAAACAAAAATAATTAGGTAAAACCATGGAATATAAAATGAAAGTTATGTAGAAAATTATAAATTGATAATAAAAGTATTACACCTTTGGTTCAAAATAAGTCAGCTATGAGGTATTTTTTGTTTTTTTTTTTTCAAAATAGTCCCATATACAAACATTTATTATATTTATTAGATTGAGTTTTAAGTTTAATTTTTGGATGTAAATGAAGTATCTATTTAATATTTAAAGTATTATACAGGGTTGGGCAAACTTGTCTTCCCTATGTACGTTGTCATTGTTATCTTTCATTCATCCCATGACAGTTGTCAGTGCAACTTCCACGTTTACAATAAATTTTACAATGTCGGTCGTCAGTATTTGTAGCTCAACAGTGAAAAGTAGTAGATTATTACTGTTATCCTGCCTAACCTAAGGACCTAAGTGGCAGTGACAAGTGCAATCCACAAGTGTACAGTGCAAAACGAGGCAAGCTACCTCGTGGTGCAGCAAAGGTAATGCTAAAGGGGCGGTCAAACAATAGTTCAACCGATACGATCCCCTGACCACATGGTCATGAACATGATATCGATGGCCATGATGAAGAATACGAAGACCATTGCCGTCTAATTACGATAAAAGCTACTCGTATTAATATAAAGTTATCATGTTGATGTATGCCATATACAATAAATATATTTAGCCCAGGTAAGCCATTTCATAAGTACATTCGGTTGCTAACAATGGGTTTCTTATTGACAAAAATTAGTTAATAAGAATGGTTTCATTTAAAAAGTCATAGATAAAACGTTATATTTGAATCCCACATATGGCTATAATTCACGAGGATGAATATTATAAACGAAGCGAAGACGAGTCATGCGATCATATGATCATGCAATCATCTCCGATTCATCCTCGTGAATTATTATAGCCCACATTATATGCTTGTAAAATAATATACTATTTTTCACTCACTACATGGTAAGTACACTGTTGTTGAACTGTCCATTTGATGAAAGTAAGCCCCACTTACCGATATAGCTTTGGTTACTATGAACAACGGGAGGTAAGTAAAAACTTACCTTCCTCAGGGAAGCAAGTAAGAAGTTTTCTGTAGCGTTCTTTCTTTGGCACCTCTCATTAAAACACTTATACGCATTTTGATGACGCCCATTCGACTTATCCGGCAGTTGCAAGGAATAGGCAGCATCTGCAGTTTCTTCAATTGCCATTTCTTGTTTATTTTCATTGGAAATCATTTTACAACTAAACGAATGCAATTTCTGACACTCACACTTTGTTTGAAAAATAGTCTTAGCAACCAAAGCCGCACGGATAATTTGTTCAAGTTGCGAAAATAAATTAATCAAACACAAACAAATAAACCAACTTCAGGAGTGGAAAAACAGTTATAAGTAATTAGAGAGTAACTTTTGACCAGTCTCGGACTTTATTGGTAGCCCTCGCTGTCGATCGGGCGCAAACTCGACCTCGACTGGTAAACAATACTTACCTCCCTTAATGCTTAAATAACTATTATTGTTTTATTGTCCATTAATTAAATTTCAATATGCAGAAGCTTCCTTTTAATAACTTGATTTGTTACCTGCATAAAATATTTAAACTGCCATGGTCCTATAAGTTTGGTTTTGTAATGTATAAAATATTTCCTGATGCTGTACAACATTTAAAATTTGTATTTGTAATTATTTATCTAAACTTTTCACACCCGGTTTCTTATTATTCGAAAACAGATTAACGCTACACATACATTACATACAGTCTGCTCTTTGTCATAGATGTAAGCAGATTTTGGGAGTATTTCTCATAATTTATAGCTATCGAATTCATCTTCATTCCTCTTCACTAATCACCCTTAAGAGGAATAATATGGCAGTCACGCAAAATTCAGGCACTAATGTGCGGAAAGTCCGCAAGTGCGAAAAACAGTAATATTTTTTATTTAAGTTTACGCAACTATCATGGAAATTAATCAATAACTTAATTAAAATAAGCTTTTTTTTTAAAAGCAAACATATTTTCGTATTAGTTATATCACGTACAAAAGTTCAAATTTTTATGCGGAAATAATTTTTTTGTGAATAACTTTCAGTGCTGCACGTATTTCAAAAGAGCCTTTGGCACCCTCATGGACAATAATTCTCTCTTCGCGTTTTGAACCCGGAACCTTTGTATATAATACTGCAATAGATAATACACGCATTTAAGAGCGGGGTTTGGCACGAAAACTAGACTCTAGTTGTTGATAAATCCGCCAGGATTCCATTTTAAAGCGCTCTGTAATATGTCTTCCATTCACTACTAGCGTAATTTGGGTGTGCGTAAGCAAAAAAAAAAGATGTTGCCATGTGTTTAATTTGTATTGATTGCGGACAATGCTGTGTTTTTTGCGGCGGGCTACAAATAATTTCACGATGAGTAGCGCTAATTTATGAGTCAACACTTTATTTCCGATACATTATATTGTGTAACAGGGTCAGAATTCTCTTTCAAATAATAACAGTAACCAATGACGCCATAGGTGGAGGAGTAGTAGAGATTATTGTTATTATTATTATTATTATTATTATATTATATATTTTAAGAGGCCTCTTTACCCAAAGGTGGTATAGGGCATGTAAACGACATTTAAACTGTCGTTTACATTGCATGTAAACGACAGCCAAGATAATTCATGAACGGGTAATCATAATTACAATCGGAGACCTGATTTAGAAAGATTAGACATTTATCAACAATTGAGCCGAGCAGTTTTAAGAAATAATAAAAACGGTGATTTATTGTGTTGATTATAAGAATGGCATGTTTAGCCGATTTGTGACATTTTCTTCAATATTTATTTAATTATTATTAAGACAGGGTACATATAATGTAAATTCCCTCGGTTTATTTCGAGCTAATGTTGTTGCGAACCACGTTCTTTTTTTTGTTCCCATATCTTGAATTATAATGATTATAATTCTTATCTGCTCATAAATCCGATTAGGTGATCAGAAATAAGTCACCTTTAATTTATTTCTTAAAACTACTTTGTCTATTGTAGATAAATCTCTAAACTTTCTATATCAGTTCTCGGATTGTAATTGTGTTAACCCGTTCATGAATTATTTGGCTGTCGCTTATTTATAATGCCGTATACTAGCTGGGGTAAAGAGGCCTCTTAATATCAGGGAATAATTTCTTAAAAATGTTATATTTATTTAATTAAATTCACTAAATCTTTTAGAAGTTTTGTAACTTATGTGACCAAATGTCAGTCTTATTGAGATTACTGTAAGCTGGTTAGCCAAAAAAGGTACCTATATGAAACATTTCTTACATTTTAAGATCACTTTTATTTAAAAATAAATAGACGCCTGATACGGCCAATTCCATTTTCATGGTCGTGACTAGGGATTTTTTGATCGCTGAACATAGGGAAATAACATTGGAAAACGGGTTTCCTTCAATTTCTCTTACCCTAATAAAACTATAAGGAAACTGAGACCATATTTATTTTAAATACTATTATTTTTGACTTAAAATAAAATGTTTGGTGACATTATAAGCAGGCTCTTGATGACCTCTTCAAGTGTCCAAAAATCTATTAAGATGACAGTTATTAACGACCCAAGAACTTATCTCCTTATCTCCTCAGGACCCAAATTTTGTATACATACTTATCCCTTCTTAAAGTATTATAAGTGCGTACATTCCGGCCTAGAGATTTCAACAACCCCACATGCAAATAGATTATTTTTTATTTTTTTACATTTGGGTGCGTAGTTAATTTGAAAATGCTATTCAATTATTTTTCTATTTGTTTATTGTGCGTTTTGGTTTTGAGTGTGCTTTATATACTTCTGTCTCTCCCGTGACTATTTTCTACTTTCACCCTCACCCTGTGACAATTTCTATGTATGTATTTTGTGTATGACTAATTCCTCCGTGTGAAAATTATTATTGCGTATTTTATATTTTTTTATTTAGTTAGACTATTATATTTTCCTGTGACAATTTACTTGTGCGCTGTGTAGTTCTTTTGCGTATTGCAAGATTTGTGTGTATGGGAAGTATGTCACAAAAATTGAATGTGTTAACCATGGTAATTTGGCAAGAATATTGATGGTTAATGGGCCGTATCATTGATTTAATCATCATTCGCTTTGCAAAGATTTAGATATACCTGCATTAAAAATTATAGGAATTACAATATTTCGCGGTTTAAATGTAAAGTCCGAAAAATAAAGTCGGCGTTCGTTCAAACGGCAGAGCCCCCGAGAGAGCTGAAAAAACAGCAGTAAATAAATGACCTTGAATTGCACTTGATTCGCATATTTCAAACTTCTGTTAGAGAGTCTGTTGGCAGAGTTCTTGGCAACATGGCATGGCAATTATGTCATTTCTCCATCTCGTAGCGAACACATGTACTGCTTGAAGCATATTTTCAACTATTTTCACGGCGGGGAATACAATTTAGGTACATTTTAAATAATCAATAAAACCATAAAAACATATGTAAATTAAAAAGTACTATATTTTATTAGCTACAGTATTTTACAAGGTTTCAGAATATATTTTTGGAATGGATAAATATCATTTCTCTGAATCAAATTATTTAAATAATGTGGTAAACAATTGATAATTTTAATTATAAACTATATAGTGTCATGTAGAATCAGGTCTTTATTCATGTAAAGCTTTAAAATTGTGCAAATATTTGCAAAGACAATACACGAAGATGAAAACTAACTATGTAGTGACACGTAGTATTTATTTTGATAATTTATGGTACAGAAGATATAACGGAAAGGGATTATTAATAGCATTTAAGTTGAAAAACACTTTTACGCCCGAAAATCGCGCTCTTAATCTTTCAAATTAATTTAGAAGTGAGTTTTGGTCAGTCTTTAATAACTGAAAATTGAGAAGGGATTTGTTAACCGTCTGTGAGAATATTTCAACGAAAATCTTTTACTGATGTACTCCTATATGATTGGCCACATACAATACACTTGAAGGCGAAACTTAATACCAAAGAGCTTAGTAAATGGATTCATATTACTCATGACAAATATTGCATTAAAGTCAATAGCAAACCGATCGTTTTGGCTGCCTTGTTAAAACCTTTATAGCTAGTAATGTGTGTTTTGTGTACAATGAAATTTGTTCGGCTTTTGTAATTTTATTAGTCCCAGGATTGGCGTATTTAAACTGAATGCACATTACCGCTACCTAATTGTACGATTTACTGTAGACTTTAAATTCAATTAGGCAAATGAACAATTATGGTGTTCGTGCGACATTGCACTGCATCATTTAAAATGCTGCTTTATTTTCCCCGCTTTTATTCATTTATATGATCATTAAATGGCAAAAAGTTTTCTAAAATATATGCTAAATGAGTGCTTTCATTTGGTCAATGTCAAACCGCAAAACCCCTGTGTAGGTTGTTGACCCTGCGGATCATTTAAGTACTGGGGGGAGAAATTCGATAGAAATTCAAGGTTACGATCCCCCACATATTATGATATTTCAGAACTAAGACGTCGCATACGTTATATGTTATATCGTAATTTGCCATGGTAATTAGACATAGCATCAGAAATAACTAGATTTTATTTATAGACTTATAGACGTTTATTTATTATTTCAAAATGTATTACAATTGTAATATAACATGTTATTAATAATAGCTATTCAGGTGTATTAAGTATCAAACAACGTTAGCAGTAACGTGTACGTTACTTGTCAGCATCACATTCACATGATGCATTCATGTCATAAATGCATGTGACATTCGACATCAGTTAATTTAATTTCTTCCTTATAAATATTATACAAATTGATAATTTAATATATTCACCGTTAATATTAATTATTTTTGTGTACACAAAAGGAGGAACTATAATATTATTAATAGTAATGACATTTTAAATGTATGTCTAGATATATTTATACAGTTTTATTGATCTTTTACGGAAATATATTTATTCGAACTATACCACGAAACTAGACTCATTTTCATTGCAAATTGTTTGGAAGTTTGGTTATCATAAAAGATTTACATAATTTGAAAACTTTAAAAGTTCCGCATTTGAGTTGTGAAAATGATATAATTTTATATCCCCCTCTCGAATCTAAAGATGAAATTATTTTTTAAGTACTTTTATTTATCGTACAAGCAATTTTTCGTTCTATAACTTTAATTTATAATATTAATATTTTTCCGCTCCAATAATTTTTAAGACGTATATAATACTTTTTGGATGATCCCTTACTAATTCTACAATAAAATATAATATGTATATATAATCTTTGTAGGACACATCACAGCAAAACGGTGCCTAATTATTACCTCATCGCAAGACCCTCAGACTTCTGTGTATAAAACTTTCGAAGTCTCAATCGATCGATCGAGTATAATTATTACCACGTGTCCTCTTAATTCCTGTTTACTGATATTACGTATTGATTATAAAAAAAATAGTCGCTATAAAAATATTATTGATATTTTATAGCATAGATAGTATTAAAGAATTGATTGGTAATAAGTTTGGAATGTGCTGTAAAATGTTACTATAATCATTTATAATGCAAAAAAATATTAACGTGTGATATAAAGTAGAGAATATCAGCACATTAAATTGCAACGTCACGCAATAAAAATATAATATACTTAGAACATCAGAGTGCGCATTAAGTCGTAAACATTTTTAATTTACAGCCTCAACTCGTATTGCACAATAATCTTGTGCTCTATTGTCTTAAATGATATAAATACATATGAAATATATTAGCAGCAAAGCTTAAAGGTTGACAGATTATTTACTATTGTATATGCAAGCTATACAGAAATTCGCAGATCAACTCACCTACCACTATTCTATGTTAAAAATCTTATGTCAATAGCACGTGACTATCTCCATTTATTTATTAATTGAAAATTTTTGAATTAATGTAATCTTACCAAATTTCTTATAAATCAATGAAAGACTTTTGTCGTTTCTTTTTGTCGATTCGTTTTGAAAAAATTTAAAAATTAAATAAAATTAGGAAACAATTTATATTGAACGAATTTATGTTCTTTTCATAGAAACAAAAAAACATGTCGAAGCATTTCTCGATGCTGATGTTAAAAACCATGTAATTGAATATAAAATATTACCCCCTCAACCTAGCGACTCGTACTTTGAAATTTTAAATTACATCATTAATTTGTGATACCTCGTTGTAAAGCTTAAAACAAATACAGTCTAGAGGTATAACAAAAATATATTTACGTCACTACGTTTCCAAAAACAAAATATTTAAAAAAATATATTCTAGGGAGAGGAGGGTAACATATCAAATTCAATTACCATATTATTTATCTGAACCAAAAACTGCTTCGACTTGTTTTTTTTTTCTTTGAAAGGAACTTAAATTCGTTCAATATAAATTGTTTATTTTTTATTTTACTTATTTATTGTTTTCCAAATCGAATCTTTTTTATCACGGCTCTAGATTGGGTTTTTCTAAGCCTTAAAATGAGGTAAGATTAGGGGTACCATTTGCAATTTCAAAGTAGGGTAGGCTAGGGAAGAGGCTTAAAGTTTATTTAAAGTTTAAGGGGCCAACATAGGAATTTAACATGTAAAATTAAATATGTGTAATTATTAGCTCCCCCATTAATTTTAGAGAAAAATCGTAAAGGAATATTTCTTGGAGTATTTAAAACTAAATAATTTTGCTAGTCAGATATCAGTTACTATGAACAATGATATGAGTTTTTCCAATGAGAAGAGGGTATCCATTATCATTTTACAGTGGCGTCAGTTAACGCAGAGTTCGTGACTTATTTTCCGTTAAATTTAACAATCGACAAATTCCGTCTGTATCTAATTATTGCCAGTATCGCGTGTACTGTGTTGGGCTCGTTGTTAAGTGTACACGTGCATTCATCGGTAAAACAGATAGACTTCAAAAAGTTTTGGTCTGTGTTTGATGGATTCTGCATTATTTCATAGAATGGCATTGATGTTTGTAGGGAATGTAAACATGCTTTTTCAGAATCTTCTGTACATCGTATGGTAGTTGTTGGTTCAGCATTTATCAAACCCAAAACTCTTTCTTCCAATTCTTCGTTGCTTCTTCTGTTCCGTTTGCCTGTAATATTAATGTTTTTGAAATAATATTTGTTGAAATTGATGTATTAAAATACCTTTTGAATAATCTGCCGCTACAGCTGCTGTATTTTTAAACGTTTTCACACACTTGCTAATTGTGGCATCTAATTAATGCGATACTAATTAGCAAGTTTGTGAAAACGTTTGAAAATGTTAAAATATTTAGAAGATAGAATATAAATATGTAGCAAATTGGTCTTTAAGAAAAACAAATCTAAATTCATATCAGGTCGCTGAACTCTAAGAACACGAAGAATTAGTATTTAGAAGAATTAGAAAATAGTACCTGCAGCAGCTAATCCGCGCATTTCAACTCGGAAATAGACATTGAAGTTGATGTATCTAAGTCAAAATCATCAAGAAATCTATGAAATAATAAATTTCATCCCTATAAACTGCACATTGCCCAGACTTTAAGACCAGATGATCATATTCGGAGATCTACATTTTGCGGATGGTTCATTGACAAAAATAAAAGCATTTGCAATCAGGTTTATCGATTGACGAATCTTATATTTTGAACTGTGGATTATTTAATCGAAATAACGAGCACCGTTGAGCCCAGAAAAATCCACACATATTGGTTCCACGGCGAAACCCAAGTCGATTCGGATTTAATGTGCATTGTGGCATATTGGGAAATAAATGTGTTGCCCTATAATAATATTTGATGGAAACTTAACTGCACAATGGTATTTAGAAATTCGTCAAACATCTCCAGAAGATATATTGGACAACCTACCTTTGACAGAAAGTTTTCAAATATTGTATCAAAAAGATTGCGCTCCAGCCCACAATTCGAGACTTGTTATAGATTATTGAAATGGTTGTTTTAATAATCAAGTAATTGCGATGAATACATCAAATTAATGGCCAGCCAGATCTGTTTTTTCTTTCTTTTGGGGCACTTTAAAAAAGTGAACGGAAGTCATTTTAATTACAATAATGTACAAGATCAACGTGAAGCAGAGATTACAGAAGATACCCTGATGAAGGACAAAAGGCATGTCCGTGTTGTGTTTGAGGGGAAAGGGTGAATTATACACTTGGAATAACCTAACAGCAAGGACGTTTTATGTGCACCACGCTGGAGACATCCAGCTTACAAAAGCAGCTACGCCTGATTACCCGGGCGCCCTCTATCGTTCTTCCATCACTTACTTATATACAGTGTGAACAATACATAACATTTCTCTCCCCTTAATAAGAGAGTGTGCTGTTGCTGGCCTCTTCTACAAGTCCAAACGTTGCACAGGTTTTCGAGTTCTGCAAGGATGGTTTCGTGCCTGCTGCGTCTCCCGATTGTGGTTCGTTTGCGGTTCCGACTCTGGGTTGTTGAATAACTCTCGAATGTCTGGCATCTCAGGTTGTTCGTTGTTCCAGGCTTCTCTCTATGACGACTGCAGAGACGTGTAATGCTGGTTGTAGCGTTTCATCTGATCAGAGTGTGCCATCCTTACTCTATCCTTTACCCTCAGTAAGTAGGTGCATTTGCTCACTTATTTCAGCATCTTTGCCATTATCCACTTCTTCGTTAGCTTTTGGTATAACCACACTTTTCCTTCATTATCGAACGCGTCTTTTCCCGGCCTTTTGGTGTCCTCACTATTAGATTGTCTCTTTTCTTTTTGAAGATTTAACTTTGTTCGATGCGCTTGCTTGAAGATTAAATTTGCTGGACTTTGTCCTGTTACTGTGGATGGTGTGTTCCTATATTTAAATAAGAAATTTTCCACCACATGATTAATGTCTGCGCTGTTGTTTCTTTACAACACATTCTTGATTGCCTGTTTGACCGTGCCTACTCCTTTTTCTGCCAATCCATTGGATTCTGGGAGGTACGGCGGTGTGTTTTTTAATTAAATTCCGCTTTCCCTATACAAGGTCTTTAGCTCGTTACTATCGAAAGGTGGATCGTTGTCAGCTACCAACATCTCCGGTATACCCATGATTGCCATTGAGTGGCGTAACTTCTGAATAGTTTTGTATGCTGACGTGCCTTCCATAATATAAATATCCATCCGCTTTGAGAAACTGTCCACAAGTATTAGCATCTCCACTCCGCTCAGTTTACAGAAGTCCATGTGTACTCTCTCCCATGGATTCCTTGCTTTCTTCCAATGCGTTAAATTCCTATCTTTTTGCCTGGCTTCCAGCATTTGACATTGTTCACATTGTACCACTATTCCCTCGATGTCTTCATCCATGCTCGGACACCAAACATGCGAACGCGCTAGCATTTTCTTTCGCACAATTCCAGGGTGCTGTTCGTGGAGCAACTCCAATATGTCCCTTCGCAGTCTAACTGGTACTACCACTCTATTTCCCCAGAATTGACAGTTATTTTCAATGCTTAGATCGTTTCTTCTAATCCAGAATAGCTTAATTGCATTTGCAATAAATGAATACGCGTGTACTGTTTTTTTAGCAACCACTTTTTGCACCACTTTTTGCGTTTTTTCTTTTGATTTTGCTTGACCGTTGAAGTAGCAAGCAGGAAACCGAGGACCGCAATTGCGTCTTCTGTAGATGTTGACGCCATTCTTGTCTTAGCCAAGTGAGACCTAAACTGAAAGCCCAGTACGGTTAACCCTACTGTGTGTGTGCAAGACACCTGTGCCTGTACAGGCAAACCGGAGCGTGTGTATGAACAAGTTTTGGTATACCTGCACAGGCATACTGACCTGTACAGGCGACCGGTGAAGAATCCAAATTCGATTCTTTCTGCCTGCAGGCGAGTGCAAACCGGAGCGTGTGTGGGAATCAGCAGGTTCGAGTTGAGGTTTCAATTTCGTTTAGTTGTATCCCGTAAGTGATTCGAAGTGTTTTGCTACTTATTTTCTTTAAATTTTTCGTCAGTTGAAACAAAATGGCATTAACAAAGAAGCGTAATCAGGTTATTGAAGATTTCATTGATATATATATATATATATATATATATATATATATATATATAAAGGGTGTCTACGCTAAACCGTTCGTTAAAAGTTTACGGGGTTGCCGTTGTACTGAAAATTTCAAAAAAACCTCGTGACAGGGCTGAATCGGTTATCCTCCTGTGAAATATTTTCAACTTTCTATGACTTCCGGTTTTACGGGAAGTAGCACCAACTTTCTTATTTTAAATAGAACACCCCATATATTATTATATTTTTAAATTCCTCGCTTAAATTGGAACATATTTTGTAAGAACGTATGTATCCTTATCTCTTTTAGTTTTCAAGAAAAAAATGTTTTTCTAAAATTTTGACCTCTAAAAGGTAGCCTGAAATCTGTCTATAACTTCTCTTAGGAATATGATAAAATCATGAGTTATATTTCTAATTGTACCTAGAGGATGCCTCTATGAGTAAAATAATTGGAAACTTTCAATTTTGATAATAAGTGATAATAAAATGTCAATCTAAGTGCCCTCTTAAATATCTCGTAATTCATTTTATTTAAATGGAATGACCTATTTTTTATTGCATAGCACGATTGAGAGAAACATTTACTGTGAACGTGTGAAGTGCCGAATTCGCTTGATTGTGTCAATGAAAAATCCCAACCTTAATAGGAAAAAAATCCACTCTATCTATACATAATAAGATTTTATTATATAAACAGATTCTTAAACCAGTCTGGACCTACGGCATACAGCTTTGGGGCTGTGCTAAACAGAGTAACACACAAATAGTGCAGAAGTTCCAGAATAAAGTATAGAGAAGCATTGTTGGTGCTCCTTAGTAACGTAAGGAACAGTGACTTCCACCGGGACCTGGGAATGGACACTGTCAACCAGACGATTAAAAAGTTCGCGAAAAATCAAGAACAATGACTTCATCATCATACAAACGTCGAGGGCCTCCAGCTTCTTGATGTCGTAGGGCTAGAAAGAAGACTCAAGAGGACCAAACCTCACGAGTTAGTGTTACAGTGTTTTTACAAAAAGCAGAGCATTGTGTGCGCTGGTCTAACATGCACGACAACAGTTTAGTGTAGAAAGTAGTTAGAACCTAAGGAATGCTAATGAGTAATACCTTAGTCGTAAGTAGTTCAACCCTAGTATTTTAAGTTAGAAATACATTACTCATTGATCTTATGATCAGATTGTAATGATGTAAAACATCATATTGGTGTTTAAACAATAATAAAAAAAATAAAAAAACTCACACAGTTCGTTGAGTTTGAATTCAGGATTAGGGAGCCACCAAATGGTTCCCTCCGACAATAGGATGACACAATTTGCATGTTGGTCTGTTTTGGCGCCTCCGCTTCGTGGCTGAGCAGCCAGTGCTCTTGGAGAGCAACGTAGTCACATGACTTATCCACACGAACGCCTCAAGAAACGATATTTGATTCGTTATGGATTGGGTATTGAAAAAAAGCAACTTGAATTTGATGGGTGGTAGAGAGTCAACACCATACCTATTTCCGTTGGGAATTTGATCACTACATTCGCAGGTCAGCTTTCACTCTACATAACCACCTGTTGATCATCCAGTTCAACTACCAGTCTGAAGCTACACTTTAGTTTGAATAGAGTTTTCAACTTTTCACATATAAAGCTATTATTATTATTCAACAATTGGGAGAAATGATTTCTTACATCAGCTATGTTAATATTCTAGCTTACAAATATCCATGCTTTCTTGATTTCGGCCTTAAGTTTACGTTTAGTTTCTAGACCCTGTAATTCCGTCTTGATGCCTCTTGTTGGGTAATTGGATGGGCCTGACTCCATCGTTGGTCCTAGATGGAGTTTGTTGCCGTGGCATTTCCTTATCCATGTGTGTTCTCCGTTGCAGTTGAGAATTTATTTTTATATGTTGATTAGGTTTTTGTTCATTAAGCTGTTGACTCGACTGTCGAATACTGATGTACTCCTATATGATTGGCCACATACAATACACTTGAAGGCGAAACTTAATACCAAAGAGCTTAGTAAATGGATTCATATTACTCATGACAAATATTGCATTAAAGTCAATAGCAAACCGATCGTTTTGGCTGCCTTGTTAAAACCTTTATAGCTAGTAATGTGTGTTTTGTGTACAATGAAATTTGTTCGGCTTTTGTAATTTTATTAGTCCCAGGATTGGCGTATTTAAACTGAATGCACATTACCGCTACCTAATTGTACGATTTACTGTAGACTTTAAATTCAATTAGGCAAATGAACAATTATGGTGTTCGTGCGACATTGCACTGCATCATTTAAAATGCTGCTTTATTTTCCCCGCTTTTATTCATTTATATGATCATTAAATGGCAAAAAGTTTTCTAAAATATATGCTAAATGAGTGCTTTCATTTGGTCAATGTCAAACCGCAAAACCCCTGTGTAGGTTGTTGACCCTGCGGATCATTTAAGTACTGGGGGGAGAAATTCGATAGAAATTCAAGGTTACGATCCCCCACATATTATGATATTTCAGAACTAAGACGTCGCATACGTTATATGTTATATCGTAATTTGCCATGGTAATTAGACATAGCATCAGAAATAACTAGATTTTATTTATAGACTTATAGACGTTTATTTATTATTTCAAAATGTATTACAATTGTAATATAACATGTTATTAATAATAGCTATTCAGGTGTATTAAGTATCAAACAACGTTAGCAGTAACGTGTACGTTACTTGTCAGCATCACATTCACATGATGCATTCATGTCATAAATGCATGTGACATTCGACATCAGTTAATTTAATTTCTTCCTTATAAATATTATACAAATTGATAATTTAATATATTCACCGTTAATATTAATTATTTTTGTGTACACAAAAGGAGGAACTATAATATTATTAATAGTAATGACATTTTAAATGTATGTCTAGATATATTTATACAGTTTTATTGATCTTTTACGGAAATATATTTATTCGAACTATACCACGAAACTAGACTCATTTTCATTGCAAATTGTTTGGAAGTTTGGTTATCATAAAAGATTTACATAATTTGAAAACTTTAAAAGTTCCGCATTTGAGTTGTGAAAATGATATAATTTTATATCCCCCTCTCGAATCTAAAGATGAAATTATTTTTTAAGTACTTTTATTTATCGTACAAGCAATTTTTCGTTCTATAACTTTAATTTATAATATTAATATTTTTCCGCTCCAATAATTTTTAAGACGTATATAATACTTTTTGGATGATCCCTTACTAATTCTACAATAAAATATAATATGTATATATAATCTTTGTAGGACACATCACAGCAAAACGGTGCCTAATTATTACCTCATCGCAAGACCCTCAGACTTCTGTGTATAAAACTTTCGAAGTCTCAATCGATCGATCGAGTATAATTATTACCACGTGTCCTCTTAATTCCTGTTTACTGATATTACGTATTGATTATAAAAAAAATAGTCGCTATAAAAATATTATTGATATTTTATAGCATAGATAGTATTAAAGAATTGATTGGTAATAAGTTTGGAATGTGCTGTAAAATGTTACTATAATCATTTATAATGCAAAAAAATATTAACGTGTGATATAAAGTAGAGAATATCAGCACATTAAATTGCAACGTCACGCAATAAAAATATAATATACTTAGAACATCAGAGTGCGCATTAAGTCGTAAACATTTTTAATTTACAGCCTCAACTCGTATTGCACAATAATCTTGTGCTCTATTGTCTTAAATGATATAAATACATATGAAATATATTAGCAGCAAAGCTTAAAGGTTGACAGATTATTTACTATTGTATATGCAAGCTATACAGAAATTCGCAGATCAACTCACCTACCACTATTCTATGTTAAAAATCTTATGTCAATAGCACGTGACTATCTCCATTTATTTATTAATTGAAAATTTTTGAATTAATGTAATCTTACCAAATTTCTTATAAATCAATGAAAGACTTTTGTCGTTTCTTTTTGTCGATTCGTTTTGAAAAAATTTAAAAATTAAATAAAATTAGGAAACAATTTATATTGAACGAATTTATGTTCTTTTCATAGAAACAAAAAAACATGTCGAAGCATTTCTCGATGCTGATGTTAAAAACCATGTAATTGAATATAAAATATTACCCCCTCAACCTAGCGACTCGTACTTTGAAATTTTAAATTACATCATTAATTTGTGATACCTCGTTGTAAAGCTTAAAACAAATACAGTCTAGAGGTATAACAAAAATATATTTACGTCACTACGTTTCCAAAAACAAAATATTTAAAAAAATATATTCTAGGGAGAGGAGGGTAACATATCAAATTCAATTACCATATTATTTATCTGAACCAAAAACTGCTTCGACTTGTTTTTTTTTTCTTTGAAAGGAACTTAAATTCGTTCAATATAAATTGTTTATTTTTTATTTTACTTATTTATTGTTTTCCAAATCGAATCTTTTTTATCACGGCTCTAGATTGGGTTTTTCTAAGCCTTAAAATGAGGTAAGATTAGGGGTACCATTTGCAATTTCAAAGTAGGGTAGGCTAGGGAAGAGGCTTAAAGTTTATTTAAAGTTTAAGGGGCCAACATAGGAATTTAACATGTAAAATTAAATATGTGTAATTATTAGCTCCCCCATTAATTTTAGAGAAAAATCGTAAAGGAATATTTCTTGGAGTATTTAAAACTAAATAATTTTGCTAGTCAGATATCAGTTACTATGAACAATGATATGAGTTTTTCCAATGAGAAGAGGGTATCCATTATCATTTTACAGTGGCGTCAGTTAACGCAGAGTTCGTGACTTATTTTCCGTTAAATTTAACAATCGACAAATTCCGTCTGTATCTAATTATTGCCAGTATCGCGTGTACTGTGTTGGGCTCGTTGTTAAGTGTACACGTGCATTCATCGGTAAAACAGATAGACTTCAAAAAGTTTTGGTCTGTGTTTGATGGATTCTGCATTATTTCATAGAATGGCATTGATGTTTGTAGGGAATGTAAACATGCTTTTTCAGAATCTTCTGTACATCGTATGGTAGTTGTTGGTTCAGCATTTATCAAACCCAAAACTCTTTCTTCCAATTCTTCGTTGCTTCTTCTGTTCCGTTTGCCTGTAATATTAATGTTTTTGAAATAATATTTGTTGAAATTGATCCGGGCGCCCTCTATCGTTCTTCCATCACTTACTTATATACAGTGTGAACAATACATAACATTTCTCTCCCCTTAATAAGAGAGTGTGCTGTTGCTGGCCTCTTCTACAAGTCCAAACGTTGCACAGGTTTTCGAGTTCTGCAAGGATGGTTTCGTGCCTGCTGCGTCTCCCGATTGTGGTTCGTTTGCGGTTCCGACTCTGGGTTGTTGAATAACTCTCGAATGTCTGGCATCTCAGGTTGTTCGTTGTTCCAGGCTTCTCTCTATGACGACTGCAGAGACGTGTAATGCTGGTTGTAGCGTTTCATCTGATCAGAGTGTGCCATCCTTACTCTATCCTTTACCCTCAGTAAGTAGGTGCATTTGCTCACTTATTTCAGCATCTTTGCCATTATCCACTTCTTCGTTAGCTTTTGGTATAACCACACTTTTCCTTCATTATCGAACGCGTCTTTTCCCGGCCTTTTGGTGTCCTCACTATTAGATTGTCTCTTTTCTTTTTGAAGATTTAACTTTGTTCGATGCGCTTGCTTGAAGATTAAATTTGCTGGACTTTGTCCTGTTACTGTGGATGGTGTGTTCCTATATTTAAATAAGAAATTTTCCACCACATGATTAATGTCTGCGCTGTTGTTTCTTTACAACACATTCTTGATTGCCTGTTTGACCGTGCCTACTCCTTTTTCTGCCAATCCATTGGATTCTGGGAGGTACGGCGGTGTGTTTTTTAATTAAATTCCGCTTTCCCTATACAAGGTCTTTAGCTCGTTACTATCGAAAGGTGGATCGTTGTCAGCTACCAACATCTCCGGTATACCCATGATTGCCATTGAGTGGCGTAACTTCTGAATAGTTTTGTATGCTGACGTGCCTTCCATAATATAAATATCCATCCGCTTTGAGAAACTGTCCACAAGTATTAGCATCTCCACTCCGCTCAGTTTACAGAAGTCCATGTGTACTCTCTCCCATGGATTCCTTGCTTTCTTCCAATGCGTTAAATTCCTATCTTTTTGCCTGGCTTCCAGCATTTGACATTGTTCACATTGTACCACTATTCCCTCGATGTCTTCATCCATGCTCGGACACCAAACATGCGAACGCGCTAGCATTTTCTTTCGCACAATTCCAGGGTGCTGTTCGTGGAGCAACTCCAATATGTCCCTTCGCAGTCTAACTGGTACTACCACTCTATTTCCCCAGAATTGACAGTTATTTTCAATGCTTAGATCGTTTCTTCTAATCCAGAATAGCTTAATTGCATTTGCAATAAATGAATACGCGTGTACTGTTTTTTTAGCAACCACTTTTTGCACCACTTTTTGCGTTTTTTCTTTTGATTTTGCTTGACCGTTGAAGTAGCAAGCAGGAAACCGAGGACCGCAATTGCGTCTTCTGTAGATGTTGACGCCATTCTTGTCTTAGCCAAGTGAGACCTAAACTGAAAGCCCAGTACGGTTAACCCTACTGTGTGTGTGCAAGACACCTGTGCCTGTACAGGCAAACCGGAGCGTGTGTATGAACAAGTTTTGGTATACCTGCACAGGCATACTGACCTGTACAGGCGACCGGTGAAGAATCCAAATTCGATTCTTTCTGCCTGCAGGCGAGTGCAAACCGGAGCGTGTGTGGGAATCAGCAGGTTCGAGTTGAGGTTTCAATTTCGTTTAGTTGTATCCCGTAAGTGATTCGAAGTGTTTTGCTACTTATTTTCTTTAAATTTTTCGTCAGTTGAAACAAAATGGCATTAACAAAGAAGCGTAATCAGGTTATTGAAGATTTCATTGATATATATATATATATATATATATATATATATATATATATATATATATATATAAAGGGTGTCTACGCTAAACCGTTCGTTAAAAGTTTACGGGGTTGCCGTTGTACTGAAAATTTCAAAAAAACCTCGTGACAGGGCTGAATCGGTTATCCTCCTGTGAAATATTTTCAACTTTCTATGACTTCCGGTTTTACGGGAAGTAGCACCAACTTTCTTATTTTAAATAGAACACCCCATATATTATTATATTTTTAAATTCCTCGCTTAAATTGGAACATATTTTGTAAGAACGTATGTATCCTTATCTCTTTTAGTTTTCAAGAAAAAAATGTTTTTCTAAAATTTTGACCTCTAAAAGGTAGCCTGAAATCTGTCTATAACTTCTCTTAGGAATATGATAAAATCATGAGTTATATTTCTAATTGTACCTAGAGGATGCCTCTATGAGTAAAATAATTGGAAACTTTCAATTTTGATAATAAGTGATAATAAAATGTCAATCTAAGTGCCCTCTTAAATATCTCGTAATTCATTTTATTTAAATGGAATGACCTATTTTTTATTGCATAGCACGATTGAGAGAAACATTTACTGTGAACGTGTGAAGTGCCGAATTCGCTTGATTGTGTCAATGAAAAATCCCAACCTTAATAGGAAAAAAATCCACTCTATCTATACATAATAAGATTTTATTATATAAACAGATTCTTAAACCAGTCTGGACCTACGGCATACAGCTTTGGGGCTGTGCTAAACAGAGTAACACACAAATAGTGCAGAAGTTCCAGAATAAAGTATAGAGAAGCATTGTTGGTGCTCCTTAGTAACGTAAGGAACAGTGACTTCCACCGGGACCTGGGAATGGACACTGTCAACCAGACGATTAAAAAGTTCGCGAAAAATCAAGAACAATGACTTCATCATCATACAAACGTCGAGGGCCTCCAGCTTCTTGATGTCGTAGGGCTAGAAAGAAGACTCAAGAGGACCAAACCTCACGAGTTAGTGTTACAGTGTTTTTACAAAAAGCAGAGCATTGTGTGCGCTGGTCTAACATGCACGACAACAGTTTAGTGTAGAAAGTAGTTAGAACCTAAGGAATGCTAATGAGTAATACCTTAGTCGTAAGTAGTTCAACCCTAGTATTTTAAGTTAGAAATACATTACTCATTGATCTTATGATCAGATTGTAATGATGTAAAACATCATATTGGTGTTTAAACAATAATAAAAAAAATAAAAAAACTCACACAGTTCGTTGAGTTTGAATTCAGGATTAGGGAGCCACCAAATGGTTCCCTCCGACAATAGGATGACACAATTTGCATGTTGGTCTGTTTTGGCGCCTCCGCTTCGTGGCTGAGCAGCCAGTGCTCTTGGAGAGCAACGTAGTCACATGACTTATCCACACGAACGCCTCAAGAAACGATATTTGATTCGTTATGGATTGGGTATTGAAAAAAAGCAACTTGAATTTGATGGGTGGTAGAGAGTCAACACCATACCTATTTCCGTTGGGAATTTGATCACTACATTCGCAGGTCAGCTTTCACTCTACATAACCACCTGTTGATCATCCAGTTCAACTACCAGTCTGAAGCTACACTTTAGTTTGAATAGAGTTTTCAACTTTTCACATATAAAGCTATTATTATTATTCAACAATTGGGAGAAATGATTTCTTACATCAGCTATGTTAATATTCTAGCTTACAAATATCCATGCTTTCTTGATTTCGGCCTTAAGTTTACGTTTAGTTTCTAGACCCTGTAATTCCGTCTTGATGCCTCTTGTTGGGTAATTGGATGGGCCTGACTCCATCGTTGGTCCTAGATGGAGTTTGTTGCCGTGGCATTTCCTTATCCATGTGTGTTCTCCGTTGCAGTTGAGAATTTATTTTTATATGTTGATTAGGTTTTTGTTCATTAAGCTGTTGACTCGACTGTCGAATACCACTCGGAGCGACCTCTCTCGATGGCTGGGTCGACTTCGGATCATTTGATGGTACATTTACTGCTGTACTGCCGATCAATATATCTTGACTTGACATCCTCCAGCAGATGGCAGCTTTTGATTTTCATAAATTGATATTTTGAATTTCAATAAATCATAAACCAATGTTGTATTCTAGGTTTTTCATCATTTGCTTACACTTACATCATTGAAGGACATAACCTCTTCGTTCTGGTTCGTCAAGTTTGTGGTGATTTCACACTTATGCCGCCCTTCCGGGCATTTAGGGTGAAATGGTAGGTTGCACGTATCGCATCTCACCACTTTAATAACATGCTTGCTGCAAACTAGGCACTTTAGTTTAGGTGTTGGTTGAGGACTAACTGGATCGTCCGCCATAGCCAACTCTACATTATACTAGTTTATCCTAGAATATCACTACTTAGCAGGGTTGGAATAAATCATGATTAAAAAATAAATCTAAGGTCAATGATTTTTAGAAAAAATCAAATAGATCAAGATTAAAAAAAAAATTATTACTGATTAGTTTTTGCCATGGTAGATGCGATTTATTACAATGAATTTATATCACGATTTATTAAACCTTATTATTTTTTTATTAAATCATTGTTTTCATTTTATCACACTGCTGCGAAGTCTTTGTAATTTTTTAAGTTTTATAATCGTGCGATAAAAAAATCAAATTTCAAACGATTTACATGTTTAGGCATCCCATGAACAAGAATTGATGACTAAAAAATGGCTGTACCATGTGATGGACCAAAAATGGAAGGAGAGAAAACAAATTTGTTTACGCCCTTTATGTAAAATACTACTTGCTACGCGGTTTCCTAGCATCGAAAGTTATTCTTTGCATTGACGTGCCAAAACACGAATGAAAAATTTGTAATGAATACCTGTAGTATTTTGAAAGTTGTACAAAAATAACGACTAATTAGTGACTGGCTAAGCCACTAGGTCGGAAAACTGGGTCTCTAGCGTGAAATTTAATTTTGTGTGGTGGTTATTGATGAATTTGTGAAAATCATTAAGCTGAATGAGATATCCACTCCATACATACAAGATATCATCAACTTTTCTCTTCCAGAATTATATATGTATATTTATTATGTTATTGTTATCTAGTATAAGTTTCTCAAAGATGTCCAGGGAAATATTGGCTAACAGACCAGGGATGGGGAAACCCAGAGGTAGGCCATCTGACAAGTTTTGGTATTAAACAAGCAACTTCATTCAACCCATTGTCAAATTAGCCATCTTCCATTACTTCTTGTATTTGTGGCCCCACAAATATACCTTCTTTATTTTTTGCCTCACTAGCTTCCTACTTAGTACTTACACGATTTTTTTTATTGAGCCCAATTTAATATGCAGTGGTGGTAGAAATCCGTTTTTAGCATCAACCAGTAATTCGTAATTAATATTTTATAGACCCGGAGTTGGTGCTTGACGTAGTGGCCATATGCATGATGTCCCACGCAAGTCGTTCGTTAAAAATATTATGAGGTTGCTGACCAATTGAAAATTTGAAACAGTTCACATAAACATGGTTCATGATCTCTTAAAAGAAAATACGAACATGTTTTGACTTTGTTATTTTAAATAGAACACCCTGTATATATTTACATATTCGGATTGCCGGTTCAATTGTGAACATATTTTGTTAAGCCTGTTGGCCACTTTTCATTAGTAGTTTATTGAGAATGAAAAATCTGATATTTTTGCTTCAAGCAGACGATTTAAAAAATATTTATAATTTCTGTTATGCATGAAATCGAAACTTAAACTTTTTTGCATATTTTATGCAACCTTACTCCATTTAATTTGTTTTCTTAGTGGACAACTGATAAGATTTGTTTTTAAAACCAAATCTATATATATATTTTTTTTCTTGGTGTTTCTTTCCTCACCCATTCGGTTTATATGTACGAACCATCTCATTTGCTCTTCCCTGAATTTTTTCTCTATTGGTTCTATTTCGACGTTTTTCTGTGTAGTGCGTTCGTATAGTGTTTGAGACTGGCTAGTTTTTTAATTTACACCCGGTATAATACTTAAACGCGTGTTTTCACGAATCAAGTTTAATTGAACGATTTTTGTTGATCAACAAAAGTTGAATGAAAACTATAGTTTAAAGTTGGTCAACTCAATTAAAACAAAGTCTTTCAATATAGTTTTCATTCAACTTTTGTTGATCAACTACAATCGATCAATTAAACTTGATTCATCAGAATGCGCCTTAATGATACAAAACACCTGATAGATAGAATTCGAATAGAATTTGATACAATCTTTAACAGAAACAGAATATATAAATTTCAACCAACAGCTCATTTCCGACTTTGGATACTGTCAAACGGATTCAGTTTGAACATTTGTTGTAATTATTTGTGTGATTTTTCGAAATAAATACCTATAATTTACTTAACTAAGGTAAATAATAACTAATAATTTATAACTTTTAATTGCTTTATCGGTGAAATTATTTTTAATCTAAAGTATAAAATAATGTTTGACGTTATATCCAAAATAAAGAGCCTATCAAATCAAGTTATAAAATAGTAAGGCTGCCATTAAAAAATTAAAAAAAATAAAATTCACGTGTCCGAGGGTTATTCTGAAATATTCATAATTTCCGGAATAATGAAAATTTGGACACTCTGTATAAATCAAAGACATATTAAATCACCCGATATAATTAAAGCGAAATCGGTACAATAATAATGTAATCGATAATCGAGGAAAAACTCATAAGTATAGAAAACTAGAAAAATAGAAAAAACATCGCCGATGAAAGGACCCCTTAGAATTGCACAAATAATGACTTTCAAGTATCAACTTTCATCATAATGATATTAACACTGGCTCTGTAATATACGCTACCACAAAATAACAATTTTTAAATCATTTATAACGAATAAGGCGGAAGAGGACGTTGAAATGTCTGCTGTTGACACCGGCCTCAATATGCAAATAAAAGGCGCTTGAAGATCGAGCGTTGACGAGCAAACCTAGAGATTTTTTTTCTATTTGCACTTATTAATTCATTCGGAAGTGACCTAAATTTCTTTAATTAAGAATTATTGAAACTTTTTAATTGGAACATTATCATTCAGTCGAAATCATTCGTCACGTGAACAAGTAAACTCGCAGGAGACTCGTTACTGAAATTGCATTACAAATATTATTATCGTTGTTTATTAGTAATAGCATTGCAATTGTTTAAAAAAAACAAAATCATTAATTCAAGTATATAAAATTTGTTGTTCAGAATGCAATAGCATATATGTAGGCCAAACAGGTAGAAGTTTCGAAAAGAGATATATTGAGATATCGCACTTCCGCACATCATCCTTGACCATGGTTCAGTAACCTATGATACAATTGTTAATATAATGGTATCCTTAGAAACTGAACCACGATCAAAGATAATCCACGATCTTGCAACTGGGCCTAATTGAAAAAGTAACGTAATATGATCAGAACTTTTCAATTTTATAAATAAATAAATAATCATTACATCATTGTAGTTTGTCACATATCTAGAATTTGTCACTTAATAATAAATTTTAAAAATGTAGTTGTATATAAAGAAATAAAAAGGTGCTTGTAATGGTTCGGACCCAAGTATTATACCAATTCTCATAATTTGTAATACTTATTTGGCTCGTGATTTAGTGATAGTTCTTTAAGTTATGTTTGATTTTTGAAATCATTATCGTGACAGCTTAATTGGGTTCGTTTAATGGGTAATGTGTCTGTTAGTAATTTTTGTTAGTAAGTAAAATGCAGATATAAAGATTCAGTGAGATTTATTCATTTTGAAAGATAATGCAAGCGACAGGTAAATAAAATACAATTTTACCATTCAAATTGGACGTTATTTATTTAATTATCTTTTGTGCAAGTCACAGGTAAATAAAATAAAATAAATAAAATAAGTTTTATAAATTTATTTAATTTACTTTATTCAAATTTTGCAAATATTTTATTTAATAATTATTGAATCTTTATTTATATTTTCTGACCTTACCTGTTTGACTGTATTTTGTAAAATTGGTTATCGTTAATAATCAATATTGGAATTTCGAAGTGAAATAAATTAGCGTACCAAATTATCTTCAAATAGATGTCATCACTGCATAGAAATTTGCTAGCATTTGTGTCTACCAAGGAATTTCAACGCCACCTTGTAGATAGGAACAAATCACATACTTGAAATCGTTAGAACTTTTCGAGGTAATATTATTTAAATAACATGGATTCCGGTTTAGTTGTATCAGGTTCAATTCTACTGCTACGCACATCTATACATACGTACATTCATTCATACGATTGGTTCGGTTTAGATCGCTGAGACTCCCTGAATATCGGAGCGCTGACAATTGAATGTACGAGATTACGTTTACCCAGAATATCATTGAATTATTTGTATTGCGAGATTTATATACCCTCTATATGTACTCATTACTAGTTAGATTTTTAGTAAACAAACTTTATTCATTATATCGGTATTCATTGTTTCGAAGTAGGAAAAGAATGAAATTTACAATATTCTACTGTTAAATGAAAATATTGTCAGGACAAGGTATGAAATGTAGTTAAAGCTCGACTACGTTTACACACCAAGAGAAACCCACATGTCTACCTTTATTGAATTTTCGTTCGGCCCACAGACGCCATCGCGTCAAAATGTCACTTGATAGGTGCTATCATTAGTAAGGAAATTGACTTTAGAGTAGGTTAATAAAGTGTTATGGCCTCCCCTACGTTCTCCCCTAAATCGATAACATATTTTGTTATGTTTCTAATCGATGGATACGTACGATTATCAAATGTTTTGCGACGAGGGAAAGGAATAAAATTTACAATATTCTACTGTAGTATAAAAATATTGTCAGGACAAGGTATGAAATGTAGTAAAAGCTCGACTACGCTGATACAGCGATAGAATCCTACATGGCTACCTTTATTAAATTTGTTCCACCCACAGACGCCATCGCGCCGAAATGTCACTAGATAGGTGCTATCATTAGTAAGGATATTGACTTTAGAGTAGGTTAATAAGGTGTACATTTGATACCGTCGTTCGTATAATTACCTGAGAAATTAATGCTCAACTTCTGATACTTCGTCGAGCAGTGTAATGTTGTGCTCTCGTGGTTATTTCTAACTGACCCGAGTATGTGACGAATATCTGAATTTATATTATTTCTCCTTCGACATTCTACTACCCCCGTACCTATTTCACTTGTTTTTCTGAACATGATCTCTCTCTGCACGTGTGTACCCCCCAAGGTTACCATACCGGTGGCAAACTGAGCCTCCTCGTTATCTGAAAATGTAGGTAGTTAAAATTCTAGTTGACGTTAATTTATGTATTTTTTTAAATTAATATATGTCAGCTTTCTCTCAATTGTGCATGTCCGAAAATGCGGGTGGTCGCATGCCTTATCGTGCCATTCTAAAACGTTTTTACGTATGCGTTTTTGTATTATACGTTTTAAGTATAGAATAATTATATAGAATTAATATTAAATATGGATCGGGTCCTTACATGCTAAAAATATTGTAATGTAATAAATAATAATGATTATAAATTAACGTTATTTATCAATACTCAAGGGTTATTTGGTTAGAACATTTTTTGGGATTGAAACTTCATCTGAAAATGTCAACAAGACATATTAATAATTTCATTTAAAAATTAGCACTGTGAAACTTTTACAACCTAGCAATGTCAACATGGAAATGAAAACCATCGATGGGTAGTTATTAGTCTAATGTTATTTTGATATTATATTGTCGCACACGTGACTACATACAATTTGAATAAAATCTATCGTATTACATGGAATAATCAATTCTATACTCTATTTAATAAGTAGGACAAGTAAGTCCCAAAACCCAATTTACACTGTAAAAGTTACCAGAAAACTCACCAGATACTTTTGCCGGCAATTTTAAATTATTTCATCTCTATAATCACTAGTTCTTTTTTTAAACAACTCAAATATAATATAATCGTCATTTACTGTACAAGTGGGCGAAGTACTGGATTGCCCGCTAAAGTTTGGCCGACGAGGCCCTCCGGGGCGAGTCATTTTTACTCGGGTAAAAACTGAGTAAAAATGACTCGCCCCGGAGGGCCTCGTCGGCCCTCCGGGGCTAGTCATAAAGCTAACTTACAAGCCTGCGAAAATGTGGACATCTGAGGTTAGTTTTATTTATTTGTTACGCCTGAATACATTATATAGGCATGTGTTTATTTTTGAAATATTATAGATTCGTGAAGCTAATTGCGTACCTTAAAGGGAAATCCCGAACTTATACCCCGAAGAAGGCAAGAGATTTTTGGCGGAGGCAGAAGATAGGATATATTTGATGAAGAAGGTTGCTCTAATAATGGGTATATCTGGGGCATGAAAAACTCACCAAAATGTGCATAGACGACATTGAAGATAAAGGGGCATATTTGTTGGTTACTCTGCCAGATACTAAAACACGGACTTTTCGGATAAAGATAAATGACCCAAATCCAACCGTGAACGTTTTATTTGGAGGTGAACATGAAAACATCGCTGAGCTTGTACTGGGTTCAGAATCCACCACAATAATATAAGCAAAATTTACTATTAACACTGCGAAGATAAGTTCTGAACAGAACTGATTGTTTACTTGCAAAATTTCGCGGGATATTAAGAAAATAAGACTGACGGACGCTTCGAATTACAGGTGTACAATCACAGGTGTAGGCATTCGTGCGCCAAATTTGAATCGCTCCTCCTAGTTACTAAATAGAGTATAGTGTGATAGCTCGATCTATAGCTGCGGAGATCAGGCTCGCAAGATCTTTCTTGAAAAACAAAAATAATCAAAGCTGATAGTATAAAACACTCGGTGCAGTGTTACCAATCTAACTTGACTAAAGAGTAAGAGTAAGTAAGAGTTCCAAATTGTAAATCAAAGCTGAGAAAAACTAAACTCGTACTCTAATGTCGAGCGCATCCGTGAACAAGTTGTATTCTGTACCTTGTGTTCTATTCAGACGGCAAAAAATTAGTGGTACATTAATTTGTTTATTTCTACATAATTGAAATGCAACTATGAAATATAATAATAATAATAATTAACTTAGTCTAATTATGTGAATTACCTACATGCAATTTCATAAAATTGTAGCTGATTTAGTAATATTCTAATATTCTATATATTCTAATATATAGAATAATATTAATAATAATATGAATAATTCTAATAATATTCTAATATTCTATTTTTTTTTGTCAAAAATAATAAATGAAAAAATTATATCATAACATATAGGTTAGATGACATGTCTAAATTATTTTTACACTATTTTTAGGAGAAAATGGCATCAACATCTATTAAAAATCAGTATTTTTAAGACTTTTCGAGGAAACTCGTGCCCACGTGATCAGCATCTGTAATGGTCAGAATATGGAGCCGGCAATTAAATATATTGGCAATATATTGGCAAGATGAACGCTGTGTAAAGGTGGTAAACTCTGTTGCGGAGAAGCAGCACATCGGCTATTTATTTCTCAGGCGGAGGTTCCGATTCATGATGAAGGCGTTGCGAGGCATTTCTGGCGCAGGGTACAAACCATCAGACCCGAACCATGCAAGTTATGCATCTCTACGTGTAAACTGGATTGACCAGCAGTCAGGTTCAATAGTCGTTTAAGGACAGGAGCCGTGATCAATCTTCAGCGCAAATACGCCACTGAATTCCTCCAGGGTCCAACAATTATTTACCAGACGTATCAATAACATCCTCACGAAGGAGACGTCTGCGTAGGTTTTTAGTCGTGAAATGTGATGAAGAGAAGTACGATTTAAAATACATGAATACGAAAAATTCTCCTATCTACCGCAACACTGATCTGGTTGAATGGTTTACCATCAAGACTGGAGAGTCCATTTTGATGCAGTTTGAAATATTAATGAACTTTTATGAAAATGGCTACGACGAAAATGAAAATAACAGTGGGTGGAGTCTGGCAACGATCGTCAACATGGTTTTCAATATTAATAAATTCACACCTCAACCGAATTCCTCCTACATTGGGATGGATTGGAATCATATAAAATTTAATAAGCCTACATCAACGTCCAAAATGAGGCATGTTTCGCCTGGGCGGTAACATCGGCTCTATACTCAAGAAGACGGGTGAAAATCCAACAAGGACATCTTCATACCCGCATGATTCGTCCGTTTTAATTCTAAAAAATATTACTATGCCGATGTCGATAAAACGGATCTCGCGATTCGAGGCCCATGACAACGTATCCATCAACGTATACATCCTGGAGAAGTCGGGGAAGAAATTCAATGTGGTTCCCTCATATCTCACAAAGGCCAAGCGGACGAAGCACATGAACCTGCTGCTGATTCAGGATGTATATGATGGGAATGATGATGACTGCACTCCATAGTTCCACTATGTATGTATGATGATTGTTTCATCGCAAAGATTTTCAGAGTTTTCAGAGGTCGTGAAGGTCCGGCCCAGTGCTTCGGGTGCCAGCCATGGGATCATCGGCGGCCTGCAAGTCACGCCGGAGGTGCGTTCGTTGCGGCGCGGAGCATGATGCTAAATCGAGTCCCGTGCCACTGACGGAGCCGGCTTTCTGCTGTAACTGTAAGGGAAGTCATCCCGCAAGTTACAGGGGCTGTCGGGTCGCATTATTGCTCAAAACGCGCTATGCGACCACCAAAACCTCCACACAGCAGATCACGAGATCTGCTAAAGGTAAGGCTACAAAAGCTTCCAAAGCCGCTAAACCTGCGTGCTCACTCTCGTCTCCAGAAACATAGGGCAAAACAGAAATAAATAGAGCCAAAGGCCACTCTATGACTGACGCAGTAAAAACCGCCAAGTCAAAAAAGCGCCGGAGGACTCTAAGCCGATGAAAATAGGAGCTGCAAAGGCTCACAAGGCCGATAATAAGACGGCCCCTGTGAGTGTGTTCAATGGCACCTCTAAGACTAAGGCGGAGAAACTAAAAAAGGTTAAAGCCGCAAAGTCGAAGAAAGTGCAGGAAGATACTTCCGCTATGGAAGTTGAGTCTGAACCGAGGGAAGCAGGAGTTGCAAAGGCGAACAAAGCCGACAATAAGCCAGCTCCGGAGTTGACAGATCTACGCACAGAGGTTCAGGCTGATGACAAGTCAGCAGCCCTAACGACGAAAGTCGCCGCTGCAAACGCCAACAAGGAATAAGACAGCGCGGGAAGATCTCACATGTCAGAAGTGTCTGCCACTCAGACACTCTCTCAGAAAGCAAGCGAACGCAGCAAAAGCCCACAAAGCCGAAAATAAGTCTGCAAAGAGGAAGCTAACCCCTCGAACAAAGATTGCGTCCACTGAGACATCAGTCTTCAAAAATATTGTTGTTGACTCTGCTGCAAAGGGTCCAAAAGCTGACAATTAGTCTGTAAAGAAAGCTGCAAAACTAGTAGCAGCGAATGCCACGCGAATGACAAATAATGAGACGCACGGTAGACTTGTTTCAAAAAGTTTCCCACCACAGAAGTTACCGGTGCGATACCCGATGATGCAAATGAGTCAGATAAACCCAAAGCTGCAAAAGCCATATTCTCTAAAAAATAAGACAGCAGGTGACACTTTCACAAGTGCTAATGAACCAACTCTACATCTAGAGAGTATGTTCACAAGCTGAGCGGATCCCAAAGATATGCGTCAATGGGTATCAAAATTCCTCCCTCTCTTGCGTGCAGCCAAGCAAGAGGAGAATGCACTCGAGACAATGACTGAGGTACACAAGCAATAGTGGAGTGCCCGGGATACCTGGACAGTAGATTTTAAATCCATTGCTAGCATTTATCAATTTCGCCATTTAAACACATGGTCGCCATGCCTAGTAACAGGGAAGGGATCTGTTCCTCGGACGGTGATACAAGTTCACGTCGTGTGCGACTTCAAACCCCAAATGCAGATAGGCCAGTGAATCTTATTTAGTGGAATGCAAATGGTGTAAAAGGGCAGGAAGCACAACTGCGAAGTACAGGAAGCACAACAGCAGAACGACATAAAGTGGATATTATATTGTTATACGAAATAGACCTTCGCGGATGACAGTCGCTAAAGCTGCCAAACTACATCACGTATCGTGACGACAGGTCAGTCGGTAGGATGAGTGGAACCGCCATTCTTGTAAAGAAGGGCTTCCTCCATTACCAAGTGGATACTGCACAACTTAATACTGTTGAAGCGTTGAGGCGATTGGCAGTAAAGAGACCCTCCTCGTAGCAGCGTATAACAGACCGAGTCTGTACCTAGATGTTAACGACCTCACCGCCTTGCTTAAGCTACATTATTCTGTTATAATAGCGGGATTTGTCAATGCTAAACACGCCACATGGAACTCTAGAACTGAAAACTCTAGGAGTAGAACCCTGCACAACTACGCAAATCCTAATCACCTGGCCGTAATTGCGCCATCAGAAGCCACCCACTTTCACACCTCACTTGAGAGTATCATTAGCGCTCACAGCGTGCGGTCGCTGGTGGAGCTCGACTCTGATCACTACCCGGTGTTGGGGACTCTTAATGACCAATGACCTCAAGATCAACCGGCGCCGCCCCAGCGGTACGCAGGTATACAAAAAGGTCAACTGGGAATTGTTTGGCGAGAGAGTCAATGATCGCATCGTACTCCCTCTCTGTGGTGATTCATACGATACTGTGTAGCAAAAGGTACTCAAACTCACGGAAATAATACAGGCAAGTCTCGAGAACTCTTCCGCTGAGATGCGCAGGAAACTGCCAACTCATAAGCTTCCCGCACACATCAGGGACCTAATCCTAGAGAAAATCGATTACGGAAGCTTTGGCAGGAGTATCGAAACCCAATTGACCGCAGACCACTTAATTCCTTGCCTGTTGAGGTCAAAGAGAGAGTCCGAGATCACAGGAACCAGCGTGATGCCACCGTGGATATGACAACACAGGGTAAATCCCTGTGGAAGTGTACCCGGCGGTTAACAAAAGTGAGGACTCCAACTGCGGCTCTCCTCAATAATTTCTATGGAAACGGCATGGTCACCGAAGCAAAAAAGCAAAGTCTGATCTGTTTGCAACGTCTCTGGCGGGCCAGTTTACACCTAACCCATCGAGGAACATTGCTCACAGTTACGTAACAGACTTTGTGGCAGAGTACCTAGCGAGACCCGTCTCTAAGGACTCCCGGACGGTTTCGCCACAGGAAGTTTGTGAGATAATCAAATACTTGATGAACCGCAAGGTCCCCGGTGCAGACGGTATTAGTAATAGTGCACTGAAGCATCTACCGGGGCGTGAACATGTTCTCATCGCATCACTATTTAACAAAATATATGCACTAAGAAAGTTTCTATCCCAATGGAAAACATCAAAGGTTATCGCTATCTCGAAGCCTAAACAGCCGCTGAAGCTTACTTCAACCTACCGGACCATTAGCCTGCTCTCGTGCCTGAGTAAAATGTTCAAGAGAACACTTCTTAATCGCCTAACGGAGACGATATCACAGCGTGATTTTCTGATCCCCGAGCAGTTTGGATTTCGGCAAGAATACAGCACTACTCAGCAGCTAACCTGGTTATCGGAAAGCATAACGAGCGGCTTCAATAATAACTAGCACACAGGTGCAGTGTTTTTGGATATTGAAAAATCATTCATCAAAGTATGGCACGAGGGTCTTATATACAAAGTGATCTACATGGAATTTCCGGATTTTTACACCCACATCATTTACTCGTATCTGATGGACAGGAAATTCTGTGTTCACCCGGAGGGCGAGTCCTCCTCTACCAGAAATATCGAAGCCGATGTGCCACAAGGTAGCGTGATCGACCCAACACTCTTCTCACTGTACATCAATGATGTACCGAGAGAGCGGAAGGTTGCACTCTACACTGACGATACAGCGTACTTCGGAACCTCCCGGTCTGTACCAATCATTCTGAGGAAATTGCAAGCGCAACTGCACGAACTTATATTCCGTTATAAATCCGTACTTGAGCATGAGTACGGCTCAAGTCGAATATTTGGGTATCTTTGGTGGTTGCGTTTGGTACATAAACGTTTATAGAAAATACGCAACCAAGTATACGACTTCAGTCGAACTCATACTCAATTACGGACTATAGATACCGGCCTAGGTAAATGTAAAAAAGTCCGAAGCGGCTCTGTTTACCAGGAGAAGGTCTGTCCAGCCAGGCACTTTAATGCTTCATAACGAAGTCATACCCTTAAAAACGGAGGTCAAGTATTTGGGGGTCATCTTTGATCGGCGACTCAATTTCAGAAACAACACTTCTCGGGTCATAGGAAAGGCAAGGGGTTAATTCTCCAAGCTGTATCCCCTGATCAATAACAATTCGAGGCTCTCGTACAACAGTAAGCGATTGCTGTACTCGAGCTTCTTTCGGCCTATAGTGACATATGCCTGTCCAACATGAGCATATAATAAAATACAGGTAGCGCGTCTGCAAGTGTTATAGAATACGTGTCTTAGACCATTTACTGGTTGTCACTACTGGGGAGGAACAGTATATTTTATAACGATTTCTATTTGCCTTAGATAAAAGAGTTTGTTTATCAGCAGACTCGGTTTTTACAGCAAAGCAGAAGCTACCGAGAACGGACTTATCCAGGGTCTGGGTCAATATGATTCAGACAACCCATGGACAGGGCCGCGCCGCCCATGTGTGCGATGTGTGCGCCGCACACAGGCGCTAGGGCGGCAGGGGCGCCGCGGGACCCCTTTGGCGCCTCACGCGCGGAGCGGAGTCATTAAGAAATTAAAAACTTTTTTTTTCAACCAAATTTCATTTCTAACTTCTTTATATCTCTGCAACCAAGTTCACGTCTATGGTTTAAGTTTGCATTATTTGAACTTTGCGCTGTAAACATTTAAAGTTGTCTGCTTTATCGTCGTTGCCTATGGACCCGGCGCGCGTGCGTCGATGGCCGAGTCGGCGGGGAATTACCGAATTTTGCCGATAAAGAAAATAAACAAACCGCATTATACAAACACTCTCATTATTATTTGGATTGTATTCAGTCTGCATTAAAAATGAAAAGGACCCTGAGTTGTCTCTACGTTAGCAGCAATCGACCGGCGCGGCGCCGGCGCGAGACTGGGCCGGGGAATTACCGAATTTTATTAATAAATAAAACAAACAAAACGCATTATTGAAAGAAGGTGCACTTCCAGTTATTAGTTTGATTTTGTTCAGTTAAGTCATTCATCTATACCTGCCTTATAAAAATACATTGTTGTATACTAAATTGATTTTATTTATTACATTGTCGATTTTATTTAACGGGTTTTCACGATGCGTGATCAAGATAAAAAAAAGAAATTATCGGGTTATCAAAATCTAATGAGAAAGAGAAAACGAGAAGAAGAACGAGATAAAAACACAACGAAAATAAGTAATTATTTTGCGCCCATGCCATCCACTTCCAAACAATCATCTGAGAGTTTTGAGACAGATAAACCTATAGATGAAGGTGCTGAAAGAATTGAAAAATTCGATTCGTGCAGTGGTAAGAGTTTTTTATAATCTTATAAGTCTTATAACATTAAATTACCCCTTAATAATAAAACAACACAATTAAATACCGACTCTGTTTATTCAAGTATGATAGAAAAATTGGGAAATTTTGAATATCATAATATTACTATGGCGCGTTTATTTAAGTTTATTTAAGAGGTATTTGCTTTGGTGGTGGTAATGATTCCACGTTGTGGATAATTTTCAGACGTCATGATCGCTGACGGGGGACAAATATTAGATGACGCCGATGAAGTAACTTCGTCACCCCCAATTCAAACACCGCCATCGCCGCTAAAACCATCGTTGCCGCTGACATCAACAATTTGCAAAGATGATCCTGGACTCTGGCCAGAAGTTTTAAATACTACATTGATGCAATATTTTGTTGAGAATCCACCTAAACAAATAAAGCATCATGATTTTCCGCGTGACTCTTCGGGTCGAAGGTTTTCTACATATTATTATAACAGGCAATTATTAAATGGCGAAAAGTATCATGGAGAGTGGCTGCTATTCAGTGGCCAAAAATGAAGTTTTTTGTTTCTGTTGCAAGCTATTTGAATTGAAAAATAATAAATTTTGCCAGGGATTAAGTAATTGGCAACATTTACCTCAGTATTTGAACAGACATGAGAAAAGTTCTGTACATTTTACTAGCTATAAAAAATGGACAGAGCTGTGTCAGTCTTTTAAAAATAAAACGACTATCGATAATATTCAACAAAAGCTTATAGAAGTCGAAAAGCAGCGATGGTATGAAGTCATTAAAAAAATAATATATGTGGTACAATTTTTGAGTACCCAAAATATGGCGTTTCGCGGCCAGAGCAGCAAATTATTCGACCGTAATAATGGCAATTTTTTAAAATGCATTGAAATGTTGGGAAAATTCGATCCTACGATGATGGAACATATACGCCGCACAACCAATGATTCGGAATTTAAGAATATGCCTACTTATCTTGGAGATAAAATTCAAAACGAAATTATAACTATACTCGCTACCCAAATTAAAAATTACATTTTGAATTTATGTAGGGACAATAAATATTTTTCGATCATACTAGATTGTACTCCCGACGTTGCACATGTAGAGCAAATTAGTATAATAATTAGATTTGTTTATTTTAATATAAATTCGAGAGAGTTAGAAATAAGAGAGCAGTTTTTAGCTTTTTGCCCAATTATAGACACAACTGGCGCTGGCTTAACGTCATTCATAACGGGAGAATTAGAAAATAATAATTTAGATATAAACAATTTAAGGGGACACACAATTTAAGGTTATGATAATGGCTCTAATATGCGCGGCAAAAACAATGGTCTCCAAAAAATATTGCTAGATATTTTACCCCCGTGCCCCCGTTTATACCCCCGTGCATTTTATGTACCCTGCGCTACTCACAGTTTAAATTTAATAGTAAACGACGCAGCTAATTTAAATTATCACACAACCGGTTTTTTCAGTACAGTGCAGGAATTATACAAATATTTTTCAGCCTCCACGAAGAGATGGGATTTATTAAAAAAATACATTGGGATAGATGGCATAAAACCTTTATTTATTAATTTGCCAGAAATTTATGATGCTTTATGCGAAATGGCAAATGAATCCATAGAACAAAAATCAAAGTATGACGCTAAATGTCTGGCAGAAAAAATATCTTCATTTACGTTTATTTGCTCAATATATGTTTGGCATGACGTACTGAAAAAAAATAATTTTGTAAGTAAAATCCTTCAATCAACAAATATGAATATGCAAGTTGCTTTAGATGCTTTATCTAATTTAAAGACATTTTTAAAAGAATTTCGCAATGATGATAACTTTGATAATATTGTAAATAATGCCAAAAAAACTGCGGAAAAATTAGGTATAGACATTGAATTCGAAATATCCAGACCGCTAAGACGGCGTAAAACTCCAAAACAATTTGATTATGAACACGAAGATCAGCCTGTAATGGATCCGAAAATAGCGTTCAAAGTCAATGTATTTTTTTATATTTTAGATCAGGCTTTATCCTCGGTGGATGAAAGATTTGAATTATTGAATACTCATAATGACGTGTTTTATTTTTTATTTAAACTAAGCGATATACAAGATAAAAACCAGTTAATCACAAACTGCACTCGTTTGCAGGAAAAACTGTCTGCCAATAATTCATCCGATATAGATGCCGACGATTTGTGTGAGGAAGTTCTAACATGTCAGTCCCTTTTTAAAAAATTGGACAATGATGTCGTTAAAATACTAGAATTTATATTTTTAAATAATTTGACAGCAGTATGCCCTAATATCACAATAGCTCTACGAATTTTATTAACAATGGCAGTTACGGTAGCGAGCGCAGAAAGATCATTTTCGAAATTAAAGTTAATAAAAATTACCTGCGCTCAACAATGAGCCAGGAAAGATTGTAACATTTGGCTACAATATCTATAGCATATTAGAGCGCATAGATATACATAATATTATTATGGATTTCGCAACTAGAAAAACGAGAAGAGTAGAAATAATTTAATTTGTTTTTTAATTTGTGTTTTATTATTATGATGACCATTTTGTAAACATGTTTAATAAGAAATTTATGTTATGTTATGTTATACGACTTTTATATTTGTAATTGACTCTACCTGGATTTTCTCTATTTTCAAAAATTATAGAGGCGCTTTATAGGTCGTGCACACAGGCGCCGCCGAAGGGCGGCGCGGCCCTGCCCATGGATTAAGCACTGCACGCCGAAGCACATACTTTTTTTTATTGTGGCTGGGGAAAGCTCTGCCAGCCTGTGTGTGGGGCTCTCATCCACTAAACCCCTAATCCACTCGACGATTTGTGTCCTACCCCGGAATCGTGATTATCATCAGGGTATGTCGTCCGGATGATTTCTCACCCTAGCTGTTGTCACTGCTTCTTTTCATTCTTCTCGATGGTCTTTATAACTTCTCGGATATAGTCAAGGCATGGCGTGCCTTTTTTTCTTGCTGCTCAGCATCTGTCCAATAATATTTTGGGTTGTTAGCCCCATTACCCCTATTTCTTTGTACAGGATCGCCCTTTCCATGCTCCATCTTTCGCAGTTGAGAACCGCATGCTCTGCCGTCTCTACCTCGTTGCAGTGGGCGCACCTGTCTTCCGTCCTTATTTTGAACCATTTAAGGTACGCTTTGAAACAGCCATGCCCGCTTAGGAACTGTGTTAGGTAGTACTCCACATTCCCATGCTTCCTGTTGATCCACTCATCCAGGTGAATGATGAGTGTCTTGGTCCACTACGCCTTGCCCTTTTTTCCCAATTCCGCTGCTACTCTGCTAGGATTTCGCTTTGTATATCTTCCTTTTCGTTCTTTTGTTTTTTTATATGCTCGTCTCATGTTTTCGACCATCAGCTGGATCGGGAGGATTGAGGCGATGACCAGGATGGCTTCTGTCGAGATAGTGCGGTAAAAGCTCGATACCCTCAGTGCCATGGTTCTCCGCTGAGATATTAGTAGGTTTAGGTATTTTTATACCTTAGAGCTTCTCCCCATACCTGGGCTCCATAAAGCATGATGGAGTGCGCCACCATGCTTAGAATTTTGCTCTTGGCAGCAGACGGCGCATGCGTTCGCGGCATGATATTTACTAGTGCCGATACGGCCCTTCCAGATTTTTTCCTGTAGTGCCGAAGCACATACTAAGTTGAGTCCTGCTGACTGCCAGTTAACATTTTCTAAAGACCAGTAAGGGGTTATTAACTCGATCAGGAGCTACGCTGGCTGAACCTAAGGCCCGTATCTATTGTCCATACTTGAGCCTGAGTTCGACTCAAGTCGTATATTTGGTTGCGCATTCTCTATAAACGTTTATGAACCAAATGCAACCAAATATACGCAAAAATACGGCTTGAGCCGAACTCATGCTCAAGTACTAAGAATAGATACGGGCCTAAAAGATTAAAACCTTCGGGTTGCATTTAAATGCTCATATCTGAATGCTAAACATGTCCGATGATCAATATGATACGGCAGGTTAGGGTGAACAACCGGTACCACAATATTGATTCATGGACGCCTTCTGGTGTCCTGAGTACGGAGATGTTTAATCGGTAGGAATCCGACACTACCCCTATTTTCTAGTCTTTTAGAAGATTTCCTCTGCTTCATAATACAAAAAATCGATAGCGCAGATCAGGGCCCCGACAGACTTATGGGGAAAAAGGAGACGTGTTATATTGCAGAAGACCGCTATCAGAGGCATTGATGTTCATTTTTCAAATTTACCGCGTTCTTCCTACCAAGTTGCCGTAGCGCAGATGATTTCCATTGTTTATAAATGACGCCCGGTAGTATAATATATTTGTTCGTTGCTTTGTGCAAAAAATATATACCTCTTGTGTCTCCCTACATTTGTATTCACATTGTGTTGTGAAAATTTAATCTCTCATCTTTTTTAAGACTTTTTTAAGACTTTTATTTCAAAAAAGAGTGTAAAATATTTAAGGGGGTAGTAATATGAACCACAATAAAAAAAAGTCTTGATAAACATGGGTCCTCAAAGTTACGGTTTCGGAGATATAGAAGATTATTCTTGTTTGAAACATTTATTTGTCTTTACATTTATAAATATTTTACACCTTGTTTTAATACCCTGGATAAATGCTATGTACCAGATTCCTGTGTGTTGTGCCTGGGTTTGGAAGAGATATTTTTAAGGACCTTTCGGGCAAGCTGCATAATATTCCGAAAGAAGTAGAACGTCAGAAGCAATGGCTAAATTTACTCGGCTTACGTGAATTTATGGTGAAATGTACATCTACAATACAAAATTATTGCGAATGTGATACTCATTTTGCAAGTTCGCAGTACTGCACACCCGAGCGTCTAAAATTAGATCGAAATGCAATTGCTTCAATACTTCAGGGCTTAAATCACCAACACAAGCGGAAGTGAATCAGCCTTCATTATCTGTTAATGTTGGCAATGCACAATGTAATTTTTGCATACATATTACTTGAACTTGTGTACTGATTTGTTTTTATTTGCAGATATTTCCCGACCAAAATGCGCTGCGGTAAAGAGATTAAAGAAAGGCACTCTCCATCGTATACATGATGTAACGGGTAGTTTTCTAGAAACACCGTTACAATAAAGCGTCAGATACCACCTCCCCTTTGCCTAACTACGCGCGTCGGTCGTAGCGGATTTTCAGTCAGTAGCTAAATATAACGCGGGTTGAGTGGCTCTTATAGTGCTCGTTCGTGACGAGAGAACTGATATTCAGGACCAAAAGAGCCCACCCATCGACCCTAAACCTCCGGCGGATCTGTGTGAGCGACCGGAGAGCGGCCCAGTGCCAGAATAAAGCGTTAAGCTCCACCTAACTTACACCCACATCACATCTCGTGGGTAACCCGGGTAGCCCTCAGGCAACCGATAACACCTATAGGCGGCAGGCCACGGCGTATCAGGCCGACAATCGGGCGACTCCTAGGCGGACGACCACGAGGAGTCCGTGACGCACATCAGTCCCCCACCCCCCACATTCGAGCGACGGACGGGCAGGAAGCGGCCACCTTGGAGGACCTAAAAAAAGGTAGGAATTTTGTACCCCTCTCTCTCTAATATCCTATTACACCGGACTTCGTGACGCGGACCGACCGCGCCCGAGAGCGCGCGATCAATCTATTTGTTTCTTTGACTTCTGTGTATCCCCTTGCGTCTTATCCCCCCCCCCCCCCCCCGTCTCTTTACGTATTATTATTCTGCTGTAAGGGTTCGACCGCGGCGGCGAACACAAGTAGCGGAAGCGAGGGACTTAGTGCACTACGTCGTTCGCGAAGAGTTGACCGCCGTGTAGCGCGTGGGCGTCCCCCCCCCCCCCCCAATTTTTTGTGTAAGCGTTATATGTTACCCCCTTTTCTTCTTCTTTGTGTTTATAATTTTGTTTGCTGATTACTGTTGGGGTAAATAAACTACCTTTTTGCAAAGCAAAGCTTTCTGGGTTTCGTGCTTTCCCCGTAATCCTTCCCCTTCACCTCGTTAAGTAAATCCAGTGGAGCCACCCTCAAACTTTCTGGATTCAGTGGACTGTCACGCCATTCTCCACTGCAACGAGCAAGGGCCGAGGTGGGCGTAGGTTTTATCCAAAGGGGTTGGATTCCCCATAACCAACAAAGCAAGAAGGTAGGTGCGTTACAAGAGCGCAGGGTGATTTAGAGAGAGAACCAGAAAAACAATTTAGAGGGTGACAAAGAGACGCAGAACAAAAATGTGTCACCCCGGAAGAGGCGCCCCTTTACATTGAAAATGTGAAATCAAAAAAGTTGATTTCCAAATTGAAGTCCATGTTGAATCGTTAGAAGGACATGTCATCCGATGATGCATTTATAAAGTATTTGGAAAATGAGAAGGCTTCAATCGAAGTACGAAACGTTGATAATAATTGGTTAAAAAATACTAAAATAAACCTGCAGCTCCAATACAACTTGGTGTATTAAATGATTTTACTAAATGTTACTATAAAATTGTCCTGTTATACAAAAATTATATATATATACAGGGAGTCAATTTGAAAAGTTGCCATCGACTTTTTTTCATGGAACACATGATATTTTTAAAACTACTCAAAACCGTTTGGGTGGTTGGAGGGGCGAACCGAAATGGAGTAGGTAGTGTCGACCCCCTGCGCATCCTTTAAGCCACAGCTACCTCCATCTGAAAAATTTAAATGGCACCCCCCTACTAGTGATACATCGTTGGATAGTTCTTGAAAAATGCTTTCGTAAATGACGTAGCCCATTCATCATACATGCGGACTTTTAAAGCCTCTTAAAGTCACCTTCATTTGGCAGCACAGGTAAGAAATATCTTAATTATCTAATTAAAAACAAGACAGAAAAAAACGAAGATAAATACTAATAATAATCTTGTTTTTCAGGGGAAAAGTATCGAAGCACGAGGTATATAGCGTTGGGTATTACGTCAAGTTCTCCTACGATGATACGCTTTCTAACCATCGGAGCCACAGTTCGCCGAGGATGTCGGGACGGTGCTCAAATGTCCCCTGCTAATGAACATGCTATCTGCCGAACAGGAGTGCAAGTATCGGCAAGCGTCATCCTGCCACATATGTGAAAAGCTTCTGATGAGACGAGCCTCTCGAGCAGAGAATCCTTCCGGAGCCAGCTGACTAACTCTGAGATCAGCGCTGAGGATTATACGCATGCTCAGAAAGTATGGCGGGAATTCAACATTGTCACGCTATGTCAATGCCAGAAACGGCATGCCTGAGTAAATAATTAATACATTAGGCTTGTTTCACACGTACGCGGTTGCTTTCGGTACGGTTCGTTTTCGGTTCTTTTTTGGTATCTGACGACAAGTGTGAAACGGTGCTTCGGTATCTATTCTGTACCTAATAGAAACAGTATAGCACCGAATACTCCCTCGACACGAATAGGTTCATCAGGTTTCTATAAGGTGCGAACTCGTGTCCAGGGAACAGAAAGTAATCAAGACGTTCACACACACACACACACGGTTCAGTTTCTGTTTTAACCTTATTGGATCATTTGGATCTCTTTAAAATTGATACGTAAATCAGTTTGGATCTCTTTATTTGAAATGTTTAGTCATTTTATCTAAGTTAGTTTAGTCAGCTTTATTTAGTTTTATCATTATCTCTTATTTTTTGCAAATATTTGTCGCAGTTTTTCTGATAAAATGAGCGGTTAATCAGATGTTGATGTGGATCGGCTGATTTGTTCAGTGCAATCTAAAGTAGTGCTGAGGGACAAAACTTGTGCAAAATGATACATTGAAGACGCAGGAAACATGGAAAGACGTTTGTGTTGAAATTTTTGAAGACTTAACTTCTCTCCATTATCACTACTGAGCCTGTGTACGGAACAAAACACAAAACCTAATATGAACAGTGTGAGAACCATGTATGTGTGAAGGGGTTTCATTTCCGAAAAGAACCGCATACGTGTGAAACAAGCCTGATTGGCCATGATCCGGCTATACCTACGATATTAATGCTAGCATGCTTGGGAAATTCGCAGCACCTGCCTGCAGGAGAGCTGAAGTGGGTAGAGGGTGATGTCTCCTCTTTTAACTTCAACCTTCCAGACGATACCCCTATAATATATGTCTTGGAGGTCGATCTCTACTACCCAATGCATATTCACGATCGCCATAGTGATCTCTCCATGGCACCATCGAAAGGCAATGGTCCCGGTTCTAAGCAGGAGAAATTGTTCGCGACGCTAGAGGCAAGCGTAATTATATAATGCAGTACAGGAATCTTAAATAGTATGTAACAGAGGGCATGATTGTATCGCAAAGTACATCGACTTGAATGCAGAGCTCAGGCGAAACTCTCGACATGAGTTTGAGAAGATTTTCTTTCACGCTAAGTAAAATACAAATTATCTCCCAAACTACTAACTTTTGAGCCAAAATACGAGTGTGGTTTGACGGAAGAGTGACTTTTCAAAAGTTGGTAACACTTTCGCTATAGTGATTATGTTGCTAGCTCCTGAGGTCTTTCCGAGATCTACTGTCAAAATTTAACACTAATCTGACAGATAGGTAATGTTTTATACTTATTTATATAAAGAAAACTGTTTTCGTTGTTGTGTAAATATGGAGGAAAATAAATTTCCAGTGTTGATTAAACATTATTTTTTACGTGAAAAACAATTAAAGAAACCGAGGAAAAGTTACGCAAATATTGTTCAGAATCTGCTCCGTCCCATGGAATAATTTGTAAACGATCTCTGCTTTTATAAGTAGCCATATAAGCACGGTTGGTGCAGATCGTCCGGGACCATCATTTACTGTAACTACACCCGAAATAGTTAATAAACTCCATGGCATTGTAATTGGCGATCGTCGAATAAAAGTTCGTGAGATAGCTAATGAAGTAGACATCTCAACCGAATTGGTATACAATATTTTGCATGAACATTTCAATATGAAAAAGCTATCCGCGACATGGTTGCCGCGTTTGCTTAATGGTGATCAAATGCGCGCTGCATTAAGAATTCGAAAGAATGTTTGGCCGTCTTTAAACGCAATTCAAAGGAATTTTTTTATCGAGATGTCACAGTAGATGACACTTGGATACATCATTATACTCCAGAAACAAAAATACTGTCTAAACAATGGATTTCACCAGGCGAACATGCTCCCAAGAAGGCAAAAACACTTTTATCGGCCAATAAGGTCATGGCCACAGTTTTTTTGGGATTCTAAAGGTGTAATCCTTATTAATTGTTTACAAAAAGGAAAAACTATAACTTTCCAGTGTTATGCTAATTAGCTGATACGTTGTGGTGCCGAACTTAAAAAACAACGACCGCATTTGACGAAGAAAAAAAGTGTTGTTCCATCATGATAATGGGCCCTATCATTCGTCTTTAATTGCTACAATTAAATTGGCCGAATTGCATTACGAATTACTGCCTTGGGTTGAAAGAGATTTCAGACAAATGAAGATGTGATAACTGAGACAAATGCATATTTTGAAGAGTTTCCGAAAGATTACTTTTTGGAAGGTTTAAAAAAAATTGGAAACTCGCTGAGCTAAGTATGTACAGTTAAAAGGGTATTATGTTGAAAAATAAAATATATTTTTAGCAGAAAAATAACATTCAAACCGTCAAACTGCCCTCGTATCCGGGGTGAAAAGATGTAAAATGAGATGCTGAATACAACTAAGTAATAAAATATAGGGTATGCTATTTAAAAAAGTCAAGTTATGGCCCATCAAAATGTAACAAAATTACACAATGCAAATAGATGATCTTGCCGCCAAAAGATACCCCAAGCAGTTGTTTAGACACAGGCAAATTCCCAACCTGATATACCAAAAACCAAGTGCCCTGAAATTTTTCGAATAAGTGCCTGCAAACGCATAAAAAAATAAAGAACTTCTGAACGGTTAGAGTGAATTTCAAAACCTAAACGGATTTATAAAGCCTAAAAAGGGGTACATTCAAATATTATAAAGTTATACAGGGGGTTCCATTTAAAAATACACAAATTTGATACTTGCAGGGCTTTTGGAACACCTTGTATAATATGAAATTTATTTTATAATGTAACCATACAGACCTCCATATATCCCAAAAGTAAAATGCGTATTATGAATGAACTGGATAATCTGAAGAAGCGTCAGCAGAATGCATCTGAGAGAGCAGATGCAGCTCATAATTCCACAGTTTATAAAAGACGATAAACATCGTCAGAACACATCATTATAATATGCGACCGCTCTCCTCCGACGGGAGATAAATACTGCCTTTAAGGCTCCCTTAAATGTGCCCTCTTTTCGACCCCTAATCTACGGCTTCGGATAACTCCAATGGAGATGGAAGTGGGTACTTCTGTCGCTGGTCAGTACATGAAAGGGCTCCACACAATGTTTAATGTGACGCAGGGCAGAGGCATACAAGGTTAGAAATTAGGCAATACAAAAGAAAACGGTGAAACTTTGCAACTGGTTTATTCGAGACAAATACATCGTGCGGAGGTAGACTCGGAGCTAATTACACGGGGCGCCGGTTTATGTCGCGCTCTGTACGCGCGGTTCCACACTGATAGTACAGTCACAACCCAAAAGGGTTAGTATAGTCTTATCTTTGCGGGTCCCTCGATGCCTCGTGAAGCTCCCTCGTAGAAGCGCTGTTCGCCACTCCCACTGCGGATGGTCCGGTTGACGAAATGCTGACGCCGGTTACAGGTTCACGGCGTGGATGGGATCACCACGTAGACTACAGGCATGTCGCTACAGAGCGTGGACCAAGCCCTACAATGCGCAAAGCGCTCACTCTGTATGGCTGTTTAAAATGGTGCAAGATGTTAACACGTGGACATATTGTTTGGGGAAAAGTATAGAAACGTTACCTGCTGGCAGTAGCGTAATCGGGTCGTTCAGGTTGAATCCAACCGCATCCGGTGGTGGAGGTCAGGCATCAGCTCATGGCCTCCGGCAGAACGTCCGGTTAGAATCCCACTTTCAGTAGGTCACAGAATTAAAATGAAACACGTGGTTTTCGAACCTTTTAAAACGTGGTGTGTACCAGGACTGTTCTGACTGAATTGAACTTAAACATGGCGGGTTAACGTCCGCTATTAACGGCTGTTAACGGCGCGCGAGATTTGAATGTTACAAACCGTCTTCAAATTTGCACTGTGATAAAATATCCAATTTAGAGTCTACGAGCATTTTAACCTGCACCAGGGTATGTACCACCTCTTTTGATAGAGCTATCTTAAACTCACGCTGTTCGATCTAGAGTGAGGAGTACGATGATCTATATATCTCGTACTGCTCCATCGATACGGGATATGTCAATTCGCCAATGTCAAGTGCGGTAAACTGCTTCCACTCATTCGCTATGAAGAATATCGAAGCGAATGGTCACCATATTTTGACAATTACAATTAATACGGCGGTCGGATTTATCCCGATGCTTACATTCTTTGTTTGGGATTACTTAAGTGGGAATGTAAATTGTAAATTTTCTGTTAAACCTCCTCATGAGGATATCGATGCGATCTGCGCCCATCTGTTTGTACTGGTGCTACTAAATTAAAAGCACTTATTAAATGAATCACATATTTTCTATATTTGTAACACTGCCATTTGTTTGATGAGTTCACGCATCTCGATTATCTTCTTGATCTCGTACATGTTACGCTTTAGCAGCATCGTCCTCTCTCGCAGCTCTCTCTCTTCATCACTTTCAAACGATAGTGAATTGCTCGACCTCTTTTTGATGTAGAGACCTCGTGCGACCGCTCCCGCAAACTCATCGCTGCTGATTGGTATTACCTCCTGTTCGAGCTCTGCCGTTTGCGACTCTCAAAATTTAGTTGTGATTCTCCTACCTCCAATTCCTGTAGCGTGTATCCTGCTGCAGTTCGCTGATTTTGATAAAATATTTTACTACCCCAATCTTGTTCAGGCTACTTACGTAGTCCATATCTGGGAGCAATAAAATATATGTAGCCATCCATAATACCAAATTATAGCATGATAATTCAAAATGATACATTATTAATTATTTATGCTATAAGTGGTACACTTACCTCTCTTATTATGCGGAGAACTGTGAGTATTAATACTATTAGGTGAGTGCAAGCTTCGACGATGCGGACTGAGAACTGACCCAAAGATTTTTTTTTTTTTTGAGCAGAGGAAATCTTCTGAAAGACACCCCGTGTAGAGGTAGTGTCGGATTTCTACCGACTAAAACCTCTCCGTACTCAGGACACCAGAAGGCGTCCATAAATCAATAATGAGGTACCGGTTGATCACCATGACCTGCCGTGTCATATTGATCATCAGAAATGTTCAGCCTTCAGATATGAACATTTAAATACAACCCGAAGGTTTTAATCTTTTAGGTTCAGCTAGCGTAGCTCCGGATGACCCAATGTATGCAGAAATCGGGCTTAAATACCGTTCAGAAAATCAGGTGGTGGGGCGGCGGCGTTCTGCCAGCTAGAAGATCTTAAAAGTATGAACATCTCCGGTCTGATGTGTATAGGCCTGTGGGGCGATTGCATCTACCTGCATTTCACAGGAATGAACATGTCTGACCCAGTGGGTGGTTGCAGCATGGCGACCGTCTGGCGACCAGATGATTTAATGCTTTAACCGGCGAGCTATTGTCCGTGGGCCCCTATTATTGTAATTGATGTAAGTGCCTGATTTATAGTATCAATTCGACCTGTAATTATCCCAATATAATCGCCCGATGTGATTAGACTTCCAATTAATACCGCGGATCGCCGATTACCATATAATTATTCTATTGTAATCCTGCAATTGTAATTAAAGTACTCTCAATTGCCGCAATAATCCCTTTGTCCTAATTGCTCACGGAGATACGAACTCCTATTAAAACCGCCAATGAAAACCGTGAATTAATTTAATCAAAATCTCTGCTGGGGTGAAGTGGAACTCTCCTAGCTTAACTACTTTGTCCGATACCTTTCTTGTTTCGTCCGTTAATTTTAAATGTAAATCTTTGCAGTGCTTTAATTCATAAAATTCAAAAATATCGTTAAAACTTGACATCAACGCAAATCTTTTTGTTTAATTCACTTAAGGTTCGGTCAATTTTACTGTTAAAAATATATATTTAAGGTTTTGTTTTTGATCTACAACTGCTTTGTCCGCAGGTTCGGAGTAAAACAGTTTTATTTTTGGTTTATCCTTATACGGATATTTTGAATCGGTGGAAAGGTGGTTTCTAGACCCAAATTTAAAGCTATGTCCACAATGTTGGCCAAATAATCTAAGGATGTTATAATATTATTGGATGGGTTTTTAGATTTTACATAAAACCTTGATTTTTGGTAAAACAACGTCGTACCAAATGATGAAAGAAGTTATCAATAAAAATAAATGGATGTGTGTGTGACTAACGAGCCTGCTTTATGTGTTGTTTCTCAATTATAAGTAGAATTTTCAAATTTCCAAAAGGCCATTAGATATCGCTTCTATATGAAGTCATAGAGGTTTTATTGCGTCAATTCTACTTGACAACCTTGTAACACTTAATGGCTTTAGGATTAATTCAGGTAAGTGTTTCTTATAACTTCCCATATTTTTGTTAAAGCCGATAAGAAGACATATCATTCTTAAACAATACTAAAAAAGGTGACTGTTTCATGCGATATTCTCTGTTTGATATATGGTTTGATATACGGTTTGATATACAGTTTGATATACGATAACTGTTTCATATACGACAAGTTAATGTGCATGGTATAAGAAATGCTCTAGGATTAATGTCATTAATCCGTTTCTGTAAACGTTTCTGTAAATATGTTTTAAGATAGTATTTTTCGGTATGAAAATCTGGACGAAAACGCCATAATTTTGTTAAAGACCATATTTGCTAGGTAACGGTCTTTTTCGTCCTAAGCCGAAAAATATTTTTTGTAATACCTCTGTGTTATTGACATTTATCAGTACTGTCTGCTTGATCGATATGACAGGCGTAAAGGCCTTGGCCGTTATAATAACGGCCGTGGACGTTATTTAAATGACAACGCAAATTTATGAGCAATAAAGTCTTCATATTCTTTCTCATACCTGCTGCTGCATTTTTGGGGAAGTAAATCGATTGTGGCAGCATTTGCTTCATTTAGTACATCTTCGGGGATACCACAAAACGAAGAACTTTGCACATCTGACATAATTTTTCTAATTTCACTTTGATTTGTTTGTTTGTATTTGAACCGTTGATGTTGCTATGGTATCAAATTGCGTCTGGATAACTAGTTTATTAATTTTGAAATTTAATATTGATAAATTGACCAATTTTTGTAATTTAGGTATTACAAAAAGTATCGAACAACATACGGCCGATATGTAAATAACAGGCTTGGTTGAATATAAACCTCGGCTGCGCTCCGCTCCGCTTCGCTTCGCCTCGGTTTACAAACTTCAACCCGCGCCTGTTATTTGCTACATATCGGCCTAATGGCGTTATATACTATTTCGGCAGCAAAAATAAAATAGGCAATGGTTGATTAATTTATGGCATAACATGGCTCTTACCATAGAATAGTGAGACCATACAGTCGAAGATTTCATTTGTTGAAACAAATTTGATAAATATGCCAGTAAAACATTCTCGGAGAAAGTTGGAATATTATTTTCTTGGCGGAATGTTTCAAATCTTTGATATGCCCTTCCATAAACTTGTTTTGGTTTTTGCGGAAGCAACTCTTTCGAAACCTGATTTTCGGCATCTCGCATCTCAGGAGGAGTTCACATTAACTCGTCTTCACTCGACATTTTAAAATGATTTCAATATTTTCGTTGTTGATCGAACGTCACTCTGACAACGTAATAAAAATTTCACGGCAATTTGATAAATTTAATTGATTTTTCTTATATACTGTAGTTTGTAATGTTCTTACAATCGAATAAAAAATTATGTATGATATACCTACGGACGACAAATATATTTCGTTTTTCATCGGTATAACATAAAATACTATTTCCGCGCATATTTGCCCCGTTGTCGTATCCCTGCCCGCGAAGATTGACTTCTGCCACTAAGATCACGCATCAAAATATTCTAATTAATCACATAATTAGGATACCGAAATTATGAAACCTAGGATACCTAATGGCCTCCTGGCCATGTAAGATTAGGTCACCTTTCTAAACGCTATCAAAAAGCTAGGTTAGGGGTTAGGTTAGGTTAAGTTAGGAAGTACGCGTGGATGTTATTTTTAATCGTGGAGGGTTGGCATTTGTTGCTCTATTAAAATAACCACATTCAAGATTAGCTACTTTATATACTAAATAACAAACGAGTTATTTTGTTATACTAGAAATCTATAATACACATTATCCAAATCAGTTTGGCTAGTTTATTAACTAGCTAAGAAGGCTGGTTATTTACTAAACTTGTGGTTTACACTTTAGCCGTGATTGTTGGTTAGGTTATAAACTAGCTGGATAGTATATAAACTAACCAAACTGGGCAGTTCTTTTGATGGACTGATTCTTTTATACTAAAATAACCAGGCAATTTGGGTAGTTTATAATCTGACCAAGTAAACATTTTAACCGTAACATATACAAGGTGTCCTAAATAGAATAGGATTGCATCTGGTCTTTCATATTTTCAAAGCTAGAGATCTGGTTAAATGGGCAATATTATGCAGTTTTGTATGCTGGTTCAGATTATGTTCAAAATTTTTCAAAAGCCCGAGCAGATTTGAATATATTAAAAAATATATATTTTCGTAATTATTAAAGATGCTGAAAAAAGTTTAAAATAAATGTTACTTAGTTCTATTGCGCAAACTTAAGAATCAAATCAAAATAATAGTCAACATGGCGGTTTCCTAGATATAAATAACAACTTTCTTATTTTAAATACCCGCCAGATTTTATTTTTACACATCTAAATCGACTTTTGTTCCTCTTTTCAGCGATGTATAATAACCTATGCCAACATTAAAAATATAGGATATCTTAATTGTTCCAATTTTTACTTTTATTTTTTAAATAATTTTTAAAACAAATGTAAAAAAAATTCAAAAGTACCGCAACTAAGTAGTAAAATAATAATAAATTACTAAAAATGCTCAAAATGCTGACCGTTATTGGCCAAACACAATTGAAAGCGTTTGACAACAAGTTACTTATTGCAAAGAGTTGCAATTAACTCCTTTTATAGCCTCTGCCATTACTTCACGAAGTTCATCTACATTATTATAATTGAAGTTACTTCCAACTTTGTTTTTTAAAGTACCCTACAATTAAAAGTGAAGAGGCGAAGTGAAGAAGTGAAGAGTCAAGTGTGCAGATCTGGTTGCCCACTGAACAGATGTATTAGTCGCTATTACTTTGTTATTAAAACGGCCATTTAAATAAGTAATAACATCTATAGCATTGAGAGCAGGGACGCCATCTTACTGGTACCATATTTGAATATTTTGTGCCAAAGGTAAATCATCCAATAAATCTTTTAAGGTTGTTTGAAGAATATCCATATAACGTTGTGCAGTTAGAGTTCCATGAAATATTATAACACCATGTAAATCATTTCCCAATATGCCACAAAAAACATTTAACCCAAACCACACTTGGCTTCGCCGGGGAATCACTATGTGTGGATTGACTTGAGCCCAATAGTGTTAGTTATGAATAATTCACAATTAGAAAAGTAGGATTCATCAGTCCATAAAATTGTACTAAAAAATTACCATTTTCCGTAATTTTGTTCATTAACCATCTGCAAAATGTTAGTCGCCGGATGTTGTCATTTGGCTTTAAATTCTGAGAAATTTGCAATTTATACACTACTTGTGCTTCCTTGAAATTATTGATGCTCTAGATTTTGATACGTTAACTGTATTTTCTACTTGCCTACTTGACGTTCGGATTAGCGAACATTTAACGCTGCCAATTGTGTTTAGCCAATAACGGCCATCATTTGAGATTTTGTTTGTAATTTATTGTTATTTTACTACTTAGTTGCATTACGTTTTTTTTTTTTAAAAATTACATTTGTTTTAAAGATAATTTAAAAAACAATAAAACTCGGAACAATATTTTCCATATTTTTTTCATTTTGATATAGTTGTTATCCATCGTTGAACGAGTGAAGAAAGTTTATTTAGACGTATAAAAATCAAATATGACGGCCATTTAAAATAAGAAAGTTGCTATTAATATCTCGAAAACCACCATCTCAGTTTTTGTTTTGACTTGTTTCTTAAGTTTGAGTTATCGAACCAAGTAACTTTCATTTAAAAAAAAAATCCGCAAATTTAATAATGAAGAAATTATTGGATTTATTAGACAATCGTGATTTTTAGATTGTTTTTAGAATAATTTCTAAACTGCTCGGACTATTGAAAATGTTTTCAACATAATCTGAACCAGCATACAAAACTACACAATATTACTCATTTAACCAGATCTCCAGATTTAAGAATAAGAAAGATACCCATGCAATCCTACTCGATTTAGGATACCCAGTATACATAGTAACGTGTATACTTTGCTTGCTTTTTGAGCTGCAAAATCATTATCGTCCTCCTCGATCACCTCGTTGTAATCATTTTTGCTATTTAATTTATTTTCAATACATAATACATAGCCAAATTTGCACAATTTCTCTTGTCGTAAAAAAAATTCTGATAATTTATTTATTCATTTAAGAGATATGCAACCTCAGATATGGAACAGAAATTTTATTCCCTGATATTTTTTAACTTGAGAAAATATAATATTGAGACGCTCTCTGGCGCTGGGATTCCAGGCAAATACCCAATTTGCCCATAGGATAACGCAGGTCAAAGCTATTGTCAAGCTATTACTGGACAAACCTTCAAAAAGTTTGCGAGGAGTTTAACAGCAAGCTATATTTTTTTCTACGAAAGTGTTGAAAGACACGTTTTCTGTCATAAAATTTGACCTTGAAAGTTGGTATTTGTTACAAGGAGTGCAGAAAGTACTTTCCGCAATTATATGAGTGCGGAAAGTACTTTCCGCACTCACTTTCCGCACTCCAATACCTCTCTTTTGATTTTTGAGGCAATAAATCGGACGAAACTGTGGATGCAATGGCCGCAAGTTCCGGCGGAGTGTTTGTTATATCGTCACTATCGGAATCCATTATTGATATTCTTCTACTTCCAGTATTAATGTATAAATTTCGAGTCTCGATTTGGTGACAAGCGATTTATAAATTTTCTGACGTTTAAATTAATGACAATGACATTTATTTTAATTTAATGATTAAATTTACATTAATCTTTAGTTTTCTACACTTTCGTAGAAAAAATAGTATGTAACACTCTTGCGGAAATGGCCATTGCAAAACTCGTATGAATGGAGCACTCGCTGGCGCTCGTGCTCCAACTTTCATACTCGTTTTGCAATGAAGCCCTTTCCGCACTCTTATTACAATATACTATTGTTTACAAAACAATGGAAACCGTTTCCAACACTTAGTTTATTATGTTATTTGAATTTAATACATTGAACACTTTGGCACTTTATTTGCGCATAATTTCAAAAGTAGTTCACCAAATCATATTGTATCAATAATGACTGGAACGCATTTTTCAAGAGATTTCCAACGATGTATCACAAGTAGAGGGGTGCCATTTTTTTTTTTAGATGGAGGTGACTGTGGCTTAATGGGTGGTTTTGGGTAATTTTAAAAATAATCATGTGTTCTATGAAAAACGTCGATGGCAACTTTTCAAATTTTAATTTTCAGAACAGCACATGGTAAACTTGTCCCGATCTCCGATTTTTTTCCATGGGCTAATTTAAAAAAAAACAATTAGAGTGGTTATAAGAATAAGTATAATATAAAGTGTCGTTTATTCCCGTCCAGAAATGGATTTTTCCATTCCTGCATGACTTGACAAGTGCGCACGGATTTTTTTTTTCAGACTCGTAATGTAATATACTACTGGGTACATTATGTGGAATATATTTCAATTTATTAATATGGAAGTTAATAGAATGTATTGTATTAAGTCATTACAAATTCCACCCAACTCATTTACCTGTGCAACAATCTGTGAAGTATAATTTGTATTTAGATAGGAATCGTAGTAAATGGTTCACCTGCTCCAACCTTATGCCTATATACTTTCACTTTTTCCTTCTCGAGATCTCAGCACCGATGGAAATTATTCACGCTTGCCCACCACTTCTCATAATTGATTTACAACTAATACTGTTATTTGATTCAGCAGACGATACTGAATGTATGCAGACTTAACTTCTATACGCTATACGGGATCTGCAGATCCTGTCTTTAATCGAATAATTAATTTTAATTTTCCGCATTTTAATTTAGCTCTCAATAAATTTCCTCATTAATATAATGGAGCCCCTCTGTGATTGGCAACAATCATGGTTATTACGAGTAATCGCTCATGATTAATTAATAACTGCTATAGCGGTGCAAGGCATAGAAAATTGAATTAAAAGACAACTAATGGCATGGCCATTCCAATCCTTGAATGTTAATGTAAAAAATGCGTAGTACGGCAATTTATATTGATTGTTATTATCTATTCATTTTTTTTGCGTGTTGTATATTCATTTGCGGAAGTACATAAGTAAAATGCATAGGATCGGTTATTTATAGTGTATCGTGAGCAAATACTATTAACACTCTTACATAATGACAAGCTTCGGGTAATTACATCTTTTAATTTCTTGCATACATTATAAGCGTATGGCTCAGATTTACAATTATTGCACATCTACACGTTCTCTCGTTGAGTTTTTCTTATCGTCTTTGCCTCATTATATCGACACACAATGGTTAATATTGAAATTGGTTGGGTAATGTAACGTATTTTGCGCACCAGTAAACATAACTAATTACTTACTTGTTAATTAATGTTTGTGTATGCTCTAACAGTCGAACACAACAAAGACAGCTCTCCTAATTAATCAAGTTAATATTTTTTTAAAACAAATTGCCTAAATTAGAAATTGTATGTACTCAGCATAAAAGTACATGATTACAAAATGAAATGAGGATTGTGGAATCTGATTATGATTACAATTATAGTAGTTTCAAAATTATGCTTCGTAATGTAAATAATTAATGTTTCATAACGTATTTGCGCCTACTCAAAATTAAAAACAAAACTGTACCGAGGAGCCCCTGTTTAAAAAAATGTAATATTTATATACGGGGCGTCCCGGGAGACAGGAAATTCTATATATCTACGAATATATTTTTTTTTTACGAAATCTCTAGATACGTCGAGTTTTAATTAGAGGGGGACAACTTTTGGCACATTTTAAATTGGATTAGGTGATTGAGCGATAGCTTTTGAAAGCTTACTAAATTTGCAATGCAACGGTGTATTACTTCTGTCGATTAATTTGCAATAAATGATTTTTTTATGATCAAATTACGAAACAAACATGACATTCCAGCAACAAAAGTATAAAGTACGATACTGTCAATTTGACAGTACTGAGATGGTTTATTCCATTGATGAGCGTTTTGATATTTTAATGGGGATTATTTTGATTTAAAACCAAAGCTGCAACTGAGGAGTAATTATTTTTATTAAAATAAAGGCTCACATTTTCAAAATGATATTTCCTTTATTTTCTCTTTATTTCCACATTATGGTACAGGAAGAAAAAAACCGCATATGATGTACGTGAATCAACGTTAAAAGCACTCCGCTTCGCGTCGTGCTCTTAAGCTCGACAAGCGTGATTGGAAGGTTATATTATGCAAATATATCATAATATACTGTTATTGTCGGTTTGTGAGACTTGCACTAACGATTATCACATATTCAGAGCTCTAAGTACAGCATATCGGCATTATTATTAATATTAGTTTTTGAACTGTTCCAAACTTGCCTGTTACACATAAAATAGATAAATACTAAGAGATCATAATTTTCAAATGTTCCTGAAGCATTTTAAATTATTTTCCATTAATTTTGGAAGTTTTATGCTTCAATATCTATTACAGTATCTATAACAGGGTGTATCAGACCACTCTTCTCGGCCTTTTTCTCTGTAATATGAGCTTTCAAATATTTTTGTAATTACGAGTACTATACTTTTTCTCCGAGTACTTTCAAAGTTTTAAGGTGGCCTTACTGCCTGGGTTGTCAAAAAAATATGTGGACAAGGTCGAAAAAAACATTCCAGCAAGTTTTAATTGTACTGCCTAGTAGCAACATATTTTTCTGGAATTGTGTATTTTGAAAACGTAGCACGCCTGAAAACCTTCACTTTGACAATGATCGGAGAAAAAGTATTTACAAAAGTCCTCGAAAGCTGAGTGCAGTTACACCTAATTCCGGTAATTTGCGAGAATCGAAACTACCACCATTAAATTCTTCGGGTAGGCTTTTGTCAGGCTATTTATTTTTCTGAACCTCTATGACGTCTATTTTACGGCAATAATTTGTTCTTGTCTATAAACCTTATTAGCCCTTATTAGATGTACAGAGTGATTTTTACTTACGAAAACAGAGACCACTTATTGCAAAACATACTTCACGGCAAAGAGTTCGAAAAAACGCCAACGACAACGCAATTAGTAAGGATAGCAGTAAATAAAGTGAAAATAATAAATATGATTGCTCACATCTGGAATTGATAGGAACCTAGAGAAGAAGAGAAGAGATTAAATGGATGGAAGAATTATGCGAAATTGCAAAGTATGTTGACATTTATGTATGACACTTATTTTGGTTAATTTTGAAAATAGGCTTTAAAACACTCCTTTGCAAATTATTATGTTTAGGACTATATTTATTATGTATTATGATTATAATTAAGAGGACTATGGTACTAATATAAAGAATCTGCCATGTTGCTACACTTAGTCAAGGCCTTATGAGTTATCTGCTGGGTGGTTATTCTTGCTTGGATGAAGACAACTGGCGTTTTTGATTCATCCTTCCTTTTTATGTGATCTGAGCATATTACAACTCCATAATTTTTAATAATGTTGAACAGTTGCAATTATTTTTAATATGGTCCAGTGAAATAGAAGTGACGAAAACATGCAATAAATTATTTATAGACACGTTCATGCGTTTATATATGATTTAACTATTAGGCTCGCATACACATGCATACAATGCACACGTACAGGTATACACATACTCATATGGTATACATACATTTACGCATGAACACATATACACACACATGCATGTTTATGTTACAATTTCCATGATTTAATAATAGCAGGGGATTGCATAATCCACTAGAATGAAAAAATAAACTGTAAAGGCCAAAAAAATCTGCATTTTTATTACTTGAAACAGATTAATAAACATTAGATTTGAATATTGAAATTGAAAGTTCGTAAGTTGGCAGGTTAAAAAATGGCTAATGACAATTTATGTCCTTGCTTAGAAAGTTTTATTATTATTAGGATATATTAGTTTTCAAACATTAATGTTAATTTATTTCCATTTCCTGTCCCAGTATTTACCAATAAATAAGCTACACATATTTTTCTTTTTTTGTTATACTAAAATTTCACTGACAGTTGATGCATTTGTTGGAAATACCAGAAATTAACACACTAATAATGTATATTGCCATATTATTTATATTGAAATTAAATTCTGTTTACAGGCTATAACTATAGACAGTAGACACCCTAAATCCGAAATCAATGAGACAAATTATTTACTGTATTATCTTGAGACAACATTTATTTTTAATGCAGTGACAGCTTAAAGTTTTTTTTTTATATTTCGTCGTTTTTATTACAGGGTATTTTTTTAAATATGGAACAAACATTTTAGCCAGTAATTTTTAACCTATGACGTCAATGACATTTGTTTTAAACTAGAATTAGTTTTTTTTTATTTCACGAGTTTTGTAGTCTTTGTATTTTCAGTCTTAAATTAAATGTTCGAACTACTGTCCAATTACTTCTTGGCAATAATTTAAATGATTTTTAAAAGATTTAATAAAAATATTAAAGATTCAACAAACTTCACTTTTTAGAGGAAAAGATAAGTAAAAACAATTGTATGAGTGTAAAGAGAATTAAGAGCTTTGCAACAGTTGTAAAATGAAAAAAATCGACGTGACGTCATTAGTCACAAATTCCGACGTCATATATTTTTAAGTCCATCAGAAAATGCGGAATAAATAACAAAAATCGATCTGTTCGAGGTTTTTTTGTTTGTTCGAGCTTTCTCGCTTTCTCGGCGGGAGCGCTTTGCTTCCATATTTAAAAGATACTGTATATAAAAAGCAATACTTTAATAAGTTATAGAGAACTTCACACAAACTTTTTTTTTTTTAATGTTTATGGGCTATCCGTTAAAATGAAAAATAGAATTGTTTTTTTTTTAATTTTCTATTACTTACGGCTGTACCGGAAGTAGTTATCAATATTTACTGCAACATCCTGATATTATTACGTTGCTGGCTTTCTCGTTCAATTTCGGACATCTTCTGAAGAAATGTAAAATTGTCAATTTTTACACAGTATATCGTAATATATGTTTAAATTTATGCATATACAGGGTGTCCAAGATAAGGATCAACAGCATGGAGATCTCGGAAACCGTAAAAGTTACAAAGGCAGTTAAATTACAAACAAGTCGCGCAATTTAGAGATCAGTAATATTTTGTTGAGAAAACCAGAAAAATCCGCTAAATTCCGGAAACATTCGACAAAATCAGAAATCTTGAGATTTCGTTCTTATTTTTATTTGAAAAGGTACAAGAAAGCCAGAGGTACTTTCTCGTTGCCACATTTTTAGCTCGATAAGACAGCGATTACAAATTTTCAGTAAAACGTTTCGTTTCGAAGAAACCATCATGAACTTTATTTTTTTATTTGGCCCGTAAAAAATGTACACCCTGTATTAGATAGCACTTCCTATTACGAATGCAACTATTTATATGACAGTATGGTTTCTCATGTTTTTACTCAGATAAATACTTGTTCATACATTTCGAACATTTTCTTGCATGGAACTTCTAAACAGCAAAAAATATCCCGAATATAATGCAGCGAGGAAGATATATAAGTCAATGACCAGAGCTAAGAGAAGAGATCACGACGAAGCAGCACTCATACAGAGAGCTTTCGATGGAGAACTGCAACCATGGAGTTTCTGTAACAGGCACAGAGTAATCATTAATCCTATCATGCGCAAAGAATGGGAAGAACACTTCCATAAGATTTTCGACTACCCGTATAGCAAGTTACCAGACCCACAACCTAACAGGGATGACAACTCATGGTGTAACAGGAGGATTACAAAAGAGGAAATAACACTGTGTACAAATAAACTAAAGAAAAAGAAAGCTGCGGGCTTAGACAATATCACAAATGAGCAAATTATGGAACTGCTTCCTCTACTGGAGGATTGGTGGGAGAACATGTTCAATATGATGCTGAACTCAGGGGAAATACCGGACGCTTGGAAAACATCAAAAGTAAAGACTCTATTTAAAGGTAAAGGCAATCCGAAGGACCCCGACACGTATCGCGGACTAGCTCTGTGGGCTACCCAATTCAAGTTATTGACAAAAATAATAAACAACCGAGTCTATACTCATGTGGAACCAATTCTACCACCTGAACAATTTGGTTTCCGCAAGAATAGGAGCTGTGAGAATGCCATAGACAAACTAACCTCAAAGATATTGTCAGCCACAGCGGCCCCTAAAGGCGCACTATATGCGGCCTTTATAGATTTCAGAAAAGCCTTCGACCTGGTTGACAGGACAATATTATGCGAAAAGCTCATCAAAATGGGAATTACGGGGAAGATATTCAATCTAATAAGGGCTATGCTAAACACGAACTATATAAAAGTGGATAATGGGAAAGAAATGACGAACAAGATTGAACAAAACAGAGGGGTACTGCAAGGGGATACACTCAGCCCCACTCTATTCCTAGCTTACGTGCAGGACCTGCCCAACTATGTGAAATCCACCCACACGGACTGTGCCATGTATGCAGATGACTTGGTGATGTATGCAGAAGATCTCCAGCAACTGCAAGGCAGCTTAAATCGACTTGAAGAATGGTGCACCGAAAACAGAATAAGCGTCAACGTGGAGAAAAGCAGGCTGATGAAATTTAGAAGAGGTGGCCGTCTCAAAGGTAGCGATGTAGCGTACCTGGGAGAACACCAGCTCGAGTTCGTCAACGAGTACGAATATTTGGGTGTTACCTTACAAGTCTCACTCACGCTAACTAAACACTTGAGCTCAAAAAGAGTAAAGATAGCTCGGACAATTGGTACTATGAAACATCTGCAGAGATTGAGCACTAAGACGGCGATCAAACTGTTCAACATCAAAATTTGGCCGGCGGCCACGTACGGGCTGAAAAATCTGTGCCCACTACTGAAGACGAATCATTTGCTGCAGCTAGACAAAATAAGGGCCAGGTATCTGAAAAAAGTACTGGGACTTGCGAAGAATACATCAAATACCTTCATCTTTCACTTGGCGAATGTCAGCACGATGGGCGAGGAGATTATTAGGAACTTCCCAGGAATAACAAAGAAAGTAAAAGACGAATATGCCGAGATCCTAGAGGCTAAAAACATGGACTTTGCAATCAAGAATTTTACAGAAGGACCAGCGTTTAATTCGGAGATATGGAGAGGGGCCAACCAACAACAAAGACATACAATAACCAGATACACATACCATGGGTTTCACCACCTAATCTGCAACAAACGCCACTTCCATGACATCGACGAGGACTGCTGCTGCCAATTATGTGGGAAAACTACAGGGCGGGATCACCTAATGAATTGCGATAAGCGAATGGGACGTTCGCTTGCCCAGTTTATAGAATGTCTTGCCGCTGGCTCCCACACTAACCTATAGACTTTGTCAGTTTGCTTTGCTTTTATTCTGTTTTATTCCATTTTACTTTATTGTATTGCACATATATAGACTGCGCGACAAAAGTCTGGGTTCACTAACAATTTTTCCGATTTTTCGTCCTATTTTTTTTTTTTTCAAATAAACCAAAATGTTAATGTTTGTTTATCAAAAAACAAGTTTAATGACGTAGTCGCCAAATGCATAGCCGTACAATTTTTAATATAGTGCATGTTTTCCTTCTAACGTGCCTTATTCAGATTTTTGAGATTTGGTTAACAATTAAGTTGGTGTTGTCATGGATTTGTTTATCATGCTTCAAATGTTGCTGGCAAGTGTCAGTGTGTGCTGAAATTTAGTTTTGTGATCAAAATGCCGATATCTCCAGTAAGATGAGCACGGATAATTGCCCACATTGAGGAAGGACATAGCCAGAGAGAAGCAGGCCGTAGGTATGGAGTTTCTCAAAACGGGGTCCGAAGGATTTGGCAGAGGTATGAGGAAGATCGTCTACTAACAGCCAGAGCACGGTCAGGAAGACCAAGAAAAACTAATGCTCAAGATGACCGATTTATGTTGTTACAATCTTTGAGAAATCGCACTGAAACTGCAACAATTAGAGCTAATGAGCTTGCTGCAGTCAGAAATGTTCAAATATCGGCACGTACAGTTCAGCGACGACTTCGAGAAAATAATCTAAAGTCTTATCGGCCTGCCACTGGTCCAAAACTTATGGTTCGTCACAAACAAAACCGACTGAATTTTGCTAGAACTTATCAGAACTGGGGGGCTGCCGAGTGGCGACATGTCTTATCGACTGATGAATCCCGTTTTACGTTGGATGCTCCGTTGGACGATACGCAGCATGTACCATGGCTCCTAGATCCATTTTTTTCGGAGGCTCTGTAATGGTATGGGGAGGGATTTCTGTCGAGGCTCGTACAGAACTCCATATTTGTGATAGAGCAGCCCTTAACGCAGATAGGTACATTAGGGATATTGTAGAGGAACATGTTGTACCATACAGTCACTTTATTGGAGAAAACTTTCAATTAATGCAGGATAATGCTCGCCCACATGTGGCGAACATTACCCTCCAATATTTTAACGAAGTCGGAATTAGGTGTTTGGATTGGCCTGCTTGTTCACCAGATCTGAACCCTATTGAGCACGTGTGGGACCAACTGGGAAGAGCCATTCGAGCTCGCCCTGATCGCCTTCGGACCTTAAGAGACCTTGCAGCATGTTTGGTTGAAGAGTGGGACAGACTGCCGCAAGAAAACATTGCAACGTTGATTAACAGCATGTCTAGACGTCTGGACTGTGTTATTAGGGCTCGTGGTGGAAACACCAGATATTGAAAGTTTCGTTCGTACCCATAGTTCGTGTTTTTCACTTTTTTTTATAAACACTATATTTCTTTAGTATCCTAAAATGTAAGTAAATAAAGATTAATTATTAATTTATCACCAAAGGTGGTTTTTAATTTTTGGTTTTTGATAAACAAACATTAACATTTTGGTTTATTTGAAAAAAAAAAAAATAGGACGAAAAATCGGAAAAATTGTTAGTGAACCCAGACTTTTGTCGCGGAGTGTATATATATTGTTAGTATCTGTTTCTGTTCGAAGCGAAATAAAGACTATTATTATTATTAACATTTTCTTGTAGTAGGCGTTGAAATGATGACGACGAAGAAACAAAATATTATCTAATTTTAACCCAGAATGGATACCAAAATAGTAACTAAAAATAATTTAGCAAGAATAATTGTTAAACATTGAAACATTATAGTTATTTAGAACCACACTTATTATTTCTTTACTGCAATATGATAATTGTTTTGTTGATTTAATGGCGACAAAGACAACAATTATTACATCATTTTAGCCCAGAATATGTACCAAAATTGTAACAAAAAGAATTTAGCAAGAATAGTTGTTAAACATTGAAACATTATAGTTATTTAGAACCACTCTTATTATTTTATAACTGTGGCATGAGAATTATTCTGATTATTTAACGACGACGAAGACAACAATTATTACCTAATTTTAACCCAGAATAGGTACCAAAATTGTAACTAAAACAATTTAGCAAGAACAGTTGCTAAACATTGAAATATTATAATTTTTGAGAACCACACATTTTTCTGTTGTATTATGAGAATTGTTCTGTTGATTTAATTATCTTCAAATCTTAAAATTAGGTAACAAATTTGGTCTTCATCGCTCATTTCAACGCCTACTACACCAAAATATTCGAAATTAAACAATCATTTTTTTGTGAAAAACATCAGAAACCATTCTGTGATATAAATTGTTGAATTCGTCACAGGAAATGCTATTTAATACAGGGTGTACTTTATTTGCGGGCCATATAAAAATATAAAGTTGACGATGGTTTCTTCGAAACGAAACGTTGCACTAAAAATTTATAAACGCTGTCTTGTAGAGCTAAAAAAGTGGCAATTAAAAAGTGCCTTTTGTTCGGTTATACCTTCTCAAATAACTTTAGAAAAACATAAAAACGATATTGCAAAATTTCGGTTTTTGCCGAATAGCTCAGGGAGTAAGTGGCCTTTTTTGGTTTTATGAAAAGAATAATACTGACCGCTAAATTGCGCAACTTTGTTGTGATTTAACCGCCTTTGTAACTTTTACGGTTGCCGAGAACCCCATTCTGTTGTTCCTTATCTTGGACACTCTGTATAACATGTTAACATTAATGTTATAAAATTTCTAGGGGCAATATTTAAATTCATTGCGATCTTGCAAGATATTTCTTATTTCCTATTATTATTTAATTAATTATAAAGTTTTATTTCCCACCTTTTAGGAAATTACCAAACCAGTTTAAAAATGTAATTTTTCCGAGTGAAATTGAAGATGCCACAGGCCGCAAGGGGATAAATCGAAAATGCTAATTTTAGACAATTAAAAGAAAAAAAACGTTTCACTTATGTACTATTAAAGATAATAAAATATGTTTTAACCAGTCTGTCCCGTTGTTGTACCAAACGATGAATCACTATTTACTATCTTAAATCCCGTCATATCCCGATTTGTTCAAAAATGAACTTACGTCCTTGTTGTACAGAACTTCAAACAAAAATTCAATAATATTTAATTAATATTAATACTAATTTGCGAATCTTATCCGGAATTTTCAAGAAAATTTGGACCAAATTTGAATTTTGAAGAATGTTAAATTATTTCCCGGTGTGTAATATATGATTAAATAAACCTAGATTTGCATAGATGTTTTATCATAGATGATATAATATAACATAAACTGAGCTGATAAACCTATGTTATGTCTACTGAAAACCAACCTATGAGGAGAATCCATACGGAACTGGTGCTTGGGTGATAGGCTTTTAATCGGAAAATATTGGAATTCTCCTCCAAAATCGGCAAACTATGTATATTACTGGTTCAAATAATAACAGTTTTTCTGTAATTTATAATCATTTTCAAGAATTTCCTTATTTTTCATTAGATTAAATTACGCGTTATTCATTGGCGTTCATGCAGCATGAGTTATATACAGACTGTGACATTTTAGGACAGTGTGACACTTTAGGACGCCTATGAGTAAAAATAAAAATCAAACTATAAAATAACGTCTACTTTTAAATGGCCGCGATTGTACATTATTTTTCAATTTCTTGAATATATGTAAAATAAATTGGCAATATTGTAGACTCTGTAATCATTTTTTAAGATAATGAGTTCTATAAATCATTTAAATGCTATCGGGAGTCGGTGGAAACCGACGCGACGTCGAGATTTTTGTTGCTGTCAGCGTTGAAGCCGAATAGGGTACAAACCCTTTTATATTTTGTCAGAGTTGATTTTAAACCATAACCACAAGGTTGATAACTGTACGGAAAACGCCCGAAGTCGACGAATTTGATATGAATCGTACACTGTTGCATAACAAACACATCGGAGAACAACTGACTACACTGGCCAACCCTAGTACGTAAATTCGCCCCTTGGCACTACAGTCTTACTGTAAATCTCATATAGCCTATTTTATTTTTAGATCTATCAACGTCGTATTTCTCTCGAAAGTATAAGTGGCAACTCTGTTAGTAACAATAGGTTTCTCGAAAACGAGGTTAAGGTTCAATACGTAGTGATTTTTGTAGTTATTTTTGGTTTTACCAATATAAATCAACAGGTTGTGGATCCTTAAAAAAAAACGGACCAGATCTGCGTCCACTGGCTACTTCAGTACTCGAATGCCGCCAGTAATAAATTGATCAAGCGTGAGGAGTAAAATTATCTTATTGGGCGTGAAGTTTGCGAATGAATGCGATTAAATCATGAATTAAGAAGTTTTTTTTTAAATTATTTATTTTTAAATCAAATAAATCGTTATTTATTTAATTTATTTGATTTTTTATATTTCTGATCCGTTTTTGCCAGGGTAGATGCGATTTATATCAATTGATTTACATCATGATTTAAATAAAATGTTTTTTTAATAAAGCCTTGAATTGGAACAAGAATTAATGATTAAAACAAATTTCTGCCTACTATACATATGAACCATGTGATAGACCAAAAAATGGAAGAAAAGAAAAATATTTTACTTACTTACAATTATCAACTTTAAAGCATGCTAACCAAATTACCTCACCTATTGCAATGTATAAACTATGCAAAAATAATGATAAATAAAAAAAATAGTTTTGAATTAAATCAAAAATTTATTTAAAAAAATCAGTTGTTTTAAAATGTAAATCATGATTTTAATCAATTGATTTAAAGCATGCATATGATTAAACTCATATTTGTCAAATTGTAGCAAATGTATGCTATAGGTACATAAAGATTTTCTACATTTAAAAATCAGCTATAGCAAAAAAATCATTATTTTTTAATAGTTTAGCCGTTGAAAACTAGAGTGGTGTAAGTACATTTTCTTTTAAATTGAGATAAGTCTAGAAATTTACCAGGGATGGTCTCCCTTGCATATTTCTTGACTTATCTAAATTTAAAAAAAAATAGAGTTACACGAGCCTGCTTTTCAACGGCTCAATTATAAATGCAAATAGGTTTTACTGTTGTGGACACCTAACCATAATATGGAAAAGCACATGCAGTATGTATGACTTTTTTTTTAAATATTTAATCGTGAATAATTCAGTATTATATACACACATGCACAAGTGCACACATGCATATTATACACGTGCATACACCGATATGTTTCGTACGTACATAAGTTATAATTTTGGGAACTTGTGCAGTAGAAAAAGCCAATTAGGTCATTACCACATCCAATAAAAAGTTTATTTATTATTGGTTGTAAATTTGCAAGAAGTCATTGCAAAATATTCTTATCATTATCGGATTCATAGTACTGGGGTACGTACAATGTTAATTCTAGTTATTTTCCTTTCATAAAACGTAAAGGGATTAAAACTGATTCTGATTCTTCAATCGTAATTCTAAAACAGTTAAGTAACATAAAAAATAGTAATATATATATATATAATTAGACTTTTGTACTTTTGTAGAATCGAATGGGTTCAATAAATTAATTAAACAGGGTCACATTGAAAACTGTCAAGTTCAATACACGGCCAGCACCGTATCAGGTTTTACAGGTTATATAAGAGCGAAAACATCTTCAAGGTATCCTTGGACCAATGGTAGTGCGAATCTGTAATGAGTATGTGCGCGGCTTCTGGAATTAACTGGACTTCAAAAAGATCATGAATCACATCTGGGAATTCACAAATCGCAAATACATCAGCAATTGCTGCGGGGTGGGGATTTTTATCTTCATCTGGTTTAATCGGTGGCAGTCAATTAATCATTGGGAAGTAAGCTAAGCGTTCCTCTTGCTCTTGCCCCACCAAATCCCACCTTTGCCATATTTTGAGTATCTCTCTCTGTCTTACACCTTTCAAATATAGTTGCAATAAATCCCCCCTCGCTTACTTATATAAACAGTACAATAGTCTGGTCGCGTACAAATATTAACTCATTCGATGATCACAATTGAGTGATAACCGTCAGCTTGATCCAGTACGCTTCTGTGCTCCTCCAACTCGTGGTGATAAACCGGGTTATTATTT